>JAMKYM010000543.1:0-239823 GCA_026541065.1 Canavalia ensiformis
GCTCAGACGAGCTTTCCTCTGGGGCCTCGCCGGGGCCTCGAGATTCATCCCGATAGAAAGTTATAATCGTTTAAAGCGCGTGCGGGCTCAGCAAGGCGTCACAGAAGATCGCGCCACACTGATTGCGACCATACAATCACTATGGCACCGGATCCCATCGTAACTCCGCAGCTTGCACATGCTTGGACGAGAGAAGACCGGGATGGGTGACCTCCCGGGAAGTCCTTCGTGTTGCACCTCCTTGTTTTTGCGTTAGCCGGCTTATTCTTTGGTGGCGCGCACGCGCATGGTTTCATTGCTCAAATCCTTCACGGCGCGAGGCGGGCCCGGAACCGCAAGAGGTCGGCTTTCCTCACCCGGCGGTTTCGATTCGGCGTTTGCCGCAAAAGTTCCGAACGGGCCCCGAACGGGTTTCGGGTCGAGGTCGACCCAACGGCGAGCCCCGGCTGGGACGGCGGCGGCTCAGGACGAGCTTCCAGCGCGCTCCCGGCCTCGAGATTCATCCCGCGGGACAGTAAAGTTATGATCGTTTGAAGAGCGCGGGGCCCGGCGAAGGCATAAAGGTTTGATCGCGCCACACTTGACAAGTGCGATCATGCTCAAACACTAATGCACCATCCCACCGAACCCGCGCGCCATAAGCGTGCTTCGGGGCGAGAGTAGTTTTGGGACGGGTGACCTCCCGGAAGTCCTCGTGTTGCACCTCCTTTTTGCGTCACGGCTTGTTTTAAGGTGCGCGCACGCGCATGGTTTCAATTGCTCAAATCCTTCCTGGAGGCGAGGCGGGCCCGGATCGTGCAGTCGCTTCATCACCCGGCGGCTCCGATCCTTGGCGTGCCGCAAAGTTCAACGGCCCCCGTGGTTTCTGGGTCGAGGTCGACTCAACCGGCGAGCCCCGGTTGGGACTACGGCGGCTCAGACGAGCATTCCCGGCGCTCCCGGCCTCGAGATTCATCCCGGAAGTAAAGTTATGATCGTTTAAAGCGCGTGCGCCGGGGCGAAGGCGTTGGCGTAGTCGATCGCGCCACACCTGACAGGTGCGATCATACCATCACTATGCACCGGATCCCATCGAACTCCGGCAGCTAAGCGTGCTCGGGGCGAGAGTAGACCGGGATGGGTGACCTCCCGGGAAGTCCTCGTGTTGCACCTCCTTTTTTGCGTCTGCCGGCTTATTCTTTGGTGGCGCGCACGCGCATGGTTTCGATTGCTCAAATCCTTCACGGCGGCGAGGCGGGCCCGGGACCGCGCAGGCCTGGCTTCCTCACCGGGGCGGGCTCGATTCTCGGCGTTGCCGCAAAAGTTCCGAAACGGGCCCCGGAACAGGTTTCGGGGTCGAGGTTGACCTCAACCGGCGAGCCGGGCTGGGACGGCGCTGGCCTCGTGACGAGCTCTGCCGCGCCTCCCGGCCTCGAGATTCATCCCGATGCAAAGTTATGATCGTTCAAGAGCGCGGCGCCCATGGGCAAAGGCATAAAGCGCTTGATCGCGCCACACTTTACAAAAGCGATCATACGAACCCTAACGCAACGCATCCCATGAGAACTCCGGCAGTTAAGCGTGCTCGGGGCGAGAGTAGCGGGACGGGTGACCTCCCCGGGAAGTCCTTCGTGTTGCACCTCCTCCTCCTTTTGCGCTCAGCCGCTTATTCTTTTCAGGCGCGAACGCGCATGGTTTCGATTGTTCAAATCCTTCCTGAGCCATGAGGCTGCCCGGGACCGTGCAGTCGTATTTCCACACCCGCGCGCTCCGATCCTTGTCATTCGCAAAGCTCCGAAACGGGCCCCGAACAAAGCTGGGGTCGAGGTCGACTCAACCGGCGAGCCCGGTCAGGGGACGCGGCGGCTCGGGACGAGCTTTCCAGAGGCGCCTCCCCGGCCTCGAGATTCATCCCGGACAGAAAGTTATGATCGTTGAAGCGCGCGCGCGCCCGGCGAAGGAGCAAAGCAGTGGATCGCGCCACACTGACAAAGCGATCATACCATCACTAATGCACGGATCCCATCGTAACTCCACAGCTTAAGCTTGCTTGGGCGAGAGAAGACCGGGACGGTGGACCTCCCGGGAAGTCCTCGTGTCGCACCTCCTCCTTTTTTAGTCGCCGGCTTATTCTTTTGGTGGCGCGCACGCACATGGTTTCGATTGCTCAAATCCTTCACGGCGGCGGAGGCGGGCCCGGACCGCAGTCTGGTTTCACCCGCGGCTCCGATCCTTGGCGTTGTCGCAAAGCTCAAACGGGCCCCGAACAGGTTTCGGGGTCGAGGTCGACCTCAACCGGCGAGCCCTGGTTGGGACTCCGGCGGCGGCTCAGACGAGCTTTCAGCTGCGCCTCCCGGCCTCGAGATTCATCCCGAAAGAAAGTTATGATCGTTTGAAGAGCGCGCGGCGGCCGGGCGAAGGCATGGGCTTGATCGCGCCACACCCGACAAAGGTGCGATCATACGAACACTAATGCACCGGATCCCATTAGAACTCCGCAGCTAAGCGTGCTTGGGCGAGAGTAGTACCTGGATGGGTGACCTCCGGGAAGTCCTCGTGTTGCACCTCCTCCTTTGCGCGTCTGCCGGCTTATTCTTGGTGGCGCGCACGCGCATGGTTTCGATTGCTCAAATCCTTCTCGGCGGCGGAGGCGGCCGGGACCGCGCAGTCGGTTTCCTCACCCGGCGGCTCCGATCCTTGTCGTTGCCGCAAAGTCTGAACGGCCCCGGAACAGGTTTCGAGGGTCGAGGTCGACCCTCAACCGGCGAGCCCTGGTTGGGACGGCGGCGGCTCAAGACGAGCTTTCCAGGTGCGCCTCCGGCCTCGAGATTCATCCCGACGTAAAGTTATGATCGTTTGAAGAGGCGCGCGGCCCGGCGAAGGCATAAAGGCTTGATCGCGCCACACTCCTGACAACAGTGTGCGATCATACGAACACTAATGCACGGATCCCATCGAACTCCGCAGTTAAGCGTGCTTGGGCGAGAGTAGTACGGGATGGGTGACCTCCCGGGAAGTCCTCGTTGCACCTCCTCCTTTTGCGTCAGCCGGCTTATTCTTTTGGTGGCGCGCACGCGCATGGTTTCGATTGCTCAAATCCTTCTAGGAGGCGGAGGCGGGCCCGGACCGCGGCAGTGTCGGCTTCGCACCCGGCGGCTCCGATCCTTGTCGTTGCCGCAAAGCTCCGAAACGGGCCCGGAACAGGTTTCGGGGTCGAGGTCGACTCAACCGGCGAGCCCTGGTTGGGACGGCGGCGGCTCTGGGGACGAGCATTCCAAATGCGCCTCCCGGCCTCGAGATTCATCCCTGAAGAAAGTTATGATCGCTTGGAAGCGGCGCGGCGCCCGGCGAAGGCATTAAGGGCTGATCGCGCCACACTTGACAGTGCGATCATACCATCACTATGGCACCGATCCCATTAACTCCGCAGCTAAGCGTGCTTGGGCGAGAGTAGCACCGGGACGGGTGACCTCCCGGGAAGTCCTCGTGTTGCACCTCCTTTTTGCGTCGCCGGCTTATTCTTTGGTGGCGCGCACGCGCATGGTTTCGATTGCTCAAATCCTTCTCGCGCGGAGGCGGGCCCGGGACCGCTGCAGCTGGTTTCCTCACCCGGCGCTCGATCCTTGGCGTTGCCGCAAAAGCCCGAAACGGCCCCGAACGGGTTTTCGGGGTCGAGGTCGACCTCAACCGGCGAGCCCCGGTTGGGACGGCGGCGGCTCTGGGACGAGCTTCACGGCGCTCCCGGCCTCGAGATTCATCCTGGAAAGTAAAGTTATGATCGTTTGAAGAGCGCGCGACCCGGCGAAGGCATAAAGGGCTTGATCGCGCCACACTTGACAAAGTGCGATCATACGAAGACTAATGCACCGATCCCATCGAACTCCGCAGTTAAGCGTGCTTGGGCGAGAGATCGGGATGGGTGACCTCCCCGGGAAGTCCTCGTGTTGCACCTCCTCCTTGCGTCGCCGGGCTTATTCTTTAGTGGCGCGCACGCGCATGGTTTCGATTGCTCAAATCCTTCTGAGAAGGAGGCGGGCCCGGACCGCGCAGTCCGCTTTCCTCACCCGGCGGCTCCGATCCTGTCGTTGCCGCAAAGCTCCGAAACGGCACCCGAACAGTTTCGGGGTCGAGGTCGACCTCAACCGGCGAGCCCTGGTGGGATGGCGGCGGGCTCGGGACGAGCATTCCAGCCGGCGCCTCCCGGCCTCGAGATTCATCCTGGACAGAAAGTTATGATCGCTGAAGAGCCGCGCGCCGGGCGAAGGCATTGCGCTTGATCGCGCCACACCTTGACAGGTGCGATCATACCATCACTAATGCACGGATCCCATCGAACTCCGCAGCTTAAGCGTGCTTTGGACGAGAGTAGCACCGGGATGGGTGACCTCCGGGAAGTCCTCGTGTTGCACCTCCTCCTTTTGCGTCGGTCGGGCTTATTCTTTTGGTGGCGCGCACGCGCATGGTTTCGATTGCTCAAATCCTCTCTGAGGCTGGAGGCTGGCCCGGATCAAGCAGGGTCTGGCTTCCGACCCGGAGGCCCGATCCCCTTGTCGTTGCCGCAAAGTCCAAACGGGCCCCGGAATGGGTTTCGGGGTCGAGGTCGACTCAACCGGGCGAGCCCTGGTTGGGACACGGCGGCTCAGACGAGAACGGCGCCCTCCCGGCCTCGAGATTCATCCCGATGTAAAGTTATGATCGTTTGAAGAGCGCGGGCGGCTCCGGCGAAGGCATAAAGGGCTGGATCGCGCCACACCTTACAAAGCGATCATACGAACACTAATGCATCGGATCCCATCGAACTCCGCAGCTCAAGCGTGCTTGGGCGAGAAGACTGGATGGGTGACCTCCCGGGAAGTCCTCGTGCAAGCACCTCCTTTTGGCCGGCTTATTATTTTGTGGCGCGCACGCGCATGGTTTCGATTGCTCAAATCCTTCTCTGAGGTGGAGGCGGGCCCGGATCGCGGCAGTCGGTTTCTCACCCGGCGGCTCCGATCCTTGTCGTGCCGAAAAGCTCCGAAACGGGCCCCGGAACAGTTTCGGGGTCGAGGTCGACCAACCGGCGAGCCCCTGGCTGGGACGGCGGCGGCTCAGACGAGCTTTCAGCCGGGCGCTCCGGGCCTCGAGATTCATCCCGGAAAGAAAGTTATGATCGTTCAAAAGCGCGCGCGGCCCGGGCGAAGGCATTGCGCTTGATCGCGCCACACTTGACATGTGCGATCATACCATCACTATGCACCGATCCCATTAGAACTCCGCAGCTTAAGCGTGCTTGGACGAGAGTAGTACGGGATGGGTGACCTCCCGGGAAGTCCTCGTGTTGCACCTCCTTGTTTTTGCGCCGCCGGCTTATTCTTTGGTGGCGCGCACGCGCATGGTTTCGATTGTTCAAATCCTTCTCGGCGGCGGAGGCAGTCCGGGACCGCGCAAGTTTCCTCACCCGGCGGCTCCGATCCTTGGCGTTGCCGCAGTTCCGAAACGGGCCCCGAACAGGTTTCGGGGTCGAGGTCGACCTCAACCGGCGAGCCCCGTCGGGACGGCGGCGGGCTCAGACGAGCTTTCAATGGCGCGCTCCCGGCCTCGAGATTCATCCCGATTTAAAGTTATGATCGTTTGAAGAGCGCGGCGGCTCCGCGAAGGCATAAAGCGCTGATCGCGCCACACCTGATGTGTGCGATCATACGAACACTAATGCACCGATCCCATCATAACTCGCAACAAGCGTGCTCGGGCGAGAGTAGTACTGGACGGGTGACCTCCGGGAAGTCTCGTGTTGCACCTCCTCCTTTTTGCGCCCCGGCTTATTCTTTGGTGGCGCGCACGCGCATGGTTTCGATTGCTCAAATCCTTCCTGAGATGCGAGGCGGCCCGGATCATGGCAGTCGGGCTTTCCGCACCCGCGGCTCCGATCCTTGTCGTTGCCGCAAAGCTCCGAAACGGGCCCCGAACAGTTTCGGGGTCGAGGTCGACTCAACCGGCGAGCCCCGGTTGGGACGGCGCGGGCTCAGACGAGCTTTCCAGCCGCGCTCCCGGCCTCGAGATTCATCCCGGACAGAAAGTTATGATCGCGGCCAAGCGCGCGGCCTGGGCGAAGGGCATTAAGCTGATCGCGCCACACACTTGACAAAGGACCATACCATCACTATGGCACCGGATCCCATCGAACTCCGTTAGTTAAGCGTGCCCGGGCGAGAGTAGGACGGGATGGGTGACCTCCCGGGAAGTCCTCGTGTTGCACCTCCTGTTTTTGCGCGCCGGGCTTATTCTGGTGGCGCGCACGCGCATGGTTTCGATTGCTCAAATCCTTTCTCGGCGGCGAGGCGGGCCGGGGACCGCGGCAGGTCGGCTTCTCACCCGGCGGCTCCGATCCTGTCGTTGCCGCAAAAGCTCCGAAACGGCCCCGAACAGACTCTCGGGGTCGAGGTCGACCTCAACCGGCGAGCCCCGGTTGGACGCGGCGGGGCTCAGGACGAGCTTTCCATGCGCTCCGCCCGGCCTCGAGATTCATCCCAAGGAAAGAAAGTTATGATCGTTGAAGAGCGCGGCGGCTCCGTTCCGGCGAAGGCATTGCGCTGATCGCGCCACACCTGACAAAGGATCATACCATCAAAGACTAATGCACCGGATCCCATTAGAACTCCAGCTAAGCGTGCTTGGACGAGAGTAGAGGACGGGATGGGTGACCTCCGGGAAGTCCTCGTGTTGCACCTCCTCCTTTTTTTGCGTTAGTCGGCCTTATTCTTTTGGTGGCGCGCACGCGCATGGTTTCGATTGCTCAAATCCTTCTCGGCGGCGGGAGGCGGGCCCGGGATCGCGTTGTGCTCAGCTTTCCCTCACCCGCCGTTTCCGATCCTTGTCGTTGCCGCAAAGTCCGAAACGGGCCCCGGAACAGGTTTCGGGTCGAGGTCGACTCAACCGGGCGAGCCCTTGTTGGGACGGCGGCTCACGGACCGCCCTGCCAACGGCGCCTCCCGAGCCTCGAGATCCATCCCGACGTAAAGTTATGATCGTTTCAAAGCGCGCGCGCCCGACGAAGGCATAAGACAGCTTGGATCGCGCCACACCTTACAAAAAGCGATCATACGAACACACGACCGAATCCCATCGAACTCCGCAATCAAGCGTGGCTAGAGTAGTAAGATCGGGGATGTGTCTCCCGGGAAGTCCTCGTGTTGCACTCCTCCTCCTTTTGGCGTCACCGCTTATTTTTTGGTGGCTGCGACGCGCATGGTTTCGACGCTCAAACTTTTCCTGAGGCGGAGCTGCCCGGATCGCGGCAGGGCCTGCTTTCCACACCCGGCGGGCTCCGATCCTGTCGTTGCCGCAAAGCTCCGAAACGGCCCCGTAACTGGTTTCACGAGGTCGACTCAACCCGGCGAGCTCCGTCGGGGACTGGGGCGGCGGCTCAGACGAGAGCATTCCACGGCGCGCCTCCCGGCTCCCCGAGATTCATCCCGGGGAAAGAAAGTTATGATCGACTAAAGCGGCGCCGCGGCCCGGGCGAAGGCATTGCTGGGCTGATCGCGCCACACTTGACAAAGCGACCATACAATCACTATGGCACCGGATCCCACCGAACTCCGCAGCTTGCGTGCTTGGACGAGAGTAGCACCGGGATGGGTGACCTCCCGAAGTCCCCGTGTTGCACCTCCTTGTTTTTGCGTCGGCCGGCTTTGTCTTTGGTGGCGCGTAAGCGGATGGTTTCGATTGCTAAAATTCTTCACTACAAGTGAGGCGGGTTCGAACCGCTAGCAGTGGCCCGGGGCTTCCCCTCACCCGCGGTCGCGATTCTTGGCGCGCGCAAAAGTTCCGGAAACGGGCCCCGGAACGGCTTCTGTGGTCGAGGTCGACCTCAACCGGCGAGCCCCGGCTGGGACCCGCCAGCTCAGGACGAGCTTCCAGCCGGGCGCGCTCCCGGGGCCTCGAGATTCATCCCGAGACAGTAGTTAAGGATCGTTCAAGAGCGCGGGCGGCTCCCGCATAAAGGCTCGATCGCGCCCACACTCGACAAAGGACCATACCATCATCATGGCACGAACCCTCGCGCTCAAGCGTCTGGCGCGAGAGTAAGATCGGGATGGGTGACCTCCCCGGGAAGTCCTCGTGTTGCACCTCCTCCCTTTTGCGTCCCGGCATATTCTTTGGTGGCGCGTACGCACATGGTTTCGATTGCTCAAATCCTTTTCTGAGGCAGAGGCGGCCCGGATCATGGCAGGCAGGGTCGCTTTCCGCACCCGGCGGCTCGATCCTCATTGCCGCGGTGTGCCCGAAACGGGCCCCGGAACAGGTTTCGGGGTCGAGGTCGACCTCAACCGGCGAGCTCCGGCGGGGACGCGGCGGCTCAGACGAGTCAGCTGCGCTCCCGGCCTTCAGATTCATCCCTGGCTGCAGGCAGGACGTTTAAAGAGCGCGGCGCCGGCGAAGGCATAAAGCAGCTTGATCGCGCCCACACCCAGTGCGACTATACGAACACTACCGCATCGGATCCACTGGAACTCCGGGCGCCAAGCGCAGCCGGGGCTGAGAAAAAGACTGACGGGTGACGTCCCGGGAAGTCCCGGTTGCACCTTCTGCGTCGCCCGCTTATCTCAGAGGCGCGCACGCCGCATGTTCTCTACTGCTCAAATCCTTCTCATGAGGCGGAGGCAGCCCGGACTGCGCAGTCTGGCTTCCAGACCCGCACCCCATCCTGTCGCGTCTGAAAGTTCCAAACGGTCTCCGACCATTTCTGTGGGTCGAGGTCGACCCGGTCCCGGCGAGCCCCGGTCGACTCGCGGCGGCTCGCACGCAGCTTCACGCGTCCCGGCCTTGGTGATTCATCCCGCACGAAAGCTATGATCGCGAAGAGCGCGGCGCTCGCGAAGGCATGCGCTGATCGCGCCACACCTCCTACAAAAAGGACGATACGAACACTACCGCACGGATCCCATCGAACTCCGTAGTCAAGCCGTGCCGGGGATCGAGAGTACCTGGGATGGTGACGTCCCGGAAGTCTCGTGTTGCACCTCCTCCCGCGCGCCTCGATCTGTTCTTGGCAGCGCATCGTGATGGTTTCGACGTTCAAATCCTCGGGCGCGAGGTTGGTCTGTGGATCGCGCAGCACGGCTCCTCGCACCCCGGCGGCTCCCATCCTGTCGTTGCTGCAAAAAGCTCCGAAATGGCCCCGAACGTTTCGGGGTCGAGGTCGACTCAACCCAGCGAGCCCGGTCGACTCGGGCGGCGGGATTTCAGACAGTTTCTAGCCGGCGCCTTCCGGCCAGATTCATCCCAGAGCAGATCACTGAACATGCGCGCCTGGTGAGGCATTGCTGGCTGGATCATGGCCACACTCGGATGGTGTGCGACGATACCATCACGGCGGCACGCATCCCACTGACCCAGAATGATGCATGGACTGGACACTAAGATCGGGGACGGTGACTCCCGGGAACTTGTTGCACCTCCCGTTTTTGCGTCTGGCTGCCATTCTTCTTGGTATGCCGTAAGCTGATGGTTTCGATTGCTAAACTTTCACGTTACAAGGGTGTCTAACCGCGTGGTGTCTGCTCACCCGGCGAGCTAGCCTCACGTTGTCAAAAAGCCTAACTGTGCCCGAATCTGGTTTCTAGGTCGAGGTCGTCCCTGAACCCAAGAATGACGCGGCTGCCCGTGATTTGTGCTTCCAGCTGCGCCTCCTGTCTCTCGAGATTCACCCTGATAAAGCATCAAGACGGCCATGAAGGGATAAAGAACATGATCGCGCGACACCTGCTGTGTAAGCAATCACACAACACTAATGCATTCTGATCCCATCGAACTCCGCAGCCAAGCGTTCTTGGAAGAGAGTAGTGACTGGACAAGGACCTCCTGGAAGCTCTCATGTCAGCACCTCCTCCTTTACATGCTTAAGAGGTTCGTGTGATGCACGCATGGTTTAGTCACAAACCTTCTTGAGGTTATATGGGCTCTGGATCGCTTTAGGTCGCTTCACACCGCGGCTCCACCCTGTCATATTAAAGCTCAATGCGGCCTGAATATTCGGGTCGGTGGTCACCAACCAGCGAATGGCTTGATCATGCATGGCTCAGGACTAGCTTTCACTGGCGCCCCAGTTTCCGAGATTCATCTGATGCAGTTAGATCGTTAAGAGCGCGGCGCCTCAAGGCATACAAAGAATGATCATGCTACACCTGATAAAGAATATGACAATGATTACGGCATCGATCTGATCGTAACTCCACATGCTGCTTAAGCGGTGAGAATGAGATGGGTGATCGTAGTCCCTTTTCGGGTTGCACCCCTCCTCCTTTTGGCTACCATGAGTTCTTAGCGCGACGCGATGGTTTTCATCGCTTCAAATCCTTCTCGAGGCGAGGCGCCCGGACTGCGCAGGTCGTTTCCAGACCTGGCAGCCCATCCCACAGTACGCAGTGCCCCAACCGCGCCCCTAACGTTTTAGGCCAGTCACCTGACCCGGCGAGCCCCGTCGGACTCGCAGTTCAGATCAGTTGGTAATGGCGCCTTCCCGCCTCAGATTCATCCGGAAAGAAAGCGATGATCGCCAGCGACGCCGCATTGCGAGACAGATAAAGCGCTGATCGCCACGCACTTTAAGGTGCGCGACTAACGGGTTACCACGTACCTGATCCCACGAATCATTGTTGTTGCCGGACTTGGAAGAAGATCGATAGTGACGCCCTGGAAGTCCTCGTTAAATTTCCTTTTGCGCCAACGCTTATTCTTTTGTGGCGCAAGACGCCACATGGTTTCGATTATTTCAAACTTTCTCGCGCTGGCGCGGCCGATCTGCGCACAGCTGGCTTCGCACCCGCCATTCGAACTCTTGTCGCTGCTGGAAGTCCAACGGGGCTCTAATGTGGCTTCGGGTTTCAGGTCGACCAACCACACGCCTGGTTGACTACTACGCCTGGGACGTAGTCAGCCAGCGCCTTCCATTCGGTGATCCATCCCGGGCCAGAAAGTTACGCATCGCTTAAGCCGCGCGCCTGGCGAAGGCATTAAGCGCTGATCGCTACGACACTTGACAAAAAGTACTGCACGATTACTGGCAACGATCCATCAACTCCGCATGAGCGATGATCAGAATAAGATCGACGGATTACCCTGAAGTCTCGCGTATTCCTCCTTGGCGTCACTCGCCATTTTGGGGGTGGCGCGACGCCGTGATGGTTTCGACACAGTCAATCCTTCGGCGAGGTGTGGCCCGGGACTGCCAAGTAGGTCGCCTTCATCTCGCGTTCTGCATCCTTCACATAGCAGTAAGTTCAAACCGGCCCGGACATCGTGCTTCGTTGACACGCCACCCGCCAGCCCGTCGACTGCTGGTTGCCCGGGATCAGCTTTCAGCGCAGCCCTGGGCTCAGATTCATCCCGCTTGTAGCGCGATGGATCTGAGCGCCATGCAAGGGCCTGGCTTAAGGCATTAAGCAAGATCGCGCTACACTGATGTGCGACCATACCGACGAACAGGCAACCGACCTGACCAGACTCAGGCGAGCAGAGTGACGAATAAGACCGATGGCACCCCGGAGTCCCCAGTTGCACTTCCTTGCGATGGCCGGCGCCCCCAGGGCGCGCAGCTTTATCGTGCTGACGCAAAATTTCTGATCACGCGAGTACGTGCTCTAACCCGGTGAGGGCTCTCACGGCTTCTACGCCGCCGCCCGAACGGAGCGGTTTTCATCAGGTCGACCAACCAAAGAGCTCTAGCTGGACGGCCATGGGCCGCGACGAAGCTCGGCGCGTTTCGCAACGAGATCATCTCTGACAGAGCTCGATCGTTGAGCGCGGAGAGCCGGCTATAGGCATTTTCCAAATGACGAACTTTTCACCGGATAACCCTGGTGCCCGAGGCGCCAACGGCTGAAAGTTTCGTTCCGAGCCCGCGTCTCCCAACCAGGGCTTTACGGCGAGGTCGACTCGACCCCCGTAAACCTGCTCCGGGGCCCGTTCGAACTTTGCGCAACGCCAAGAATCGAAGCCACGGCGAGAAACCGACCGCCGCGGCCCGGCCTCCGCCGCCGTGAAGAATTTTAGCAATCGAAACCATTCGCATGCGCATCCACCAAGAGAATAAGCCCGACCGACATAAAAACAAGGAGGTGCAACATCTTCCCGGGAGGTCACCGTCATCTCTCTCGTCCAAGCACGCTTAAGCTGTGGGTTCGGATGGGATCCGGTGCCATAGTGATGGTAATGGTCGCACTGTCAAGTGTGGCGCGATCAGCCGCTTTATGCCTTCGCCGGAGCCGCCGCGCTTCTTCAAACGATCATAACTTTCTTTCCGGGATGAATCTCGAGGCCCGGAGGCGGCTCGGAAAGCTCGTCCCGAGTTCGCGCTGTCCCAACCAGGGCTCGCCGGGTTGAGGTCGACCTCGACCCTGCAAACTTTGTTTCCGGCCCGTTTGTAGCTTTTGCCAAAGAACGACAGGATCGGAGCCGCCGGGTGCGGAAAACCGACCTGCCGCGATCCCCGGGCCCGCCTCCACCTCCGAGAAGGATTTGAGCAATCGAAATCATGCGCGTGCGCGCCACCAAAAGAATAAGCCCACTGACGCAAAAAGGAGGAGGTGCAACATGAGGACTTCCCAGGAGGTCACCCATCCAGACTACTCTCGTCCAAGCACGCTTGAAGCGGGAGTTCTGATGGGATCCGATGCCATAGTGATGGTATGATCGCTGTCAAGTGTGGCATCAACTACTTTATGCCTTCGCCAAAGCCGCCGCGCCTTCAAACGATCATAACTTTCTTTCGGGATGAATCTCGAGGCCCTGAGGCGCAGCTGAAAGCTCGTCTGAGCCCGCCGCCGTCCACCAGGCTCGTGGTCTGAGGTCGACCCTGGCCCCGTAAACCCGTTCCGGGGCCCGTTTCGGAACTTTTGCCGCAAAGACATCGGATCGGAGCCAGGTGTGGAAACCGACCCGCCGCAGTCCCGAGACCCGCCTCCCACCTCCGAGAATTTGTAATCGGAACCATGCGGCGCGCGCCACCAAAAGAATAAGCCCTCACGACGCAAAACAAGGAGGTGCAACACGAGACTTCCCGAGGAGGTCCATCCCAGTCTTTGCCTCGTCCCAGCACGCTGGAACGCGGAGTTCAGGTGGATCCGGTGCCATTAGTGTTGGTATGGTCGCACTCCAAGTGTGGCGCGATCACCAGCCCCAATGCCTCGCGGGAGCCGCCGCGCTCTTCAAACGATCATAATCCTTCTTTCCCGGGGTGAATCTCGAGGCCAGGGAGGCGCCGCCGTTGGAATGCTAGTCCTAAGCCCGCCGCCGTCCCAACCAGGCTCGCCTGTTGGTCGACCTCGACCCTTAAAACCTGTTCCGGCCCGTTTCTAGCTTTAAAGAACGACAAGGACGGGAGCCGCCGGTGGGGAACCACCGACCTGCCTCTGATCCCGGGCCCGCCCCTCCGAGAAGGATTTGAGCAATCGAAATCATGCGCGTGCGCGCCACCAAAAGGACAAGCCCGCCGATTTAAAAAGGAGGAGGTGCAACACGAGGACTTCGGGAGAGTCTCATCTGATGCTTACTTCGCCTGGGCAATGCGGAATGCAGTTCTCGATGGGATCCGATGCATTAGCCAAGTCAGAGACGACCGGGTGGCGGGACACCGCTATGCCTTTCGCAGCGTGCTTTTCAAACGATCATGTAATTCTTTCGCTCGTGAGAATTCGAGGTAGCTTCTGGAGGCGCTGCGCCGAAAGTCGTCTTGAGCCGTCGTCCACCAGGCTCGGCCGGTCGAGGAGCGACTTGACCTCGGTAAAACCTGCCTCGGCCTCAAGCCTGAGCTACAGCAACTGGCCAAGACGGAGCGCCGTGGAAACCGACCTCGCCGCAATTCCTGCGGCCCGCCTCCGCCTCCGAGAAGGATTTGAGCACCGAACCACAGCGTCACCTAAAAAAAGAATGTCTTACCGATTTAAAAAGAGAGGTAACAACAGGATTTTCTCAGAGGTCATCACCATCCAGGTTACTTTAGCCTCTCTTTCCAGAATCGTTGATCATGAGTTCTGATGGATCCACAGATAGTGTTCGTATGATACTTTCGCACAGGTGTGGCGCGATCAATCGCTAATGCTTCGCCAGGCCGCCGCGCTCTTCAAACGATCATAACTTTCTATCAGGGATGAATCTCGAGGCCAGGGAGGCGCAGCTGAAACTGAAATCCGAGCCATATCGGGCCGTCCCGCAACTGGGCTCGCCTGGAAGAGGACCTCCACCAGAAACCCGTTCAGGACCATTGAGCTTTGCACCAAGAACTTCAGACTGACCGCCGGGTGAACCGACTGCCTTGATTCGGGCCCGCCTCGCCCGCAGTGAAGGATTTCAATTGAAAAGCCTTCATCCGTGGCGCGCCACCAAGAGAATAAGCCCGAAGCCCGACGCAAAAGCAAGGAGGTGCAACACGAGGACTTCCCGAGGTCACCCATCCCAAGATTACTCTCGCCCAAGAACACTTGACCGCGGAGTTGTGATGGATCCGATGCATTAGTGTTCGTATGGACGCACCCGTATGTGTGGCGCGATCAAGCCTGCTTGCCGCCGCGCCCCTTGGCCTTCAAACATCTCTTTCTTTCCGGGATGAATCTCGAGGTTCCGGGAGGCGCATGGCGGTGCTCGTCTTTGAGCCCGCCACGTCCCAATGAGTGGTCGCCGGTTGGTCGACCTCGACCCTGAAACCTGTTCCGGCCCGTTTCGGAGCTTTTGCAGCAACGACAAGGATCGGGCCGCGGGTGCGGAACGACCCGCGCCTCCGGCCCGCCTCCGCCTTCTCGAAGGATTGAGCAATCGAGGCAGCCAGCGTGCGCGCCCACCAAAAGAATAAGATCGGCCGACGCAAAGGAGGAGGTGAACACGAGGGACTCTCAGAGGTCACCTATCCTTGGAAGATTACTCTCGCCAAGCACGCTGACGCGGAGTTGTGATGGGATCCGATGCATTAGTGTTCGTATGATCGCATATGATCAAGGGGTGTGGCGCGATCACTTTATCTCGTCTTCAAACGATCATAACTTTCGTCCGGATGAATCTCGAGGCCCGGAGGCGCCGCCGGCAGCTCGTCCCGAGTCCGCGCTGTTCCAACCTGGTCGCTGAGGCTCGATCACTCGACCCGTAAAAACCTGTTCCAGCTGAGCTTTTTTAAAAGAATGGACAAGGATCGAATCTCGAGGAAACCGGGGTCTCCGGCCCGCCTTCCACCTCCGAGAAGGCTGAGTCGAAACCATGCGTGCGCGCCCAAAAGAATAAGCCCCGCCGACGCAAAGGAGAAGGTGCAACACGAGACTTCCCTGAGGTCACCCATCCCAAGGTCGCCCAAGAACGCTTGACCGGGAGTTCGATGGGATCCGATGCATTAGTGTTCGTACGATCGCACCGTTCCAATCGCGGTCCGTTCAAACGAACATAACTTTTTCCGATGGTCCGGCAACGCCAGAACGACAAGGACGTGAGCCGGCCGGGTGCGGAAACCGACCCGTGTGGCCCCAGGCCCGCTCCGCCGCCCGTGAAGGATTTTGTAATCGAAACCATCCGCTTGCGCGCCACCAAAAGAATAAGCCCGGCTGACGCAAAAAGGAGGAGGTGCAACACGAGGACTTCCCAGAGGTCACCCATCCCGATCTACTCGCCCAAGCACGCTTGACTGCGGAGTTCTGATGGGATCCGATGCATTAGTGTTCGTATGATCGCACCTGTAAGGTGTGGCGCGATCAACTGCTTAATGCCTTCGCCAGGGCCGCCGCGCTCTTCAAACGATCATAACTTTCTGTCCGGGATGAATCTCGAGGCCCGGAGGCGCCGCCGAAAGCTCGTCCTGCCCGCTCGTCCCAACCAGGGCTCGCCCGGCTGAGGTCGACCTCGACCCCAGAAACCTGTTCCGGGGCCCGTTTCGGAGCTTTTGCAAAGAACGACAAGGATCGGAGCCGCCGGTGTGGAAACCGACCTGCCGCAGTCCCGGGCCCGCCTCCGCCTCCGAGAAGGATTTGAGCAATCGAAACCATGCGCGTGCGCGCCACCAAAAGAATAAGCCCGCTGACGCAAAAAGGAGGAGGTGCAACACGAGGACTTCCCAGGAGGTCACCCATCCCAAGCAAGACTCTCCTCGCCCAAGAACGCTTGGACTGCGGAGTTCCGATGGGATCCGATGCATTAGTGTTCGTATGATCGCACCTCGTCAAGGTGTGGCGCGATCAACCGCTTTATGCCTTCGCCAAGCCGCCGCGCTCTTCAAACGATCATAACTTCTTGTCCGGGATGAATCTCGAGGCCGGGAGGCGCCGCTGGAAAGCTCGTCCTGAGCCCGCCGCCGTCCCAACCAGGGCTCGCCCGGTTGAGGTCGACCTCGACCCCAGAAACCTGTTCGGGGCCCGTTTCGGAGCTTTTGCGCAAAGCAACGACAAGGATCGGGCCGCCGGTGTGGAAACCGACCCGCGCAGCGATCCGGCCCGCCTCCGCCTCGAGAAGGATTTGAGCAATCGAAACCATGCGCGTGCGCGCCACCAAAAGAATAAGCCGAGGCCGACGCAAAAGGAGGAGGTGCAACACGAGGACTTCCCGGAGGTCACCCATCCCGATACTACTCTCGCCCAAGCACGCTTGCGCGGAGTTGATGGGATCCGATGCATTAGTGTTCGTATGATCGCACTGTAAGGTGTGGCGCGATCAATCGCTTTATGCCTTCGCCAATCCGCCGCGCTCTTCAAACGATCATAACTTTCTCGTCCGGATGAATCTCGAGGCCGGAGGCGCCGCAGGAAAGCTCGTCCCCGAGCCCGCCGCCCCGTCCCAACCAGGGCTCGCCCGGTTGAGGTCGACCTCGACCCCGAAACCTGTTCCGGCCCGTTTCGGAGCTTTTGCGGCAACGCCAAGAATCGGAGCGCCGGGTGTGGAAACCGACTGCCGCGATCCGGGCCCGCCTCGCCTCGTGAAGGATTTGAGCAATCGAAACCATCGCGTGCGCGCCACCAAGAGAATAAGCCCGACCGACGCAAAAACAAGGAGGTGCAACACGAGGACTTCCGGGAGGTCACCCATCCAGTGCTACTCTCGTCCAAGCACGCTGGACCGCGGAGTTCGATGGGATCCGGTGCCATTAGTGTTCGTATGATCGCACCTTTGTCAAGTGTGGCGCGATCAAACGCATAATGCCTTCGCCGGGCCGCCGCGCGCTTCAAACGATCATAACTTTCTTTCCGGGATGAATCTCGAGGCCGGGAGGCGCCGCCGGAAAGCTCGTCTGAGCCGCCGCCGTCCCAACCAGAGGGCTCGCCGGTGAGGTCGACCTCGACCCCGAAACCTGTTCAGGGGCCCGTTTGAGCTTTGCGAACGAACAAGGATCGGAGCCGGCCGTGGAAACCGACTGCGCAGTCCGGGCCCGCCTCCGCCTCCGAGAAGGATTTGAGCAATCGAAACCATGCGCGTGCGCGCCACCAAAAGAATAAGCCCGACTGACGCAAAAAGGAGGAGGTGCAACACGAGGACTTCCCAGGAGGTCACCCATCCCAGTACTACTCTCGCCCAAGAACGCTTGACTGCGGAGTTCTGATGGGATCCGATGCATTAGTGTTCGTATGATCGCACCTTAGGTGTGGCGCGATCAACTGCTTTATGCCTTCGCCAGGCCGCCGCGCTCTTCAAACGATCATAACTTTCGTCCGGGGGATGAATCTCGAGGCCCGGAGGCGGCGCCGGAAAGCTCGTCCCGAGCCCGCCGCCGTCCCAACCAGGGGCTCGCCGGTTGAGGTCGACCTCGACCCCGAAACCCGTTCGGGGCCCGTTTCGGAACTTTTGCGGCAACGACAAGGATCGGAGCCGCCGGGTGAGGAAACCGACCTGCCGCGGATCCGGGCCCCCGCCTCCGCCGCCGAGAAGGATTTGAGCAATCGAAACCATGCGCGTGCGCGCCACCAAAGAATAAGCCCGACTGACGCAAAAGGAGGAGGTGCAACACGAGGACTTCCCAGGAGGTCACCCATCCCAGTACTACTCTCGCCCAAGCACGCTTAACTGCGGAGTTCTGATGGGATCCGGTGCATTAGTGTTCGTATGATCGCACCTGTAAGGTGTGGCGCGATCAACTGCTTAATGCCTTCGCCAGGCCGCGGCGCGCGCTTCAAACGATCATAACTTTCTTCAGGGATGAATCTCGAGGCCGGGAGGCGCCGCCGGAATGCTCGTCGAGCCCGCCGCCGTCCCAACCAGGGCTCGCCGGTTGAGGTCGACCTCGACCCCGAAACCTGTTCCGGGGCCCGTTTGGGCTTTTGCGGAACGACAAGGATCGAGCCGCCGGGTGAGGAAACCGACCGCCGTTCCGGGCCCGCCTCCGCCTCCGAGAAGGATTTGAGCAATCGAAACCATGCGCGTGCGCGCCACCAAAAGAATAAGCCCGGCTGACGCAAAAAGGAGGAGGTGCAACACGAGGACTTCCCAGGAGGTCACCCATCCCAGTACTACTCTCGCCCAAGAACGCTTGACTGCGGAGTTGTGATGGGATCCGATGCATTAGTGTTCGTATGATCGCACCTGTAAGGTGTGGCGCGATCAACTGCTTTATGCCTTCGCCAGGCCGCCGCTCTTCAAACGATCATAACTTTCTTTCTCGGGATGAATCTCGAGGCCGGAGGCGCCGCTGGAATGCTCGTCCCCAGCCCGCGTCGTCCCAACCAGGGCTCGCCCGGTTGGTCGACCTCGACCCTAGAAACCCGTTCCGGGCCCGTTTGAACTTTGCAGCAACGCCAAGAATCGGAGCGCCGGGTGAGGAAACCGACCTGCGGTTCCGGGCCCGCCTCCGCCGCCGTGAAGAATTTTAGCAATCGAAACCATCCGCTTGCGCGCCACCAAGAGAATAAGCCCGACCGACGCAAAAACAAGGAGGTGCAACACGAGGACTTCCCAGGAGGTCACCCATCCCAGTGCTACTCTCGTCCAAGCACGCTTAACTGCGGAGTTCTGATGGGATCCGGTGCCATAGTGATGGTATGGTCGCACCTGTCAAGTGTGGCGCGATCAACTGCTTAATGCCTTCGCCAGGCCGCGCGCGCTTCAAACGATCATAACTTTCTTTCCGGGATGAATCTCGAGGCCGGGAGGCGCCGCTGGAATGCTCGTCTGAGCCGCCGCCGTCCCAACCAGGGCTCGCCGGTTGGTCGACCTCGACCCCAGAAACCTGTTCCGGGGCCCGTTTCGGAGCTTTTGCAGCAACGACAAGGATCGGAGCCGCCGGGTGCGGAAACCGACCTGCCGCAGTCCCGGGCCCGCCTCCGCCTCCGAGAAGGATTTGAGCAATCGAAACCATGCGCGTGCGCGCCACCAAAAGAATAAGCCCGCCGACGCAAAAGGAGGAGGTGCAACACGAGGACTTCCGGGAGGTCACCCATCCAGTCTACTCTCGCCCAAGCACGCTTAGCGCGGAGTTCGATGGGATCCGATGCATTAGTGTGTTCGTATGATCGCTTTGTAAGGTGTGGCGCGATCATCGCTTTATGCCTTCGCCGGGCCGCGCGCTCTTCAAACGATCATAACTTTTTCAGGGATGAATCTCGAGGCCGGGAGGCGCATTTGGAAAGCTCGTCTGAGCCGCCGCCGCCGTCCCAACCGGGCTCGCCGGTTGAGGTCGACCTCGACCCAGAAACCCTGTTCGGGGCCCGTTTCGGAGCTTTTGCGGCAACGACAAGGATCGGAGCCGCCGGGTGAGGAGCAGGCCGACCTGCCGCGATCCGGGCCCGCCTCGCCGCCGAGGAAGGATTTGAGCAATCGAAACCATGCGCGTGCGCGCCACCAAAAGAATAAGCCGACCGACGCCAAAAAAAGGAGGTGCAACACGAGGACTTCCCGGGAGGTCCCAGTACTACTCTCGCCCAAGCACGCTTAATGCGGAGTTCGATGGGATCCGATGCATTAGTGTTCGTATGATCGCTTTGTCAAGGTGTGGCGCGCGTCGCTTATGCCTTCGCCGGGCCGCGCGCTCTTCAAACGATCATAACTGTCGGGATGAATCTCGAGGCCCGGGAGGCGCGCCGTGGAAAGCTCGTCCTGAGCCGCGCCGTCCCAACCAGGGCTCGCCGGTTGAGGTCGACCTCGACCCGAAACCTGTTCGGGGCCCGTTTGACTTTGCAGCAACGACAAGGATCGGAGCCGCCGGTGTGGAAACCGACCTGCCGCGATCCGGGCCCGCCTCCGCCTCGAGAAGGATTTGAGCAATCGAAACCATGCGCGTGCGCGCCACCAAAAGAATAAGCCGACCGACGCAAAAAGGAGGAGGTGCAACACGAGGACTTCCCGGAGAGGTCACCCATCCCAGTCTACTCTCGCCCAAGCACGCTTGAATCTGCGGAGTTGTGATGGGATCCGTGCCATAGTGTTCGTATGATCGCACTGTCAAGGTGTGGCGCGATCAAGCGCTTTATGCCTTCGCCGGCCGCCGCGCTCTTCAAACGATCATAACTTTCTTTCGGGATGAATCTCGAGGCCCGGAGGCGCCGCTGGAAAGCTCGTCCCGAGCCCGCCGCCGTCCCAACCGGGGGCTCGCCGGTTGAGGTCGACCTCGACCCCGAAACCTGTTCGGGGCCCGTTTCGGAACTTTTTGGCAACGCCAAGGATCGAAGCCGCGGGTGAGAAACCGACTGCCGCGGTCCGGGCCCGCCTCGCCTCGTGAAGGATTTGAGCAATCGAAACCATGCGCGTGCGCGCCACCAAAAGAATAAGCCCCACCGACGCAAAAGGAGGAGGTGCAACACGAGGACTTCCCGGAGGTCACCCATCCAGTGCTACTCTCGCCCAAGCACGCTTAAGCTGCGGAGTTGTGATGGGATCGGTGCCATAGTGATGGTATGATCGCACCTGTCAAGTGTGGCGCGATCAGCGCTTTATGCCTTCGCCAGCCGCGCCGCGCTCTTCAAACGATCATAACTTTCTTTCGGGATGAATCTCGAGGCCGGGAGGCGCCGTGGAAAGCTCGTCTGAGCCCGCCGCCGTCCCAACCAGGGCTCGCCGGTTGAGGTCGACCTCGACCCCAGAAACCTGCCCGGGGCCCGTTTCGGAACTTTGCGGCAACGACAAGGATCGGGCAGCCGGGTGAAGACCTGCGCGGTCCGGGCCGCCTCGCCTCCGTGAAGGATTTGAGCAATCGAAACCATGCGCTTGCGCCCCACCAAAAGAATAAGCCCGACCGACGCAAAAACAGGAGGAGGTGCAACACGAGGACTTCCCAGGAGGTCACCCATCCCAGTACTACTCTCGTCCAAGCACGCTTAACTGCGGAGTTACGATGGGATCCGGTGCCATAGTGTTGGTATGATCGCACTGTCAAGTGTGGCGCGATCAAGCGCTTAATGCCTTCGCCGGCGCGGCGCGCGCTCTTCAAACGATCATAACTTTCTTTCGGGATGAATCTCGAGGCCGGGAGGCGCGCCCGGAATGCTCGTCCCTGAGCCCGCCGCCGTCCCAACCAGGGCTCGCCGGTTGAGGTCGACCTCGACCCCGAAACCTGTTCGGGGCCCGTTTCGGAGCTTTTGCGGCAACGACAAGGATCGGAGCCGCCGGGTGCGAGGGAAACCGACTGCCGCGATCCGGGCCCGCCTCCGCCTCAGAGAAGGATTTGAGCAATCGAAACCATGCGCGTGCGCGCCACCAAAAGAATAAGCCCGGCTGACGCAAAAAGGAGGAGGTGCAACACGAGGACTTCCCAGGAGGTCACCCATCCCAGTACTACTCTCGCCCAAGCACGCTTGACTGCGGAGTTGTGATGGGATCCGATGCATTAGTGTTCGTATGATCGCACCTGTAAGGTGTGGCGCGATCAACTGCTTTATGCCTTCGCCAGGCCGCCGCGCTCTTCAAACGATCATAACTTTCTTCGGGATGAATCTCGAGGCCCGGAGGCGCCGCTGGAAAGCTCGTCCTGAGCCCGCCGCCGTCCCAACCAGGGCTCGCCCGGTTGAGGTCGACCTCGACCCCAGAAACCCGTTCGGGGCCCGTTTCGGAACTTTTGCGGCAACGCCAAGAATCGAAGCCGCCGGGTGAGGAAACCGACCTGCCGCGGTTCCGGGCCCGCCTCCGCCGCCGTGAAGGATTTTAGCAATCGAAACCATCCGCGTGCGCGCCACCAAAAGAATAAGCCCGACCGACGCAAAAACAAGGAGGTGCAACACGAGGACTTCCCAGGAGGTCACCCATCCCAGTGCTACTCTCGTCCAAGCACGCTTAACTGCGGAGTTCTGATGGGATCCGGTGCCATAGTGATGGTATGGTCGCACCTGTCAAGTGTGGCGCGATCAACTGCTTAATGCCTTCGCCAGGCCGCGGCGCGCGCTTCAAACGATCATAACTTTCTTTCCGGGATGAATCTCGAGGCCCGGGAGGCGCCGCTGGAATGCTCGTCCTGAGCCCGCCGCCGTCCCAACCAGGGCTCGCCCGGTTGAGGTCGACCTCGACCCCAGAAACCTGTTCCGGGGCCCGTTTCGGAGCTTTTGCAGCAACGACAAGGATCGGAGCCGCCGGGTGTGGAAAACCGACCTGCCGCGTTCCGGGCCCGCCTCCGCCTCCGAGAAGGATTTGAGCAATCGAAACCATGCGCGTGCGCGCCACCAAAAGAATAAGCCCGTGACGCAAAAAGGAGGAGGTGCAACACGAGGACTTCCCAGGAGGTCACCCATCCCAGTACTACTCTCGTCCAAGCACGCTTGACCGCGGAGTTCTGATGGGATCCGATGCATTAGTGTTCGTATGATCGCACCTGTAAGGTGTGGCGCGATCAACTGCTTTATGCCTTCGCCAGGCCGCCGCGCTCTTCAAACGATCATAACTTTCTTTCCGGGATGAATCTCGAGGCCCGGGAGGCGCCGCTGGAAGCTCGTCCTGAGCCCGCCGTCCCAACCAGGGCTCGCCGGTTGAGGTCGACCTCGACCCCGAAACCTGTTCGGGGCCCGTTTCGGAGCTTTTGGAGCAACGCCAAGGATCGGAGCCGCCGGGTGGGGAAACCGACCTGCCGCGGTCCCGGGCCCGCCTCTCCGCCGAGAAGGATTTGAGCAATCGAAACCATGCGCGTGCGCGCCACCAAAGAATAAGCCCGACTGACGCAAAAACAGGAGGAGGTGCAACACGAGGACTTCCCGGGAGGTCACCCATCCCAGTCTACTCTCGTCCAAGCACGCTTAGCGCGGAGTTGTGATGGGATCCGGTGCCATAGTGTTGGTATGGTCGCACTGTCAAGGTGTGGCGCGATCAAGCGCTTAATGCCTTCGCCGGGCGCGCGCTCTTCAAACGATCATAACTTTCTTCAGGGATGAATCTCGAGGCCGGGAGGCGCCGCTGGAAAGCTCGTCCTGAGCCCGCCGCCGTCCCAACCAGGGCTCGCCGGTTGGTCGACCTCGACCCCAGAAACCTGTTCCGGGGCCCGTTTCGGAGCTTTTGCAGCAACGACAAGGATCGGAGCCGCCGGGTGCGGAAACCGACCTGCCGCGATCCGGGCCCGCCTCCGCCTCCGAGAAGGATTTGAGCAATCGAAACCATGCGCGTGCGCGCCACCAAAAGAATAAGCCCGGCTGACGCAAAAAGGAGGAGGTGCAACACGAGGACTTCCCAGGAGGTCACCCATCCCAGTACTACTCTCGCCCAAGCACGCTTGACTGCGGAGTTCTGATGGGATCCGATGCATTAGTGTTCGTATGATCGCACCTGTAAGGTGTGGCGCGATCAACTGCTTTATGCCTTCGCCAGGCCGCCGCGCTCTTCAAACGATCATAACTTTCTGTCCGGGATGAATCTCGAGGCCCGGGAGGCGCCGCTGGAAAGCTCGTCCTGAGCCCGCCGCCGTCCCAACCAGGGCTCGCCCGGTTGAGGTCGACCTCGACCCCAGAAACCTGTTCCGGGGCCCGTTTCGGAGCTTTTGCAGCAACGACAAGGATCGGAGCCGCCGGGTGTGGAAACCGACCTGCCGCGATCCGGGCCCGCCTCCGCCGCCTCCGAGAAGGATTTGAGCAATCGAAACCATGCGCGTGCGCGCCACCAAAAGAATAAGCCCGGCTGACGCAAAAAGGAGGAGGTGCAACACGAGGACTTCCCAGGAGGTCACCCATCCCAGTACTACTCTCGCCCAAGAACGCTTGACTGCGGAGTTGTGATGGGATCCGATGCATTAGTGTTCGTATGATCGCACCTGTAAGGTGTGGCGCGATCAACTGCTTAATGCCTTCGCCAGGCCGCCGCGCTCTTCAAACGATCATAACTTTCTGTCCGGGATGAATCTCGAGGCCCGGGAGGCGCCATTGGAATGCTCGTCTGAGCCCGCCGCCGTCCCAACCAGGGGCTCGCCGGTTGAGGTCGACCTCGACCCCGAAACCTGTTCGGGGCCCGTTTCGGAGCTTTTGCGGCAACGACAAGGATCGGCCGCCGGGGGTGTGGAAACCGACCTGCGCGGTTTCCCGGGCCCGCCTCCGCCTCCGAGAAGGATTTGAGCAATCGAAACCATGCGCGTGCGCGCCACCAAAAGAATAAGCCCGGCTGACGCAAAAAGGAGGAGGTGCAACACGAGGACTTCCCAGGAGGTCACCCATCCCAGTGCTACTCTCGCCCAAGCACGCTTAACTGCGGAGTTCTGATGGGATCCGGTGCCATAGTGATGGTATGATCGCACCTGTCAAGGTGTGGCGCGATCACCGCAATGCCTTCGCCAGGCCGCCGCGCTCTTCAAACGATCATAACTTTCTGTCCGGGATGAATCTCGAGGCCCGGGAGGCGCCGCTGGAAAGCTCGTCCTGAGCCCGCCGCCGTCCCAACCAGGGCTCGCCCGGTTGAGGTCGACCTCGACCCCAGAAACCTGTTCCGGGGCCCGTTTCGGAGCTTTTGCAGCAACGACAAGGATCGGAGCCGCCGGGTGTGGAAACCGACCTGCCGCAGTCCCGGGCCCGCCTCCGCCTCCGAGAAGGATTTGAGCAATCGAAACCATGCGCGTGCGCGCCACCAAAAGAATAAGCCCGACTGACGCAAAAAGGAGGAGGTGCAACACGAGGACTTCCCAGGAGGTCACCCATCCCAGTACTACTCTCGCCCAAGCACGCTTGACTGCGGAGTTCTGATGGGATCCGATGCATTAGTGTTCGTATGATCGCACCTGTAAGGTGTGGCGCGATCAACTGCTTTATGCCTTCGCCAGGCCGCCGCGCTCTTCAAACGATCATAACTTTCTATCCGGGATGAATCTCGAGGCCCGGGAGGCGCCGCTGGAAAGCTCGTCCGAGCCGCCGCCGTCCCAACCAGGGCTCGCCCGGTTGAGGTCGACCTCGACCCCAGAAACCTGTTCCGGGGCCCGTTTCGGAGCTTTTGCAGCAACGACAAGGATCGGAGCCGCCGGGTGTGGAAACCGACCTGCCGCAGTTCCGGGCCCGCCTCCGCCGCCGTGAAGGATTTGAGCAATCGAAACCATGCGCTTGCGCGCCACCAAAAGAATAAGCCCGACCGACGCAAAAAGGAGGAGGTGCAACACGAGGACTTCCCAGGAGGTCACCCATCCCAGTGCTACTCTCGTCCAAGCACGCTTAACTGCGGAGTTCTGATGGGATCCGGTGCCATAGTGATGGTATGGTCGCACCTGTCAAGTGTGGCGCGATCAACTGCTTAATGCCTTCGCCGGGCGCCGCGCTCTTCAAACGATCATAACTTTCTTTCCGGGATGAATCTCGAGGCCCGGGAGGCGCCGCTGGAATGCTCGTCCTGAGCCCGCCGCCGTCCCAACCAGGGCTCGCCCGGTTGAGGTCGACCTCGACCCCAGAAACCTGTTCCGGGGCCCGTTTCGGAGCTTTTGCAGCAACGACAAGGATCGGAGCCGCCGGGTGCGGAAACCGACCTGCCGCAGTCCCGGGCCCGCCTCCGCCTCCGAGAAGGATTTGAGCAATCGAAACCATGCGCGTGCGCGCCACCAAAAGAATAAGCCCGGCTGACGCAAAAAGGAGGAGGTGCAACACGAGGACTTCCCAGGAGGTCACCCATCCCAGTACTACTCTCGCCCAAGAACGCTTGACTGCGGAGTTGTGATGGGATCCGATGCATTAGTGTTCGTATGATCGCACCTGTAAGGTGTGGCGCGATCAACTGCTTTATGCCTTCGCCAGGCCGCCGCGCTCTTCAAACGATCATAACTTTCTGTCCGGGATGAATCTCGAGGCCGGGAGCGCGCGCCGGAAAGCTCGTCCTGAGCCCGCCGCCGTCCCAACCAGGGCTCGCCCGGTTGAGGTCGACCTCGACCCCAGAAACCCGTTCCGGGGCCCGTTTCGGAACTTTTGCGGCAACGCCAAGAATCGAAGCCGCCGGGTGAGGAAACCGACCTGCCGCGGTTCCGGGCCCGCCTCCGCCGCCGTGAAGGATTTGAGCAATCGAAACCATGCGCGTGCGCGCCACCAAAAGAATAAGCCCGGCTGACGCAAAAAGGAGGAGGTGCAACACGAGGACTTCCCAGGAGGTCACCCATCCCAGTGCTACTCTCGTCCAAGCACGCTTAACTGCGGAGTTCTGATGGGATCCGGTGCCATAGTGATGGTATGGTCGCACCTGTCAAGTGTGGCGCGATCAACTGCTTAATGCCTTCGCCAGGCCGCGGCGCGCGCTTCAAACGATCATAACTTTCTTTCCGGGATGAATCTCGAGGCCCGGGAGGCGCCGCTGGAAAGCTCGTCCTGAGCCCGCCGCCGTCCCAACCAGGGCTCGCCCGGTTGAGGTCGACCTCGACCCCAGAAACCTGTTCCGGGGCCCGTTTCGGAGCTTTTGCAGCAACGACAAGGATCGAAGCCGCCGGGTGCGGAAACCGACCTGCCGCGGTCCCGGGCCCGCCTCCGCCTCCGAGAAGGATTTGAGCAATCGAAACCATGCGCGTGCGCGCCACCAAAAGAATAAGCCCGGCTGACGCAAAAAGGAGGAGGTGCAACACGAGGACTTCCCAGGAGGTCACCCATCCCAGTACTACTCTCGCCCAAGCACGCTTGACTGCGGAGTTCTGATGGGATCCGATGCATTAGTGTTCGTATGATCGCACCTGTAAGGTGTGGCGCGATCAACTGCTTTATGCCTTCGCCAGGCCGCCGCGCTCTTCAAACGATCATAACTTTCGTCGGGATGAATCTCGAGGCCGGGAGGCGCCGCTCGGAAAGCTCGTCCCGAGCCGCCGCCGTCCCAACCAGGGCTCGCCCGGTTGAGGTCGACCTCGACCCCAGAAACCTGTTCCGGGGCCCGTTTCGGAGCTTTTGCAGCAACGACAAGGATCGGAGCCGCCGGGTGAGGAAACCGACCTGCCGCGGTTCCGGGCCCGCCTCCGCCTCCGAGAAGGATTTGAGCAATCGAAACCATGCGCGTGCGCGCCACCAAAAGAATAAGCCCGACTGACGCAAAAAGGAGGAGGTGCAACACGAGGACTTCCCAGGAGGTCACCCATCCCAGTACTACTCTCGCCCAAGCACGCTTGACTGCGGAGTTCTGATGGGATCCGATGCATTAGTGTTCGTATGATCGCACCTGTAAGGTGTGGCGCGATCAACTGCTTTATGCCTTCGCCAGGCCGCCGCGCTCTTCAAACGATCATAACTTTCTTTCCGGGATGAATCTCGAGGCCCGGGAGGCGCCGCTGGAAAGCTCGTCCTGAGCCCGCCGCCGTCCCAACCAGGGCTCGCCCGGTTGAGGTCGACCTCGACCCCAGAAACCTGTTCCGGGGCCCGTTTCGGAACTTTTGCGGCAACGCCAAGAATCGAAGCCGCCGGGTGAGGAAACCGACCTGCCGCGGTTCCGGGCCCGCCTCCGCCGCCGTGAAGGATTTTAGCAATCGAAACCATGCGCGTGCGCGCCACCAAAAGAATAAGCCCGACCGACGCAAAACAAGGAGGTGCAACACGAGGACTTCCCAGGAGGTCACCCATCCCAGTGCTACTCTCGCCCAAGCACGCTTAACTGCGGAGTTCTGATGGGATCCGGTGCCATAGTGTTCGTATGATCGCTTTGTCAAGGTGTGGCGCGATCAAGCGCTTAATGCCTTCGCCGGGCCGCGCGCTCTTCAAACGATCATAACTTTCTTCGGGATGAATCTCGAGGCCGGGAGGCGCCGCTGGAAAGCTCGTCCTGAGCCCGCCGCCGTCCCAACCAGGGCTCGCCCGGTTGAGGTCGACCTCGACCCCAGAAACCTGTTCCGGGGCCCGTTTCGGAGCTTTTGCAGCAACGACAAGGATCGGAGCCGCCGGGTGTGGAAACCGACTGCCGCGGTCCGGGCCCGCCTCCGCCTCCGAGAAGGATTTGAGCAATCGAAACCATGCGCGTGCGCGCCACCAAAAGAATAAGCCCGGCTGACGCAAAAAGGAGGAGGTGCAACACGAGGACTTCCCAGGAGGTCACCCATCCCAGTACTACTCTCGCCCAAGCACGCTTGACTGCGGAGTTCTGATGGGATCCGGTGCATTAGTGTTCGTATGATCGCACCTGTAAGGTGTGGCGCGATCAACTGCTTTATGCCTTCGCCAGGCCGCCGCGCTCTTCAAACGATCATAACTTTCTGTCCGGGATGAATCTCGAGGCCCGGGAGGCGCCGCTGGAAAGCTCGTCCTGAGCCCGGCGCCGTCCCAACCGGGGCTCGCCCGGTTGAGGTCGACCTCGACCCCAGAAACCTGTTCCGGGGCCCGTTTCGGAGCTTTTGCAGCAACGACAAGGATCGGAGCCGCCGGGTGCGGAAACCGACCTGCCGCAGTCCCGGGCCCGCCTCCGCCTCCGAGAAGGATTTGAGCAATCGAAACCATGCGCGTGCGCGCCACCAAAAGAATAAGCCCGACTGACGCAAAAAGGAGGAGGTGCAACACGAGGACTTCCCAGGAGGTCACCCATCCCAGTACTACTCTCGCCCAAGAACGCTTGACTGCGGAGTTCTGATGGGATCCGATGCATTAGTGTTCGTATGATCGCACCTGTAAGGTGTGGCGCGATCAATCGCTTTAATGCCTTCGCCCGGGCCGCCGCGCTCTTCAAACGATCATAACTTTCGTCCGGGATGAATCTCGAGGCCGGAGGCGCCGCGGAAAGCTCGCTGCCCCGAGCCCGCCGCCGTCCCAACCAGGGCTCGCCCGGTTGAGGTCGACCTCGACCCCAGAAACCCGTTCCGGGGCCCGTTTCGGAACTTTTGCGCAACGCCAAGAATCGAAGCCGCCGGGTGAGGAAACCGACCTGCCGCGGTTCCGGGCCCGCCTCCGCCGCCGTGAAGGATTTTAGCAATCGAAACCATCCGCTTGCGCGCCACCAAGAGAATAAGCCCGACCGACGCAAAAACAAGGAGGTGCAACACGAGGACTTCCCAGGAGGTCACCCATCCCAGTGCTACTCTCGTCCAAGCACGCTTAACTGCGGAGTTCTGATGGGATCCGGTGCCATAGTGATGGTATGGTCGCACCTGTCAAGTGTGGCGCGATCAACTGCTTAATGCCTTCGCCAGGCCGCGGCGCGCGCTTCAAACGATCATAACTTTCTTTCCGGGATGAATCTCGAGGCCCGGGAGGCGCCGCTGGAAAGCTCGTCCTGAGCCCGCCGCCGTCCCAACCAGGGCTCGCCCGGTTGAGGTCGACCTCGACCCCAGAAACCTGTTCCGGGGCCCGTTTCGGAGCTTTTGCAGCAACGACAAGGATCGGAGCCGCCGGGTGCGGAAACCGACCTGCCGCAGTCCGGGCCCGCCTCCGCCTCCGAGAAGGATTTGAGCAATCGAAACCATGCGCGTGCGCGCCACCAAAAGAATAAGCCGGCTGACGCAAAAAGGAGGAGGTGCAACACGAGGACTTCCCAGGAGGTCACCCATCCCAGTACTACTCTCGCCCAAGCACGCTTGACTGCGGAGTTGTGATGGGATCCGATGCATTAGTGTTCGTATGATCGCACCTGTAAGGTGTGGCGCGATCAACTGCTTTATGCCTTCGCCAGGCCGCCGCGCTCTTCAAACGATCATAACTTTCTGTCCGGGATGAATCTCGAGGCCCGGGAGGCGCCGCTGGAAAGCTCGTCCTGAGCCCGCCGCCGTCCCAACCAGGGCTCGCCCGGTTGAGGTCGACCTCGACCCTAGAAACCCGTTCCGGGGCCCGTTTCGGAACTTTTGCGGCAACGCCAAGAATCGAAGCCGCCGGGTGAGGAAACCGACCTGCCGCGGTTCCGGCCCGCCTCCGCCGCCGTGAAGAATTTTAGCAATCGAAACCATCCGCTTGCGCGCCACCAAGAGAATAAGCCCGACCGACGCAAAAACAAGGAGGTGCAACACGAGGACTTCCCAGGAGGTCACCCATCCCAGTGCTACTCTCGTCCAAGCACGCTTAACTGCGGAGTTCTGATGGGATCCGGTGCCATAGTGATGGTATGGTCGCACCTGTCAAGTGTGGCGCGATCAACTGCTTAATGCCTTCGCCAGGCCGCGGCGCGCACTTCAAACGATCATAACTTTCTTTCCGGGATGAATCTCGAGGCCCGGGAGGCGCCGCTGGAATGCTCGTCCTGAGCCCGCCGCCGTCCCAACCAGGGCTCGCCCGGTTGAGGTCGACCTCGACCCCAGAAACCTGTTCCGGGGCCCGTTTCGGAGCTTTTGCAGCAACGACAAGGATCGGAGCCGCCGGGTGCGGAAACCGACCTGCCGCAGTCCCGGGCCCGCCTCCGCCTCCGAGAAGGATTTGAGCAATCGAAACCATGCGCGTGCGCGCCACCAAAAGAATAAGCCCGGCTGACGCAAAAAGGAGGAGGTGCAACACGAGGACTTCCCAGGAGGTCACCCATCCCAGTGCTACTCTCGCCCAAGCACGCTTGACTGCGGAGTTCTGATGGGATCCGATGCATTAGTGTTCGTATGATCGCACCTGTAAGGTGTGGCGCGATCAACTGCTTTATGCCTTCGCCAGGCCGCCGCGCTCTTCAAACGATCATAACTTTCTGTCCGGGATGAATCTCGAGGCCCGGGAGGCGCCGCTGGAAAGCTCGTCCTGAGCCCGCCGCCGTCCCAACCAGGGGCTCGCCGGTTGAGGTCGACCTCGACCCCAGAAACCTGTTCCGGGGCCCGTTTCGGAACTTTTGCAGCAACGACAAGGATCGGAGCCGCCGGGTGAGGAAACCGACCTGCCGCGGTTCCGGGCCCGCCTCCGCCTCCGAGAAGGATTTGAGCAATCGAAACCATGCGCGTGCGCGCCACCAAAAGAATAAGCCCGACTGACGCAAAAAGGAGGAGGTGCAACACGAGGACTTCCCAGGAGGTCACCCATCCCAGTACTACTCTCGCCCAAGCACGCTTAACTGCGGAGTTCTGATGGGATCCGGTGCCATAGTGATGGTATGGTCGCACCTGTCAAGTGTGGCGCGATCAACTGCTTAATGCCTTCGCCAGGCCGCCGCGCGCTCTTCAAACGATCATAACTTTCTGTCCGGGATGAATCTCGAGGCCCGGGAGGCGCCGCTGGAAAGCTCGTCCTGAGCCCGCCGCCGTCCCAACCAGGGCTCGCCCGGTTGAGGTCGACCTCGACCCTGAAACCTGTTCCGGGGCCCGTTTCGGAGCTTTTGCAGCAACGACAAGGATCGGAGCCGCCGGGTGAGGAAACCGACCTGCCGCAGTCCCGGGCCCGCCTCCGCCTCCGAGAAGGATTTGAGCAATCGAAACCATGCGCGTGCGCGCCACCAAAAGAATAAGCCCGGCTGACGCAAAAAGGAGGAGGTGCAACACGAGGACTTCCCAGGAGGTCACCCATCCCAGTGCTACTCTCGCCCAAGCACGCTTGATCGCGGAGTTCGATGGGATCCGTGCATTAGTGTTCGTATGATCGCACTGTGGGTGTGGCGCGATCAACGCTTTATGCCTTCGCCAGGCCGCCGCGCTCTTCAAACGATCATAACTTTCTTTCCGGATGAATCTCGAGGCCCGGGAGGCGCCGCCGGAAAGCTCGTCCCGAGCCCGCCCGTCCCAACCAGGGCTCGCCGGTTGAGGTCGACCTCGACCCCGAAACCTGTTCCGGGGCCCGTTTGAAGCTTTTGCGGCAACGACAAGGATCGGAGCCGCCGGTGAGGAAACCGACCGCCGCGTTCCGGGCCCGCCTCCGCCTCCGAGAAGGATTTGAGCAATCGAAACCATGCGCGTGCGCGCCACCAAAGAATAAGCCCGACCGACGCAAAAAAGGAGGAGGTGCAACACGAGGACTTCCCAGGAGGTCACCCATCCCAGTGCTACTCTCGTCCAAGCACGCTTAAGCGCGGAGTTCTGATGGGATCCGGTGCCATAGTGATGGTATGGTCGCACTTGTCAAGTGTGGCGCGATCAACTGCTTAATGCCTTCGCCAGGCCGCCGCCGCGCGCTTCAAACGATCATAACTTTCTTTCCGGGATGAATCTCGAGGCCCGGGAGGCGCCGCTGGAAAGCTCGTCCTGAGCCCGCCGCCGTCCCAACCAGGGCTCGCCCGGTTGAGGTCGACCTCGACCCCAGAAACCTGTTCCGGGGCCCGTTTCGGAGCTTTTGCAGCAACGACAAGGATCGGAGCCGCCGGGTGCGGAAACCGACCTGCCGCAGTCCCGGGCCCGCCTCCGCCTCCGAGAAGGATTTGAGCAATCGAAACCATGCGCGTGCGCGCCACCAAAAGAATAAGCCCGGCTGACGCAAAAAGGAGGAGGTGCAACACGAGGACTTCCCAGGAGGTCACCCATCCCAGTACTACTCTCGCCCAAGCACGCTTGACTGCGGAGTTGTGATGGGATCCGATGCATTAGTGTTCGTATGATCGCACCTGTAAGGTGTGGCGCGATCAACTGCTTTATGCCTTCGCCAGGCCGCCGCGCTCTTCAAACGATCATAACTTTCTGTCCGGGATGAATCTCGAGGCCCGGGAGGCGCCGCTGGAAAGCTCGTCCTGAGCCCGCCGCCGTCCCAACCAGGGCTCGCCCGGTTGAGGTCGACCTCGACCCCAGAAACCCGTTCCGGGGCCCGTTTCGGAACTTTTGCGGCAACGCCAAGAATCGAAGCCGCCGGGTGAGGAAACCGACCTGCCGCGGTCCGGGCCCGCCTCCGCCTCCGAGAAGGATTTTAGCAATCGAAACCATGCGCGTGCGCGCCACCAAGAGAATAAGCCCGACCGACGCAAAAACAAGGAGGTGCAACACGAGGACTTCCCAGGAGGTCACCCATCCCAGTGCTACTCTCGTCCAAGCACGCTTAACTGCGGAGTTCTGATGGGATCCGGTGCCATAGTGATGGTATGGTCGCACCTGTCAAGTGTGGCGCGATCAACTGCTTAATGCCTTCGCCAGGCCGCGGCGCGCGCTTCAAACGATCATAACTTTCTTTCCGGGATGAATCTCGAGGCCCGGGAGGCGCCGCTGGAAAGCTCGTCCTGAGCCCGCCGCCGTCCCAACCAGGGCTCGCCCGGTTGAGGTCGACCTCGACCCCAGAAACCTGTTCCGGGGCCCGTTTCGGAGCTTTTGCAGCAACGACAAGGATCGGAGCCGCCGGGTGGAAACCGACCTGCCGCAGTCCCGGGCCCGCCTCCGCCTCCGAGAAGGATTTGAGCAATCGAAACCATGCGCGTGCGCGCCACCAAAAGAATAAGCCCGGCTGACGCAAAAAGGAGGAGGTGCAACACGAGGACTTCCCAGGAGGTCACCCATCCCAGTACTACTCTCGCCCAAGAACGCTTGACTGCGGAGTTCTGATGGGATCCGATGCATTAGTGTTCGTATGATCGCACCTGTAAGGTGTGGCGCGATCAACTGCTTTATGCCTTCGCCAGGCCGCCGCGCTCTTCAAACGATCATAACTTTCTGTCCGGGATGAATCTCGAGGCCCGGGAGGCGCCGCTGGAAAGCTCGTCCTGAGCCCGCCGCCGTCCCAACCAGGGCTCGCCCGGTTGAGGTCGACCTCGACCCCAGAAACCCGTTCCGGGGCCCGTTTCGGAACTTTTGCGGCAACGCCAAGAATCGAAGCCGCCGGGTGAGGAAACCGACCTGCCGCGGTTCCGGGCCCGCCTCCGCCGCCGTGAAGGATTTTAGCAATCGAAACCATCCGCTTGCGCGCCACCAAGAGAATAAGCCCGACCGACGCAAAAACAAGGAGGTGCAACACGAGGACTTCCCAGGAGGTCACCCATCCCAGTGCTACTCTCGTCCAAGCACGCTTAACTGCGGAGTTCTGATGGGATCCGGTGCCATAGTGATGGTATGGTCGCACCTGTCAAGTGTGGCGCGATCAACTGCTTAATGCCTTCGCCAGGCCGCCGCGCGCGCTTCAAACGATCATAACTTTCTGTCCGGGATGAATCTCGAGGCCCGGGAGGCGCCGCTGGAAAGCTCGTCCTGAGCCCGCCGCCGTCCCAACCAGGGCTCGCCCGGTTGAGGTCGACCTCGACCCCAGAAACCTGTTCCGGGGCCCGTTTCGGAGCTTTTGCAGCAACGACAAGGATCGGAGCCGCCGGGTGCGGAAACCGACCTGCCGCAGTCCCGGGCCCGCCTCCGCCTCCGAGAAGGATTTGAGCAATCGAAACCATGCGCGTGCGCGCCACCAAAAGAATAAGCCCGGCTGACGCAAAAAGGAGGAGGTGCAACACGAGGACTTCCCAGGAGGTCACCCATCCCAGTACTACTCTCGCCCAAGCACGCTTGACTGCGGAGTTCTGATGGGATCCGATGCATTAGTGTTCGTATGATCGCACCTGTAAGGTGTGGCGCGATCAACTGCTTTATGCCTTCGCCAGGCCGCCGCGCTCTTCAAACGATCATAACTTTCTGTCCGGGATGAATCTCGAGGCCCGGGAGGCGCCGCTGGAAAGCTCGTCCTGAGCCCGCCGCCGTCCCAACCAGGGCTCGCCCGGTTGAGGTCGACCTCGACCCCAGAAACCCGTTCCGGGGCCCGTTTCGGAACTTTTGCGGCAACGCCAAGAATCGAAGCCGCCGGGTGAGGAAACCGACCTGCCGCGGTTCCGGGCCCGCCTCCGCCGCCGTGAAGAATTTTAGCAATCGAAACCATCCGCTTGCGCGCCACCAAGAGAATAAGCCCGACCGACGCAAAAACAAGGAGGTGCAACACGAGGACTTCCCAGGAGGTCACCCATCCCACTGCTACTCTCGTCCAAGCACGCTTAACTGCGGAGTTCTGATGGGATCCGGTGCCATAGTGATGGTATGGTCGCACCTGTCAAGTGTGGCGCGATCAACTGCTTAATGCCTTCGCCAGGCCGCGGCGCGCGCTTCAAACGATCATAACTTTCTTTCCGGGATGAATCTCGAGGCCCGGGAGGCGCCGCTGGAATGCTCGTCCTGAGCCCGCCGCCGTCCCAACCAGGGCTCGCCCGGTTGAGGTCGACCTCGACCCGAGAAACCGTTCCGGGGCCCTGTTTGAGCTTTTGCAAGCAACGACAAGGATCGAGCCGCCGGGTGAGGAAACCGACCGCCGCAGCTCCCGGCCCGCCTCCGCCTCCGAGAAGGATTTGAGCAATCGAAACCATGCGCGTGCGCGCCACCAAAAGAATAAGCCCGACTGACGCAAAAAGGAGGAGGTGCAACACGAGGACTTCCCAGGAGGTCACCCATCCCAGTACTACTCTCGCCCAAGCACGCTTGATCGCGGAGTTCGATGGGATCCGATGCATTAGTGTTCGTATGATCGCACCCGTCAAGGTGTGGCGCGATCAATCGCTTTATGCCTTCGCCAGCCGCCGCGCTCTTCAAACGATCATAACTTTTCGTCCGGATGAATCTCGAGGCCCGGAGGCGCCATTGGAAAGCTCGTCCTGAGCCCGCCGCCGTCCCAACCAGGGCTCGCCCGGTTGAGGTCGACCTCGACCCCAGAAACCTGTTCCGGGGCCCGTTTCGGAGCTTTTGCAGCAACGACAAGGATCGGAGCCGCCGGGTGTGGAAACCGACCTGCCGCAGTCCCGGGCCCGCCTCCGCCTCCGAGAAGGATTTGAGCAATCGAAACCATGCGCGTGCGCGCCACCAAAAGAATAAGCCCGGCTGACGCAAAAAGGAGGAGGTGCAACACGAGGACTTCCCAGGAGGTCACCCATCCCAGTACTACTCTCGCCCAAGAACGCTTGACTGCGGAGTTGTGATGGGATCCGATGCATTAGTGTTCGTATGATCGCACCTGTAAGGTGTGGCGCGATCAACTGCTTTATGCCTTCGCCAGGCCGCCGCGCTCTTCAAACGATCATAACTTTCTGGTCCGGATGAATCTCGAGGCCCGGGAGGCGCCGCTGGAAAGCTCGTCCTGAGCCCGCCGCCGTCCCAACCAGGGCTCGCCCGGTTGAGGTCGACCTCGACCCCAGAAACCTGTTCCGGGCCCGGAACTTTTGCAAAGCAACGCCAAGAATCGGAAGCCGGGGTGAGGAAACCGACTGCCGCGGTCCGGGCCCGCCTCCGCCGCCGTGAAGGATTTTAGCAATCGAAACCATCCGCTTGCGCGCCACCAAGAGAATAAGCCCGACCGACGCAAAAAGGAGGAGGTGCAACACGAGGACTTCCCAGGAGGTCACCCATCCCAGTGCTACTCTCGTCCAAGCACGCTTAACTGCGGAGTTCTGATGGGATCCGGTGCCATAGTGATGGTATGGTCGCACCTGTCAAGTGTGGCGCGATCAACTGCTTAATGCCTTCGCCAGGCCGCCGCGCGCGCTTCAAACGATCATAACTTTCTTTCCGGATGAATCTCGAGGCCCGGAGGCGCCGCCGGAAAGCTCGTCCCGAGCGCCGCCGTCCCAACCAGGGCTCGCCCGGTTGAGGTCGACCTCGACCCCGAAACCTGTTCGGGGCCCGTTTTGAGCTTTTGCAAAGAACGACAAGGATCGGAGCCGCCGGGTGTGGAAACCGACTGCCGCAGATCCCGGCCCGCCTCCGCCTCCGAGAAGGATTTGAGCAATCGAAACCATGCGCGTGCGCGCCACCAAAAGAATAAGCCCGCCGACGCAAAAAAGGAGGAGGTGCAACACGAGGACTTCCCGGAGGTCACCCATCCCAGACTACTCTCGCCCAAGCACGCTTGACTGCGGAGTTCTGATGGGATCCGATGCATTAGTGTTCGTATGATCGCACCTGTAAGGTGTGGCGCGATCAACTGCTTTATGCCTTCGCCAGGCCGCCGCGCTCTTCAAACGATCATAACTTTCTGTCCGGGATGAATCTCGAGGCCCGGGAGGCGCCGCTGGAAAGCTCGTCCTGAGCCCGCCGCCGTCCCAACCAGGGCTCGCCCGGTTGAGGTCGACCTCGACCCCAGAAACCTGTTCCGGGGCCCGTTTGAACTTTTGCAAAGCAACCAAGATCGGAGCCGCCGGGTGAGGAAACCGACCTGCCGCGATCCCGGGCCCGCCTCCGCCGCCGAGAAGGATTTGAGCAATCGAAACCATGCGCGTGCGCGCCACCAAAAGAATAAGCCCGACTGACGCAAAAAGGAGGAGGTGCAACACGAGGACTTCCCAGGAGGTCACCCATCCAGTTACTACTCTCGCCCAAGCACGCTTAATCGCGGAGTTCGATGGGATCCGATGCATTAGTGTTCGTATGATCGCACCTGTAAGGTGTGGCGCGATCAACTGCTTTATGCCTTCGCCAGGCCGCCGCGCTCTTCAAACGATCATAACTTTCTTTCCGGGATGAATCTCGAGGCCCGGGAGGCGCCGCTGGAAAGCTCGTCCTGAGCCCGCCGCCGTCCCAACCAGGGCTCGCCCGGTTGAGGTCGACCTCGACCCCAGAAACCTGTTCGGGGCCCGTTTGAGCTTTTGCAAAGAACGACAAGGATCGGAGCCGCCGGGTGTGGAAACCGACCTGCCGCGCCTCCCGGGCCCGCCTCCGCCTCCGAGAAGGATTTGAGCAATCGAAACCATGCGCGTGCGCGCCACCAAAAGAATAAGCCCGCCGACGCAAAAGGAGGAGGTGCAACACGAGGACTTCCCAGGAGGTCACCCATCCCAGTACTACTCTCGCCCAAGCACGCTTGACTGCGGAGTTCTGATGGGATCCGATGCATTAGTGTTCGTATGATCGCACCTGTAAGGTGTGGCGCGATCAACTGCTTTATGCCTTCGCCAGGACGCCGCGCTCTTCAAACGATCATAACTTTCTGGTCCGGATGAATCTCGAGGCCCGGGAGGCGCCGCTGGAAAGCTCGTCCTGAGCCCGCCGCCGTCCCAACCAGGGCTCGCCGGTTGAGGTCGACCTCGACCCCAGAAACCCGTTCCGGGGCCCGTTTCGGAACTTTTGCGGCAACGCCAAGAATCGAAGCCGCCGGGTGAGGAAACCGACCTGCCGCGGTTCCGGGCCCGCCTCCGCCGCCGTGAAGGATTTTAGCAATCGAAACCATCCGCTTGCGCGCCACCAAGAGAATAAGCCCGACCGACGCAAAAACAAGGAGGTGCAACACGAGGACTTCCCAGGAGGTCACCCATCCCAGTGCTACTCTCGTCCAAGCACGCTTAACTGCGGAGTTCTGATGGGATCCGGTGCCATAGTGATGGTATGGTCGCACCTGTCAAGTGTGGCGCGATCAACTGCTTAATGCCTTCGCCAGGCCGCGCGCGCGCTTCAAACGATCATAACTTTCTTTCCGGGATGAATCTCGAGGCCCGGGAGGCGCCGCTGGAAAGCTCGTCCTGAGCCCGCCGCCGTCCCAACCAGGGCTCGCCCGGTTGAGGTCGACCTCGACCCCAGAAACCTGTCCCGGGGCCCGTTTCGGAGCTTTTGCAGCAACGACAAGGATCGGAGCCGCCGGGTGTGGAAACCGACCTGCCGCAGTCCCGGGCCCGCCTCCGCCTCCGAGAAGGATTTGAGCAATCGAAACCATGCGCGTGCGCGCCACCAAAAGAATAAGCCCGGCTGACGCAAAAAGGAGGAGGTGCAACACGAGGACTTCCCAGGAGGTCACCCATCCAAGTACTACTCTCGCCCAAGCACGCTTGACTGCGGAGTTCTGATGGGATCCGATGCATTAGTGTTCGTATGATCGCACCTGTAAGGTGTGGCGCGATCAACTGCTTTATGCCTTCGCCAGGCCGCCGCGCTCTTCAAACGATCATAACTTTCTGTCCGGGATGAATCTCGAGGCCCGGGAGGCGCCGCTGGAAAGCTCGTCCTGAGCCCGCCGCCGTCCCAACCAGGGCTCGCCCGGTTGAGGTCGACCTCGACCCCGAAAACCTGTTCCGGCCCGTTTGAACTTTTGCAAGCAACGACAAGGATCGGAGCCGCCGGGTGAGGAAACCGACCTGCCGCGGTTCCGGGCCCGCCTCCGCCGCCGTGAAGGATTTGAGCAATCGAAACCATGCGCGTGCGCGCCACCAAAAGAATAAGCCCGACTGACGCAAAAAGGAGGAGGTGCAACACGAGGACTTCCCAGGAGGTCACCCATCCCAGTACTACTCTCGCCCAAGCACGCTTAACTGTGGAGTTGTGATGGGATCGGTGCATTAGTGCTGGTATGATCGCACCTGTCAAGTGTGGCGCGATCAATCGCTTTAATGCCTTCGCCGCGGCCGCGCGCGCTCTTCAAACGATCATAACTTTCTTTCGTCCGGATGAATCTCGAGGCCCGGGAGGCGCCGCTGGAAAGCTCGTCCTGAGCCCGCCGCCGTCCCAACCAGGGCTCGCCCGGTTGAGGTCGACCTCGACCCCAGAAACCTGTTCCGGGGCCCGTTTCGGAGCTTTTGCAGCAACGACAAGGATCGGAGCCGCCGGGTGAGGAAACCGACCTGCCGCGGTCCCGGCCCGCCTCCGCCGCCGAGAAGGATTTGAGCAATCGAAACCATGCGCGTGCGCGCCACCAAAAGAATAAGCCCGACTGACGCAAAAAGGAGGAGGTGCAACACGAGGACTTCCCAGGAGGTCACCCATCCCAGTACTACTCTCGCCCAAGCACGCTTAATCGCGGAGTTCGATGGGATCCGGTGCCATAGTGATGGTATGATCGCACCTGTAAGGTGTGGCGCGATCAACTGCTTTATGCCTTCGCCAGGCCGCCGCGCTCTTCAAACGATCATAACTTTCTGTCCGGGATGAATCTCGAGGCCCGGGAGGCGCCGCTGGAAAGCTCGTCCTGAGCCCGCCGCCGTCCCAACCAGGGCTCGCCGGTTGAGGTCGACCTCGACCCCGTAAACCGTTCCGGGGCCCGTTTCGGAGCTTTTGCAGCAACGACAAGGATCGGAGCCGCCGGGTGAGGAAACCGACCTGCCGCGGTCCCGGCCCGCCTCCGCCTCCGAGAAGGATTTGAGCAATCGAAACCATGCGCGTGCGCGCCACCAAAAGAATAAGCCCGACTGACGCAAAAAGGAGGAGGTGCAACACGAGGACTTCCCAGGAGGTCACCCATCCCAGTACTACTCTCGCCCAAGCACGCTTGACTGCGGAGTTCTGATGGGATCCGGTGCATTAGTGCTGGTATGATCGCACCTGTAAGGTGTGGCGCGATCAACTGCTTTATGCCTTCGCCAGGCCGCCGCGCTCTTCAAACGATCATAACTTTCTGTCCGGGATGAATCTCGAGGCCCGGGAGGCGCCGCTGGAAAGCTCGTCCCGAGCCCCGCCGTCCCAACCAGGGCTCGCCGGTTGAGGTCGACCTCGACCCTAGAAACCCGTTCCGGGGCCCGTTTGGAGCTTTTGCAAAGAACGACAAGGATCGGAGCCGCCGGGTGCGGAAACCGACCTGCCGCAGGTCCCGGGCCCGCCTCCGCCTCCGAGAAGGATTTGAGCAATCGAAACCATGCGCGTGCGCGCCACCAAAAGAATAAGCCCGACTGACGCAAAAAGGAGGAGGTGCAACACGAGGACTTCCCAGGAGGTCACCCATCCCAGTACTACTCTCGCCCAAGAAGCACGCTTGATCGCGGAGTTTCGATGGGATCCGATGCATTAGTGTTCGTATGATCGCACCCGTAAGGTGTGGCGCGATCAATCGCTTAATGCCTTCGCCAAAGCCGCCGCGCTCTTCAAACGATCATAACTTTCGTCCGGATGAATCTCGAGGCCGGGAGGCGCCGCCGGAAAGCTCGTCCCGAGCCCGCCGCCGTCCCAACCAGGGCTCGCCGGTTGAGGTCGACCTCGACCCCAGAAACCTGTTCCGGGGGCCCGTTTGGAGCTTTGCGCAACGCCAAGGATCGGAGCCGCCGGTGAGGAAACCGACTCGCCGCGGATCCCGGCCCGCCTCCGCCTCCGTGAAGGATTTGAGCAATCGAAACCATGCGCGTGCGCGCCACCAAAAGAATAAGCCCGACCGACGCAAAAAAGGAGGTGCAACACGAGGACTTCCCAGAGGTCACCCATCCCAAGTACTACTCTCGCCCAAGCACGCTTAATCGCGGAGTTCGATGGGATCCGGTGCATTAGTGATGGTATGGTCGCACCCGTCAAGTGTGGCGCGATCAATCGCTTAATGCCTTCGCCGCCGCCGCGCGCTCTTCAAACGATCATAACTTTCTTCCGGGATGAATCTCGAGGCCGGGAGGCGCCGCCGGAAAGCTCGTCCCGAGCCCGCCGCCGTCCCAACCAGGGCTCGCCGGCCGGTTGAGGTCGACCTCGACCCCGAAACCTGTTCCGGGGCCCGTTTGGAGCTTTTGCGCAACGACAAGGATCGAGCCGCCGGGTGAGGAAACCGACCTGCCGCGGTCCCGGCCCGCCTCCGCCTCCGAGAAGGATTTGAGCAATCGAAACCATGCGCGTGCGCGCCACCAAAAGAATAAGCCCGACTGACGCAAAAAGGAGGAGGTGCAACACGAGGACTTCCCAGGAGGTCACCCATCCAAGTACTACTCTCGCCAAGCACGCTTGATCGGAGTTCGATGGGATCCGATGCATTAGTGTTCGTATGATCGCACCTGTAAGGTGTGGCGCGATCAACTGCTTTATGCCTTCGCCAGGCCGCCGCGCTCTTCAAACGATCATAACTTTCTGTCCGGGATGAATCTCGAGGCCCGGGAGGCGCCGCTGGAAAGCTCGTCCTGAGCCCGCCGCCGTCCCAACCAGGGCTCGCCCGGTTGAGGTCGACCTCGACCCAAGAAACCTGTTCCGGGGCCCGTTTCGGAGCTTTTGCAGCAACGCCAAGGATCGGAGCCGCCGGGTGAGGAAACCGACCTGCCGCGGTCCGGGCCCGCCTCCGCCTCCGAGAAGGATTTGAGCAATCGAAACCATGCGCGTGCGCGCCACCAAAAGAATAAGCCCGACTGACGCAAAAAGGAGGAGGTGCAACACGAGGACTTCCCAGGAGGTCACCCATCCCAGTGCTACTCTCGTCCAAGCACGCTTAACTGCGGAGTTCTGATGGGATCCGGTGCCATAGTGATGGTATGGTCGCACCTGTCAAGTGTGGCGCGATCAACTGCTTAATGCCTTCGCCAGGCCGCGGCGCGCGCTTCAAACGATCATAACTTTCTGTCCGGGATGAATCTCGAGGCCCGGGAGGCGCCGCTGGAAAGCTCGTCCTGAGCCCGCCGCCGTCCCAACCAGGGCTCGCCCGGTTGAGGTCGACCTCGACCCCGCAAAACCTGTTCGGGGCCCGTTTCGGAGCTTTTGCAAAGAACGACAAGGATCGGAGCCGGGTGAGGAAACCGACCGCCGCGGTCCGGGCCCGCCTCCGCCTCCGAGAAGGATTTGAGCAATCGAAACCATGCGCGTGCGCGCCACCAAAAGAATAAGCCCGACTGACGCAAAAAGGAGGAGGTGCAACACGAGGACTTCCCAGGAGGTCACCCATCCCAAGACTACTCGCCCAAGCACGCTTGATCGCGGAGTTCGATGGGATCCGATGCATTAGTGTTCGTATGATCGCACTGTAAGGTGTGGCGCGATCAATCGCTTTATGCCTTCGCCAGCCGCCGCGCTCTTCAAACGATCATAACTTTTTCGTCCGGATGAATCTCGAGGCCCGGAGGCGCGCCGGAAAGCTCGTCCCGAGCCCGCCGCCGTCCCAACCAGGGCTCGCCGGTTGAGGTCGACCTCGACCCCGAGAAACCCGTTCCGGGGCCCGTTTCGGAGCTTTTGCAAGCAACGACAAGGATCGGAGCGCCGGGTGAGGAAACCGACCCGCCGCGGTTCCGGGCCCGCTCCGCCGCCGAGAAGGATTTGAGCAATCGAAACCATGCGCGTGCGCGCCACCAAAAGAATAAGCCCGACTGACGCAAAAAGGAGGAGGTGCAACACGAGGACTTCCCAGAGGTCACCCATCCCGACTACTCTCGCCCAAGCACGCTTGATCGCGGAGTTCGATGGGATCCGATGCATTAGTGTTCGGTATGATCGCACCGTCAAGGTGTGGCGCGATCAATCGCTTTATGCCTTCGCCCGGGCCGCCGCGCTCTTCAAACGATCATAACTTTTCGTCCGGATGAATCTCGAGGCCCGGGAGGCGCCGCTGGAAAGCTCGTCCTGAGCCCGCCGCCGTCCCAACCAGGGCTCGCCGGTTGAGGTCGACCTCGACCCCAGAAACCTGTTCCGGCCCGTTTCGGAGCTTTTGCAAGCAACGACAAGGATCGGAGCCGCCGGGTGAGGAAACCGACCTGCCGCGGTCCGGCCCGCCTCCGCCTCCGAGAAGGATTTGAGCAATCGAAACCATGCGCGTGCGCGCCACCAAAAGAATAAGCCCGACTGACGCAAAAAGGAGGAGGTGCAACACGAGGACTTCCCAGAGGTCACCCATCCCAGCTACTACTCGCCCAAGCACGCTTAATCGCGGAGTTCGATGGGATCCGTGCATTAGTGATGGTATGATCGCACATGTCAAGTGTGGCGCGATCAACGCTTTAATGCCTTCGCCGGCCGCCGCGCGCTTCAAACGATCATAACTTTCTCGTCCGGATGAATCTCGAGGCCCGGAGGCGCCGCTGGAAAGCTCGTCCTGAGCCCGCCGCCGTCCCAACCAGGGCTCGCCCGGTTGAGGTCGACCTCGACCCCAGAAACCTGTTCCGGCCCGTTTGAACTTTTGCAAGCAACGACAAGGATCGGAGCGCCGGGGTGAGGAAACCGACCGCCGCGGTCCCGGCCCGCCTCCGCCTCCGAGAAGGATTTGAGCAATCGAAACCATGCGCGTGCGCGCCACCAAAAGAATAAGCCCGACTGACGCAAAAAGGAGGAGGTGCAACACGAGGACTTCCCAGAGGTCACCCATCCCGCACTACTCTCGTCCAAGCACGCTTAATCGCGGAGTTCGATGGGATCCGGTGCATTAGTGATGGTATGATCGCACCCTGTCAAGGTGTGGCGCGATCAACCGCTTAATGCCTTCGCCGGGCCGCCGCGCTCTTCAAACGATCATAACTTTCTTTCCGGATGAATCTCGAGGCCCGGAGGCGCCGCTGGAAAGCTCGTCCCGAGCCCGCCGTCCCAACCAGGGCTCGCCGGTTGAGGTCGACCTCGACCCCTGCAAACCTGTTCGGGGCCCGTTTCGGAGCTTTTGCAAAGCAACGACAAGGATCGAGCCGCCGGGTGAGGAAACCGACCGCCGCAGCTCCGGGCCCGCCTCCGCCTCCGAGAAGGATTTGAGCAATCGAAACCATGCGCGTGCGCGCCACCAAAAGAATAAGCCCGACCGACGCAAAAAGGAGGAGGTGCAACACGAGGACTTCCCAGGAGGTCACCCATCCCAGTGCTACTCTCGCCCAAGCACGCTTAACTGCGGAGTTCGATGGGATCCGGTGCATTAGTGATGGTATGATCGCACCGTCAAGTGTGGCGCGATCAACCGCTTAATGCCTTCGCAGGCCGCGGCGCGCGCGCTTCAAACGATCATAACTTTTTCCGGATGAATCTCGAGGCCCGGGAGGCGCCGGGGAAAGCTCGCCCCGAGCCCGCGCCGTCCCAACCAGGGCTCGCCGGTTGAGGTCGACCTCGACCCCGAAACCTGTTCCGGGGCCCCGAGCTTTTGCGCAACGACAAGGATCGGAGCCGCCGGGTGAGTGGAAACCGACCGCCGCGATCCCGGGCCCGCCTCCGCCCCGAGAAGGATTTGAGCAGTCGAAACCATGCGCGTGCGCGCCACCAAAAGAATAAGCCCGACGCCGACGCAAAAGGAGGAGGTGCAACACGAGGACTTCCCAGAGGTCACCCATCCCGCTACTACTCGCCCAAGCACGCTTAATGCGGAGTTGATGGGATCCGATGCATTAGTGTTCGTATGTCGTCAAGTGTGGCGCGATCAATCGCTTTAATGCCTTCGCCAGGCCGCCGCGCTCTTCAAACGATCATAACTTTCTGTCCGGGATGAATCTCGAGGCCCGGAGGCGCCGCGGGAAAGCTCGTCTGAGCCGCCGCCGTCCCAACCAGGGCTCGAGGAGTGAGGTCGACCTCGGGAAACCTGTTCCGGGGCCCGTTCGAGCTTTTGCAAGAACGACAAGGATCGGAGCCGCCGGGGTGAGGAAACCGACCTGCCGCGGTCCCGGGCCCGCTCCGCCGAGAAGGATTTGAGCAATCGAAACCATGCGCGTGCGCGCCACCAAAAGAATAAGCCCGACTGACGCAAAAGGAGGAGGTGCAACACGAGGACTTCCCAGGAGGTCACCCATCCCAGTACTACTCTCGCCCAAGCACGCTTGACTGCGGAGTTGTGATGGGATCCGATGCATTAGTGTTCGTATGATCGCACCTGTAAGGTGTGGCGCGATCAACTGCTTTATGCCTTCGCCAGGCCGCCGCGCTCTTCAAACGATCATAACTTTCTGTCCGGGATGAATCTCGAGGCCCGGGAGGCGCCGCTGGAAAGCTCGTCCTGAGCCCGCCGCCGTCCCAACCAGGGCTCGCCCGGTTGAGGTCGACCTCGACCCGAGAAACCTGTTCCGGCCCGTTTGAGCTTTTGCAAAGCAACGACAAGGATCGGAGCCGCCGGGTGAGGAAACCGACCGCCGCAGCTCCCGGCCCGCTCCGCCTCCGAGAAGGATTTGAGCAATCGAAACCATGCGCGTGCGCGCCACCAAAAGAATAAGCCCGACCGACGCAAAAAAGGAGGAGGTGCAACACGAGGACTTCCCAGAGGTCACCCATCCCAAGACTACTCGCCCAAGCACGCTTAATCGCGGAGTTCGATGGGATCCGGTGCATTAGTGCTGGTATGATCGCACCTGTAAGGTGTGGCGCGATCAACTGCTTTATGCCTTCGCCAGGCCGCCGCGCTCTTCAAACGATCATAACTTTCTGTCCGGGATGAATCTCGAGGCCCGGGAGGCGCCGCTGGAAAGCTCGTCCTGAGCCCGCCGCCGTCCCAACCAGGGCTCGCCGGTTGAGGTCGACCTCGACCCCAGAAACCTGTTCCGGGGCCCGTTTCGGAGCTTTTGCAAAGCAACGACAAGGATCGGAGCCGCCGGGTGAGGAAACCGACCTGCCGCGGCCCCGGCCCGCCTCCGCCGCCGAGAAGGATTTGAGCAATCGAAACCATGCGCGTGCGCGCCACCAAAAGAATAAGCCCGACTGACGCAAAAAGGAGGAGGTGCAACACGAGGACTTCCCAGGAGGTCACCCATCCCAGTACTACTCTCGCCCAAGCACGCTTGACTGCGGAGTTCTGATGGGATCCGATGCATTAGTGTTCGTATGATCGCACCTGTAAGGTGTGGCGCGATCAACTGCTTTATGCCTTCGCCAGGCCGCCGCGCTCTTCAAACGATCATAACTTTCTGTCCGGGATGAATCTCGAGGCCCGGGAGGCGCCGCTGGAAAGCTCGTCCTGAGCCCGCCGCCGTCCCAACCAGGGCTCGCCGGTTGAGGTCGACTCGACCCCAGAAACCGTTCCGGGGCCCGTTTCGAACTTTTGCAAAGAACGACAAGGAATCGAGCCGCCGGGGTGAGGAAACCGACTGCCGCGGTCCCGGCCCGCCTCCGCCGCCGTGAAGGATTTGAGCAATCGAAACCATTCGCTTGCGCGCCACCAAAAGAATAAGCCCGACCGACGCAAAAACAAGGAGGTGCAACACGAGGACTTCCCAGGAGGTCACCCATCCCAAGCACTACTCTCGCCCAAGCACGCTTAATCGCGGAGTTCGATGGGATCCGGTGCCATTAGTGATGGTATGGTCGCACCTGTCAAGTGTGGCGCGATCAACTGCTTAATGCCTTCGCCAGGCCGCGGCGCGCGCTTCAAACGATCATAACTTTCTTTCCGGGATGAATCTCGAGGCCCGGGAGGCGCCGCTGGAAAGCTCGTCCTGAGCCCGCCGCCGTCCCAACCAGGGCTCGCCCGGTTGAGGTCGACTCGACCCCGTAAACCTGTTCGGGGCCCGTTTCGGAGCTTTTGCAAAGAACGACAAGGATCGGAGCCGCCGGGTGTGGAAACCGACCGCCGGATCCGGGCCCGCCTCCGCCTCCGAGAAGGATTTGAGCAATCGAAACCATGCGCGTGCGCGCCACCAAAAGAATAAGCCCGCTGACGCAAAAAGGAGGAGGTGCAACACGAGGACTTCCCAGGAGGTCACCCATCCCAGTACTACTCTCGCCCAAGCACGCTTGACTGCGGAGTTGTGATGGGATCCGATGCATTAGTGTTCGTATGATCGCACCTGTAAGGTGTGGCGCGATCAACTGCTTTATGCCTTCGCCAGGCCGCCGCGCTCTTCAAACGATCATAACTTTTTGTCCGGGATGAATCTCGAGGCCCGGGAGGCGCCGCTGGAAAGCTCGTCCTGAGCCCGCCGCCGTCCCAACCAGGGCTCGCCCGGTTGAGGTCGACCTCGACCCCAGAAACCTGTTCCGGGGCCCGTTTCGGAGCTTTTGCAGCAACGACAAGGATCGGAGCCGCCGGGTGAGGAAACCGACCTGCCGCAGTCCCGGCCCGCCTCCGCCGCCGAGAAGGATTTGAGCAATCGAAACCATGCGCGTGCGCGCCACCAAAAGAATAAGCCCGACTGACGCAAAAAGGAGGAGGTGCAACACGAGGACTTCCCAGGAGGTCACCCATCCCAGTACTACTCTCGCCCAAGCACGCTTAACTGCGGAGTTCTGATGGGATCCGGTGCATTAGTGCTGGTATGATCGCACCTGTAAGGTGTGGCGCGATCAACTGCTTAATGCCTTCGCCAGGCCGCCGCGCGCTTCAAACGATCATAACTTTCTTTCGGGATGAATCTCGAGGCCCGGGAGGCGCCGCTGGAAAGCTCGTCCTGAGCCGTCGCCGTCCCAACCAGGGCTCGCCCGGTTGAGGTCGACCTCGACCCCAGAAACCTGTTCCGGGGCCCGTTTCGGAGCTTTTGCAGCAACGACAAGGATCGGAGCCGCCGGGTGAGGAAACCGACCTGCCGCAGTCCCGGCCCGCCTCCGCCGCCGAGAAGGATTTGAGCAATCGAAACCATGCGCGTGCGCGCCACCAAAAGAATAAGCCCGACTGACGCAAAAAGGAGGAGGTGCAACACGAGGACTTCCCAGGAGGTCACCCATCCCAGTACTACTCTCGTCCAAGCACGCTTAACTGCGGAGTTCTGATGGGATCCGGTGCCATAGTGATGGTATGGTCGCACCTGTCAAGTGTGGCGCGATCAACTGCTTAATGCCTTCGCCAGGCCGCGGCGCGCACTTCAAACGATCATAACTTTTCGTCCGGATGAATCTCGAGGCCGGGAGGCGCCGCCGGAAAGCTCGTCCCGAGCCCGCCGCCGTCCCAACCAGGGCTCGCCCGGTTGAGAGGTCGACCTCGACCCCGTAAACCTGTTCGGGGCCCGTTTCGGAGCTTTTGCAAAGAACGACAAGGATCGGAGCCGCCGGTGTGAGGAAACCGACCGCCGCCGCAGTCCGGCCCGCCTCCGCCTCCGAGAAGGATTTGAGCAATCGAAACCATGCGCGTGCGCGCCACCAAAAGAATAAGCCCGACTGACGCAAAAAGGAGGAGGTGCAACACGAGGACTTCCCAGGAGGTCACCCATCCCAGTACTACTCTCGCCCAAGCACGCTTGATCGCGGAGTTCGATGGGATCCGATGCATTAGTGTTCGTATGATCGCACCCCAAGGTGTGGCGCGATCAACCGCTTTATGCCTTCGCCGGGCCGCCGCGCTCTTCAAACGATCATAACTCGTCCGGATGAATCTCGAGGCCCGGGAGGCGCCGCTGGAAAGCTCGTCCTGAGCCCGCCGCCGTCCCAACCAGGGCTCGCCCGGTTGAGGTCGACCTCGACCCCAGAAACCCGTTCCGGGGCCCGTTTCGGAACTTTTGCGGCAACGCCAAGAATCGAAGCCGCCGGGTGAGGAAACCGACCTGCCGCGGTTCCGGGCCCGCCTCCGCCGCCGTGAAGGATTTGAGCAATCGAAACCATCCGCTTGCGCGCCACCAAGAGAATAAGCCCGACCGACGCAAAAACAAGGAGGTGCAACACGAGGACTTCCCAGGAGGTCACCCATCCCAGTGCTACTCTCGTCCAAGCACGCTTAACTGCGGAGTTCTGATGGGATCCGGTGCCATAGTGATGGTATGGTCGCACCTGTCAAGTGTGGCGCGATCAACTGCTTAATGCCTTCGCCAGGCCGCCGCGCTCTTCAAACGATCATAACTTTTTCGGGATGAATCTCGAGGCCCGGAGGCGCCACGGAAAGCTCGTCCCGAGCCGCCGCCGTCCCAACCAGGGCTCGCCCGGTTGAGGTCGACCTCGACCCCAGAAACCCGTTCCGGGGCCCGTTTCGGAGCTTTTGCAGCAACGACAAGGATCGGAGCCGCCGGGTGAGGAAACCGACCTGCCGCAGTCCCGGGCCCGCCTCCACCTCCGAGAAGGATTTGAGCAATCGAAACCATGCGCGTGCGCGCCACCAAAAGAATAAGCCCGGCTGACGCAAAAAGGAGGAGGTGCAACACGAGGACTTCCCAGGAGGTCACCCATCCCAGTACTACTCTCGCCCAAGCACGCTTGACTGCGGAGTTGTGATGGGATCCGATGCATTAGTGTTCGTATGATCGCACCTGTAAGGTGTGGCGCGATCAACTGCTTTATGCCTTCGCCAGGCCGCCGCGCTCTTCAAACGATCATAACTTTCTGTCCGGGATGAATCTCGAGGCCCGGGAGGCGCCGCTGGAAAGCTCGTCCTGAGCCCGCCGCCGTCCCAACCAGGGCTCGCCCGGTTGAGGTCGACCTCGACCCCAGAAACCTGTTCCGGGGCCCGTTTCTGAGCTTTTGCAGCAACGACAAGGATCGGAGCCGCCGGGTGAGGAAACCGACCTGCCGCAGTCCCGGGCCCGCCTCCGCGCCGAGAAGGATTTGAGCAATCGAAACCATGCGCGTGCGCGCCACCAAAAGAATAAGCCCGACTGACGCAAAAAGGAGGAGGTGCAACACGAGGACTTCCCAGGAGGTCACCCATCCCAGTACTACTCTCGCCCAAGCACGCTTGACTGCGGAGTTCTGATGGGATCCGGTGCATTAGTGCTGGTATGATCGCACCTGTCAAGTGTGGCGCGATCAACTGCTTAATGCCTTCGCCAGGCCGCGGCGCGCGCTTCAAACGATCATAACTTTCTTTCCGGATGAATCTCGAGGCCCGGGAGGCGCCGCTGGAAAGCTCGTCCTGAGCCCGCCGCCGTCCCAACCAGGGCTCGCCCGGTTGAGGTCGACCTCGACCCCAGAAACCTGTTCCGGGGCCCGTTTCGGAGCTTTTGCAGCAACGACAAGGATCGGAGCCGCCGGGTGAGGAAACCGACCTGCCGCGGTCCCGGGCCCGCCTCCGCCTCCGAGAAGGATTTGAGCAATCAAAACCATGCGCGTGCGCGCCACCAAAAGAATAAGCCCGACTGACGCAAAAAGGAGGAGGTGCAACACGAGGACTTCCCAGGAGGTCACCCATCCCAAGACTACTCTCGCCCAAGCACGCTTAATCGCGGAGTTCGATGGGATCCGTGCATTAGTGCTGGTATGATCGCACCTGTCAAGTGTGGCGCGATCAACTGCTTAATGCCTTCGCCAGGCCGCCGCGCGCGCTTCAAACGATCATAACTTTCTTTCCGGGATGAATCTCGAGGCCCGGGAGGCGCCGCTGGAAAGCTCGTCCTGAGCCCGCCGCCGTCCCAACCAGGGCTCGCCCGGTTGAGGTCGACCTCGACCCCAGAAACCTGTTCCGGGGCCCGTTTCGGAGCTTTTGCAGCAACGACAAGGATCGGAGCCGCCGGGTGAGGAAACCGACCTGCCGCAGTCCCGGGCCCGCCTCCGCCTCCGAGAAGGATTTGAGCAATCGAAACCATGCGCGTGCGCGCCACCAAAAGAATAAGCCCGACTGACGCAAAAAGGAGGAGGTGCAACACGAGGACTTCCCAGGAGGTCACCCATCCCAGTACTACTCTCGCCCAAGCACGCTTGACTGCGGAGTTCTGATGGGATCCGATGCATTAGTGCTGGTATGATCGCACCTGTAAGGTGTGGCGCGATCAACTGCTTTATGCCTTCGCCAGGCCGCCGCGCTCTTCAAACGATCATAACTTTCTGTCCGGGATGAATCTCGAGGCCCGGGAGGCGCCGCTGGAAAGCTCGTCCTGAGGTCGACCTCGACCCCAGAAACCTGTTCCGGGGCCCGTTTCGGAGCTTTTGCAGCAACGACAAGGATCGGAGCCGCCGGGTGAGGAAACCGACCTGCCGCGGTCCCGGCCCGCCTCCGCCTCCGAGAAGGATTTGAGCAATCGAAACCATGCGCGTGCGCGCCACCAAAAGAATAAGCCCGACTGACGCAAAAAGGAGGAGGTGCAACACGAGGACTTCCCAGGAGGTCACCCATCCCAGTACTACTCTCGCCCAAGCACGCTTGACTGCGGAGTTCTGATGGGATCCGATGCATTAGTGCTGGTATGATCGCACCTGTAAGGTGTGGCGCGATCAACTGCTTTATGCCTTCGCCAGGCCGCCGCGCTCTTCAAACGATCATAACTTTCTGTCCGGGATGAATCTCGAGGCCCGGGAGGCGCCGCTGGAAAGCTCGTCCTGAGCCCGCCGCCGTCCCAACCAGGGCTCGCCCGGTTGAGGTCGACCTCGACCCCAGAAACCTGTTCCGGGGCCCGTTTCGGAGCTTTTGCAGCAACGACAAGGATCGGAGCCGCCGGGTGAGGAAACCGACCTGCCGCGGTCCGGGCCCGCCTCCGCCTCCGAGAAGGATTTGAGCAATCGAAACCATGCGCGTGCGCGCCACCAAAAGAATAAGCCCGACTGACGCAAAAAGGAGGAGGTGCAACACGAGGACTTCCCAGAGGTCACCCATCCCAAGCACTACTCTCGCCCAAGCACGCTTAATCGCGGAGTTTCGATGGGATCCGATGCATTAGTGTTGGTATGATCGCACCTGTCAAGGTGTGGCGCGATCAACCTTTTTATGCCTTCGCCGCCGCGCCGCGCGCTTCAAACGATCATAACTTTCTTTCCGGATGAATCTCGAGGCCCGGAGGCGCCGCCGGAAAGCTCGTCCCGAGCCCGCCGCCGTCCCAACCAGGGCTCGCCCGGTTGAGGTCGACCTCGACCCCGAAACCTGTTCCGGCCCGTTTGGAGCTTTTGCAAAGAACGACAAGGATCGGAGCCGCCGGGTGAGGAAACCGACCTGCCGCAGTCCCGGCCCGCCTCCGCCTCCGAGAAGGATTTGAGCAATCGAAACCATGCGCGTGCGCGCCACCAAAAGAATAAGCCCGACTGACGCAAAAAGGAGGAGGTGCAACACGAGGACTTCCCAGGAGGTCACCCATCCCAGTACTACTCTCGCCCAAGCACGCTTGACTGCGGAGTTCTGATGGGATCCGATGCATTAGTGCTGGTATGATCGCACCGTCAAGGTGTGGCGCGATCAACCGCTTTATGCCTTCGCCCGGCGCGCCGCGCTCTTCAAACGATCATAACTTTGTCCGGATGAATCTCGAGGCCCGGAGGCGCCGCGGAAAGCTCGTCCCGAGCCCGCCGCCGTCCCAACCAGGGCTCGCCGGTTGAGGTCGACCTCGACCCCAAACCTGTTCCGGGGCCCGTTTCGGAGCTTTTTGCAAAGAACGACAAGGATCGGAGCCGCCGGTGAGGAAACCGACCTGCCGCGGTCCCGGGCCCGCCTCCGCCTCCGAGAAGGATTTGAGCAATCGAAACCATGCGCGTGCGCGCCACCAAAAGAATAAGCCCGACTGACGCAAAAAGGAGGAGGTGCAACACGAGGACTTCCCAGGAGGTCACCCATCCCAGTACTACTCTCGCCCAAGCACGCTTAACTGCGGAGTTCTGATGGGATCCGATGCATTAGTGCCGGTATGATCGCACCTGTCAAGTGTGGCGCGATCAACTGCTTTATGCCTTCGCCAGGCCGCCGCGCGCTTCAAACGATCATAACTTTCTGTCCGGGATGAATCTCGAGGCCCAGGAGGCGCCGCTGGAAAGCTCGTCCTGAGCCCGCCGCCGTCCCAACCAGGGCTCGCCCGGTTGAGGTCGACCTCGACCCCGTAAACCGTTCCGGCCCGTTTCGAGCTTTTGCAGAACGCCAAGGATCGGAGCCGCCGGGTGAGGAAACCGACCTGCCGCGGTCCCGGGCCCGCCTCCGCCGCCGAGAAGGATTTGAGCAATCGAAACCATCGCGTGCGCGCCACCGAAAGAATAAGCCCGACTGACGCAAAAAGGAGGAGGTGCAACACGAGGACTTCTCAGAGGTCACCCATCCCGCACTACTCGCCCAAGCACGCTTAATCGCGGAGTTCGATGGGATCCGGTGCATTAGTGATGGTATGATCGCACCGTCAAGTGTGGCGCGATCAACCGCTTTAATGCCTTCGCCAGGCCGCCGCGCGCGCTTCAAACGATCATAACTTTCTGTCCGGATGAATCTCGAGGCCCGGAGGCGCCGCTGGAAAGCTCGTCCTGAGCCCGCCGCCGTCCCAACCAGGGCTCGCCCGGTTGAGGTCGACCTCGACCCCGAAACCCGTTCCGGGGCCCGTTTCGAGCTTTTGCAAAGAACGACAAGGATCGGAGCCGGGTGAGGAAACCGACCTGCCGCGGTCCCGGCCCGCCTCCACCGCCGAGAAGGATTTGAGCAATCGAAACCATGCGCGTGCGCGCCACCAAAAGAATAAGCCCGACTGACGCAAAAAGGAGGAGGTGCAACACGAGGACTTCCCAGGAGGTCACCCATCCAAGTGCTACTCTCGCCCAAGCACGCTTAATCATGGGAGTTCGATGGGATCCGGTGCATTAGTGATGGTATGGATCGCACCCGTCAAGTGTGGCGCGATCAATCGCTTAATGCCTTCGCCGCCGCGCGCGCTTCAAACGATCATAACTTTCTTTTCCGGATGAATCTCGAGGCCCGGAGGCGCCGCGGAAAGCTCGTCTCCCGAGCCCGCCGCCGTCCCAACCAGGGCTCGCCCGGTTGAGGTCGACCTCGACCCCAGAAACCTGTTCCGGGGCCCGTTTCGGAGCTTTTGCAGCAACGACAAGGATCGGAGCCGCCGGGTGAGGAAACCGACCCGCCGCGTCCCGGCCCGCCTCCGCCTCCGAGAAGGATTTGAGCAATCGAAACCATGCGCGTGCGCGCCACCAAAAGAATAAGCCCGACTGACGCAAAAAGGAGGAGGTGCAACACGAGGACTTCCCAGAGGTCACCCATCCCAGTACTACTCTCGCCCAAGCACGCTTGACTGCGGAGTTCTGATGGGATCCGATGCATTAGTGTTCGTATGATCGCACTGCCAAGGTGTGGCGCGATCAACCGCTTTATGCCTTCGCCGCCGCCGCCGCGCTCTTCAAACGATCATAACTTTCTGTCCGGATGAATCTCGAGGCCCGGAGGCGCCGCCGGAAAGCTCGTCCCGAGCGCCGCCGTCCCAACCAGGGCTCGCCCGGTTGAGGTCGACCTCGACCCCGAAACCCGTTCCGGGGCCCGTTTCGAGCTTTTGCAAGCAACGCCAAGGATCGGAGCCGCCGGTGAGGAAACCGACCGCCGCGGTCCCGGCCCGCCTCCGCCGCCGAGAAGGATTTGAGCAATCGAAACCATGCGCGTGCGCGCCACCAAAAGAATAAGCCCGACTGACGCAAAAAAGGAGGAGGTGCAACACGAGGACTTCCCAGGAGGTCACCCATCCCTACTACTCGCCCAAGCACGCTTAATCGCGGAGTTGTGATGGGATCCGTGCATTAGTGATGGTATGATCGCACCCGTCAAGTGTGGCGCGATCAACCGCTTTATGCCTTCGCCTGGCCGCGCGCGCGCTTCAAACGATCATAACTTTCGTCCGGATGAATCTCGAGGCCCGGAGGCGCCGCCGGAAAGCTCGTCCCGAGCCCGCCGTCCCAACCAGGGCTCGCCCGGTTGAGGTCGACCTCGACCCGTAAACCCGTTCGGGGCCCGTTTTGGAGCTTTTGCAAAGAACGACAAGGATCGGAGCCGCCGGGTGAGGAAACCGACCTGCCGCGGTCCCGGGCCCGCCTACGCCGCCGAGAAGGATTTGAGCAATCGAAACCATGCGCGTGCGCGCCACCAAAAGAATAAGCCCGACTGACGCAAAAAGGAGGAGGTGCAACACGAGGACTTCCTAGGAGGTCACCCATCCAAGTACTACTCTCGCCCAAGCACGCTTAACTGCAGAGTTATGATGGGATACGGTGCATTAGTGCTGGTATGATCGCACCTGTCAAGTGTAGCGCGATCAATCGCTTTATGCCTTCGCGGGCCGCCGCGCGCTTCAAACGATCATAACTTTCGTCCGGATGAATCTCGAGGCCCGGAGGCGCCGCCGGAAAGCTCGTCCCGAGCCCGCCGCCGTCCCAACCAGGGCTCGCCCGGTTGAGGTCGACTCGACCCCGAAACCCGTTCCGGGGCCCGTTTCGAGCTTTTGCAAAGAACGACAAGGATCGGAGCCGCCGGGTGAGGAAACCGACCTGCCGCGGTCCCGGGCCCGCCTCCGCCGCCGAGAAGGATTTGAGCAATCGAAACCATGCGCGTGCGCGCCACCAAAAGAATAAGCCCGACTGACGCAAAAAGGAGGAGGTGCAACACGAGGACTTCCCAGGAGGTCACCCATCCCAGTACTACTCTCGCCCAAGCACGCTTAATCGCGGAGTTCGATGGGATCCGGTGCATTAGTGATGGTATGATCGCACTGCCAAGTGTGGCGCGATCAATCGCTTAATGCCTTCAAGGCCGCCGCGCGCTTCAAACGATCATAACTTTCGTCCGGATGAATCTCGAGGCCCGGGAGGCGCCGCTGGAAAGCTCGTCCTGAGCCCGCCGTCCCAACCAGGGCTCGCCCGGTTGAGGTCGACCTCGACCCCCGAAACCTGTTTCGGGGCCCGTTTCGGAGCTTTTGCAGCAACGACAAGGATCGGAGCCGCCGGTGAGGAAACCGACCCGCGGTCCCGGCCCGCCTCCGCCTCCGAGAAGGATTTGAGCAATCGAAACCATGCGCGTGCGCGCCACCAAAAGAATAAGCCCGACTGACGCAAAAGGAGGAGGTGCAACACGAGGACTTCCCAGGAGGTCACCCATCCCAGTACTACTCTCGCCCAAGCACGCTTAACTGCGGAGTTCTGATGGGATCCGGTGCATTAGTGATGGTATGATCGCACCCGTCAAGGTGTGGCGCGATCAACCGCTTAATGCCTTCGCCGGCGCGCGCGCTCTTCAAACGATCATAACTTTCTGTCCGGATGAATCTCGAGGCCCGGGAGGCGCCGCTGGAAAGCTCGTCCTGAGCCCGCCGCCGTCCCAACCAGGGCTCGCCCGGTTGAGGTCGACCTCGACCCCAGAAACCTGTTCCGGGGCCCGTTTCGGAGCTTTTGCAGCAACGACAAGGATCGGAGCCGCCGGGTGAGGAAACCGACCTGCCGCGGTCCCGGCCCGCCTCCGCCTCCGAGAAGGATTTGAGCAATCGAAACCATGCGCGTGCGCGCCACCAAAAGAATAAGCCCGACTGACGCAAAAAGGAGGAGGTGCAACACGAGGACTTCCCAGGAGGTCACCCATCCCAGTACTACTCTCGCCCAAGCACGCTTAACTGCGGAGTTCTGATGGGATCCGGTGCATTAGTGCTGGTATGATCGCACCTGTAAGGTGTGGCGCGATCAACTGCTTTATGCCTTCGCCAGGCCGCCGCGCTCTTCAAACGATCATAACTTTCTGTCCGGGATGAATCTCGAGGCCCGGGAGGCGCCGCTGGAAAGCTCGTCCTGAGCCCGCCGCCGTCCCAACCAGGGCTCGCCCGGTTGAGGTCGACCTCGACCCCAGAAACCTGTTCCGGGGCCCGTTTCGGAGCTTTTGCAGCAACGCCAAGGATCGGAGCCGCCGGGTGAGGAAACCGACCTGCCGCGGTCCCGGGCCCGCCTCCGCCTCCGAGAAGGATTTGAGCAATCGAAACCATGCGCGTGCGCGCCACCAAAAGAATAAGCCCGACTGACGCAAAAAGGAGGAGGTGCAACACGAGGACTTCCCAGGAGGTCACCCATCCCAGTACTACTCTCGCCCAAGCACGCTTAACTGCGGAGTTCTGATGGGATCCGGTGCATTAGTGCTGGTATGATCGCACCTGTCAAGTGTGGCGCGATCAACTGCTTAATGCCTTCGCCGGCCGCGCGCGCTTCAAACGATCATAACTTTCTCGTCCGGATGAATCTCGAGGCCCGGGAGGCGCCGCTGGAAAGCTCGTCCTGAGCCCGCCGCCGTCCCAACCAGGGCTCGCCCGGTTGAGGTCGACCTCGACCCCAGAAACCTGTTCCGGGGCCCGTTTTGAGCTTTTGCAGCAACGACAAGGATCGGAGCCGCCGGGTGAGGAAACCGACCTGCCGCGGTCCCGGGCCCGCCTCCGCCTCCGAGAAGGATTTGAGCAATCGAAACCATGCGCGTGCGCGCCACCAAAAGAATAAGCCCGACTGACGCAAAAAGGAGGAGGTGCAACACGAGGACTTCCCAGGAGGTCACCCATCCCAGTACTACTCTCGCCCAAGCACGCTTAACTGCGGAGTTCTGATGGGATCCGTGCATTAGTGCTGGTATGATCGCACCTGTCAAGTGTGGCGCGATCAACTGCTTTATGCCTTCGCCAGGCCGCCGCGCGCTTCAAACGATCATAACTTTCTGTCCGGGATGAATCTCGAGGCCCGGGAGGCGCCGCTGGAAAGCTCGTCCTGAGCCCGCCGCCGTCCCAACCAGGGCTCGCCGGTTGAGGTCGACCTCGACCCTAGAAACCTGTTCCGGGGCCCGTTTCGGAGCTTTTGCAGCAACGACAAGGATCGGAGCCGCCGGGTGAGGAAACCGACCTGCCGCGGTCCCGGGCCCGCCTCCGCCTCCGAGAAGGATTTGAGCAATCGAAACCATGCGCGTGCGCGCCACCAAAAGAATAAGCCCGGCTGACGCAAAAAGGAGGAGGTGCAACACGAGGACTTCCCAGGAGGTCACCCATCCCAGGACTACTCTCGCCCAAGCACGCTTAATCGCGGAGTTTGATGGGATCCGATGCATTAGTGTTCGGTATGATCGCACCTGTAAGGTGTGGCGCGATCAACTGCTTTATGCCTTCGCCAGGCCGCCGCGCTCTTCAAACGATCATAACTTTCTGTCCGGGATGAATCTCGAGGCCCGGGAGGCGCCGCTGGAAAGCTCGTCCTGAGCCCGCCGCCGTCCCAACCAGGGCTCGCCGGTTGAGGTCGACCTCGACCCCGTAAAACCCGTTTGGGGCCCGTTTCGAGCTTTTGCGCAACGCCAAGGATCGAGCCGCCGGGTGAGGAAACCGACTGCCGCGGTTCCCGGCCCGCCTCCGCCGCCGAGAAGGATTTTGAGCAATCGAAACCATCGCGTGCGCGCCACCAAAGAATAAGCCCGACCGACGCAAAAACAAGGAGGTGCAACACGAGACTTCCCAGAGGTCACCCATCCAAGACTACTCTCGTCCAAGCACGCTTAATCGCGGAGTTCGATGGGATCCGGTGCATTAGTGATGGTATGATCGCACTTTGTCAAGTGTGGCGCGATCAACCGCTTTAATGCCTTCGCCATGCCGCCGCGCGCGCTTCAAACGATCATAACTTTCTTTCCGGGATGAATCTCGAGGCCCGGGAGGCGCCGCTGGAAAGCTCGTCCTGAGCCCGCCGCCGTCCCAACCAGGGCTCGCCCGGTTGAGGTCGACCTCGACCCTAGAAACCTGTTCCGGGGCCCGTTTCGGAGCTTTTGCAGCAACGACAAGGATCGGAGCCGCCGGGTGAGGAAACCGACCTGCCGCGGTCCCGGCCCGCCTCCACCTCCGAGAAGGATTTGAGCAATCGAAACCATGCGCGTGCGCGCCACCAAAAGAATAAGCCCGACTGACGCAAAAAGGAGGAGGTGCAACACGAGGACTTCCCAGGAGGTCACCCATCCCAGTACTACTCTCGCCCAAGCACGCTTAACTGCGGAGTTCTGATGGGATCCGGTGCATTAGTGTTGGTATGATCGCACCTGTAAAGTGTGGCGCGATCAACTGCTTTATGCCTTCGCCAGGCCGCCGCGCTCTTCAAACGATCATAACTTTCTGTCCGGGATGAATCTCGAGGCCCGGGAGGCGCCGCTGGAAAGCTCGTCCTGAGCCCGCCGCCGTCCCAACCAGGGCTCGCCCGGTTGAGGTCGACCTCGACCCCAGAAACCTGTTCCGGGGCCCGTTTCGGAGCTTTTGCAGCAACGCCAAGGATCGGAGCCGCCGGGTGAGGAAACCGACCTGCCGCGGTCCCGGCCCGCCTCCGCCTCCGAGAAGGATTTGAGCAATCGAAACCATGCGCGTGCGCGCCACCAAAAGAATAAGCCCGACTGACGCAAAAAGGAGGAGGTGCAACACGAGGACTTCCAGGAGGTCACCCATCCCAGTACTACTCTCGCCCAAGCACGCTTGACTGCGGAGTTCGATGGGATCCGATGCATTAGTGTTCGTATGATCGCACCTGTAAGGTGTGGCGCGATCAACTGCTTTATGCCTTCGCCAGGCCGCCGCGCGCTTCAAACGATCATAACTTTCTGTCCGGGATGAATCTCGAGGCCTGGGAGGCGCCGCTGGAAAGCTCGTCCTGAGCCCGCCGCCGTCCCAACCAGGGCTCGCCCGGTTGAGGTCGACCTCGACCCCAGAAACCCGTTCCGGGCCCGTTTCGGAGAACTTTTGCAGCAACGCCAAGATCGGAGCCGCCGGTGAGGAAACCGACCGCCGCGGTCCGGGCCCGCCTCCGCCGCCGTGAAGGATTTTAGCAATCGAAACCATGCGCGTGCGCGCCACCAAAAGAATAAGCCCGACCGACGCAAAAGGAGGAGGTGCAACACGAGGACTTCCCAGAGGTCACCCATCCCAAGTACTACTCGCCCAAGCACGCTTAATCATGGAGTTCGATGGGATCCGGTGCATTAGTGATGGTATGATCGCACCTGTCAAGTGTGGCGCGATCAACTGCTTAATGCCTTCGCCAGGCCGCGGCGCGCGCTTCAAACGATCATAACTTTCTTTCCGGGATGAATCTCGAGGCCCGGGAGGCGCCGCTGGAAAGCTCGTCCTGAGCCCGCCGCCGTCCCAACCAGGGCTCGCCCGGTTGAGGTCGACCTCGACCCCAGAAACCTGTTCCGGGGCCCGTTTCGAGCTTTTGAAGCAACGACAAGGATCGGAGCCGCCGGGTGAGGAAACCGACCTGCCGCGGTCCGGGCCCGCCTCCACCTCCGAGAAGGATTTGAGCAATCGAAACCATGCGCGTGCGCGCCACCAAAAGAATAAGCCCGACTGACGCAAAAAGGAGGAGGTGCAACACGAGGACTTCCCAGGAGGTCACCCATCCCAGTACTACTCTCGCCCAAGCACGCTTAACTGCGGAGTTCTGATGGGATCCGGTGCATTAGTGCTGGTATGATCGCACCTGTCAAGTGTGGCGCGATCAACTGCTTTATGCCTTCGCAGCCGCGCGCGCTTCAAACGATCATAACTTTCTTTCGTCCGGATGAATCTCGAGGCCCGGAGGCGCCGCCGGAAAGCTCGTCCCGAGCCCGCCGCCGTCCCAACCAGGGCTCGCCCGGCTGAGGTCGACCTCGACCCCGTAGAAACCCGTTCCGGCCCGTTTCTGAGCTTTTGCAAAGAACGACAAGGATCGGAGCGCCGGGGTGAGGAAACCGACCTGCCGCAGTCCCGGCCCGCTCCGCCTCCGAGAAGGATTTGAGCAATCGAAACCATGCGCGTGCGCGCCACCAAAAGAATAAGCCCGACTGACGCAAAAAGGAGGAGGTGCAACACGAGGACTTCCCAGAGGTCACCCATCCCGACTACTACTCGCCCAAGCACGCTTAATCGCGGAGTTCTCGATGGGATCCGTGCATTAGTGCCGGTATGATCGCACCCGTCAAGTGTGGCGCGATCAACCGCTTTATGCCTTCGCCCGCCGCGCGCGCTTCAAACGATCATAACTTTTCGTCCGGATGAATCTCGAGGCCCGGAGGCGCCGCCGGAAAGCTCGTCCGAGCCTCCGCCGTCCCAACCAGGGCTCGCCCCGGCTGAGGTCGACCTCGACCCTAAAACCTGTTCCGGGGCCCGTTTCGGAGCTTTTGCAAAGAACGACAAGGATCGGAGCCGCCGGGTGAGGAAACCGACCGCCGCGGTCCCGGCCCGCCTCCACCTCCGAGAAGGATTTGAGCAATCGAAACCATGCGCGTGCGCGCCACCAAAAGAATAAGCCCGACCGACGCAAAAGGAGGAGGTGCAACACGAGGACTTCCCAGAGGTCACCCATCCCAAGACTACTCTCGCCCAAGCACGCTTAATCGCGGAGTTCGATGGGATCCGATGCATTAGTGTTCGTATGATCGCACCCGTCAAGGTGTGGCGCGATCAATCGCTTTATGCCTTCGCCGGCCGCCGCGCGCTTCAAACGATCATAACTTTTCGTCCGGATGAATCTCGAGGCCCGGAGGCGCCGCCGGAAAGCTCGTCCCGAGCCCGCCGTCGTCCCAACCAGGGCTCGCCCGGCTGAGGTCGACCTCGACCCCGAAACCCGTTCCGGGGCCCGTTTGGAGCTTTTGCAAAGCAACGCCAAGGATCGGAGCCGACGGGTGAGGAAACCGACCGGCCGCGGTCCGGGCCCGCCTCCGCCGCCGAGAAGGATTTGAGCAATCGAAACCATGCGCGTGCGCGCCACCAAAAGAATAAGCCCGACTGACGCAAAAAGGAGGAGGTGCAACACGAGGACTTCCCAGGAGGTCACCCATCCCAAGCATGCTACTCTCGCCCAAGCACGCTTAATCGGAGTTCGATGGGATCCGGTGCATTAGTGCTGGTATGATCGCACCTGTCAAGTGTGGCGCGATCAACTGCTTTATGCCTTCGCCAGGCCGCCGCGCGCGCTTCAAACGATCATAACTTTCTGTCCGGGATGAATCTCGAGGCCCGGGAGGCGCCGCTGGAAAGCTCGTCCTGAGCCCGCCGCCGTCCCAACCAGGGCTCGCCCGGTTGAGGTCGACCTCGACCCCAGAAACCTGTTCCGGGGCCCGTTTCGGAGCTTTTGCAGCAACGACAAGGATCGGAGCCGCCGGGTGAGGAAACCGACCCGCCGCGGTCCCGGGCCCGCCTCCGCCGCCGAGAAGGATTTGAGCAATCGAAACCATGCGCGTGCGCGCCACCAAAAGAATAAGCCCGACTGACGCAAAAAGGAGGAGGTGCAACACGAGGACTTCCCAGGAGGTCACCCATCCCAAGCACTACTCTCGCCCAAGCACGCTTAATCGGAGTTCGATGGGATCCGATGCATTAGTGCCGTATGATCGCACCCGTCAAGTGTGGCGCGATCAACTGCTTTATGCCTTCGCAAGGCCGCCGCGCGCTTCAAACGATCATAACTTTCTGTCCGGATGAATCTCGAGGCCCGGGAGGCGCCGCTGGAAAGCTCGTCCTGAGCCAGGCGCCGTCCCAACCAGGGCTCGCCCGGTTGAGGTCGACCTCGACCCCAGAAACCTGTTCCGGGGCCCGTTTCGGAGCTTTTGCAGCAACGACAAGGATCGGAGCCGCCGGGTGAGGAAACCGACCTGCCGCGGTCCCGGCCCGCCTCCGCCGCCGAGAAGGATTTGAGCAATCGAAACCATGCGCGTGCGCGCCACCAAAAGAATAAGCCCGACTGACGCAAAAAGGAGGAGGTGCAACACGAGGACTTCCCAGGAGGTCACCCATCCCAGTACTACTCTCGCCCAAGCACGCTTAACTGCGGAGTTCTGATGGGATCCGGTGCATTAGTGCTGGTATGATCGCACCCGTAAGGTGTGGCGCGATCAACGCTTTATGCCTTCGCCAGCCGCGCGCGCTTCAAACGATCATAACTTTTCGTCCGGATGAATCTCGAGGCCCGGAGGCGCCGCTGGAAAGCTCGTCCTGAGCCCGCCGCCGTCCCAACCAGGGCTCGCCGGTTGAGGTCGACCTCGACCCCAGAAACCCGTTCCGGGGCCCGTTTCGGAGCTTTTGAAGCAACGCCAAGGATCGGAGCCGCCGGGTGAGGAAACCGACCTGCCGCGGTCCCGGCCCGCCTCCGCCGCCGAGAAGGATTTGAGCAATCGAAACCATGCGCGTGCGCGCCACCAAAAGAATAAGCCCGACTGACGCAAAAAGGAGGAGGTGCAACACGAGGACTTCCCAGGAGGTCACCCATCCCACTACTACTCTCGCCCAAGCACGCTTAACTGCGGAGTTGTGATGGGATCCGTGCATTAGTGCTGGTATGATCGCACCTGTCAAGTGTGGCGCGATCAATCGCTTTATGCCTTCGCCGGCCGCGCGCGCTTCAAACGATCATAACTTTTCTGTCCGGATGAATCTCGAGGCCCGGAGGCGCCGCCGGAAAGCTCGCCCCGAGCCCGCCGTGTCCCAACCAGGGCTCGCCCGGTTGAGGTCGACCTCGACCCAAGAAACCGTTCCGGGGGCCCGTTTCGAGCTTTTGCAGCAACGCCAAGGATCGGAGCCGCCGGGTGAGGAAACCGACCTGCCGCGGTCCCGGCCCGCCTCCGCCGCCGAGAAGGATTTGAGCAATCGAAACCATGCGCGTGCGCGCCACCAAAAGAATAAGCCCGACTGACGCAAAAAGGAGGAGGTGCAACACGAGGACTTCCCAGGAGGTCACCCATCCCAGTACTACTCTCGCCCAAGCACGCTTAACTGCGGAGTTCTGATGGGATCCGGTGCATTAGTGCTGGTATGATCGCACCTGTCAAGTGTGGCGCGATCAATCGCTTTATGCCTTCGCAAGCCGCGCGCGCGCTTCAAACGATCATAACTTTCTTCGTCCGGATGAATCTCGAGGCCCGGAGGCGCCGCCGGAAAGCTCGTCCCGAGCGCCGCCGTCCCAACCAGGGCTCGCCCGGTTGAGGTCGACCTCGACCCCGTAAAACCTGTCCGGCCCGTTTTGAGCTTTTGCAAAGAACGACAAGGATCGGAGCCGCCGGTGAGGAAACCGACCTGCCGCAGTCCCGGGCCCGCCTCCGCCTCCGAGAAGGATTTGAGCAATCGAAACCATGCGCGTGCGCGCCACCAAAAGAATAAGCCCGACTGACGCAAAAGGAGGAGGTGCAACACGAGGACTTCCCAGAGGTCACCCATCCCAAGACTACTCTCGCCCAAGCACGCTTAATCGCGGAGTTCTGATGGGATCCGATGCATTAGTGTTCTGGTATGATCGCACCGCCAAGGTGTGGCGCGATCAATCGCTTTATGCCTTCGCCAAGGCCGCCGCGCGCTTCAAACGATCATAACTTTTCGTCCGGATGAATCTCGAGGCCCGGGAGGCGCCGCTGGAAAGCTCGTCCTGAGCCCGCCGCCGTCCCAACCAGGGCTCGCCCGGTTGAGGTCGACCTCGACCCTAGAAACCGTTCCGGGGCCCGTTTCGGAGCTTTTGCGAGCAACGCCAAGGATCGGAGCCGCCGGTGAGGAAACCGACCTGCCGCGGTCCCGGCCCGCCTCCGCCGCCGAGAAGGATTTGAGCAATCGAAACCATGCGCGTGCGCGCCACCAAAAGAATAAGCCCGACTGACGCAAAAAGGAGGAGGTGCAACACGAGGACTTCCCAGGAGGTCACCCATCCCAGACTACTACTCGCCCAAGCACGCTTAATCGCGGAGTTTCGATGGGATCCGGTGCATTAGTGCCGGTATGATCGCACCTGTCAAGTGTGGCGCGATCAACTGCTTTATGCCTTCGCCAGCCGCGCGCGCGCTTCAAACGATCATAACTTTCTGTCCGGGATGAATCTCGAGGCCCGGGAGGCGCCGCTGGAAAGCTCGTCCTGAGCCCGCCGCCGTCCCAACCAGGGCTCGCCGGTTGAGGTCGACCTCGACCCCGAAACCTGTTCCGGGGCCCGTTTCGGAGCTTTTGCAGCAACGACAAGGATCGGAGCCGCCGGGTGAGGAAACCGACCTGCCGCGGTCCCGGGCCCGCCTCCGCCTCCGAGAAGGATTTGAGCAATCGAAACCATGCGCGTGCGCGCCACCAAAAGAATAAGCCCGACTGACGCAAAAAGGAGGAGGTGCAACACGAGGACTTCCCAGGAGGTCACCCATCCCAGTACTACTCTCGCCCAAGCACGCTTAACGCGGAGTTCGATGGGATCCGTGCATTAGTGCCGGTATGATCGCACCCGTAAGGTGTGGCGCGATCAATCGCTTTATGCCTTCGCAAAGCCGCCGCGCGCTTCAAACGATCATAACTTTCTCGTCCGGATGAATCTCGAGGCCCGGAGGCGCCGCCGGAAAGCTCGTCCCGAGCCCGCCGTCGTCCAACCAGGGCTCGCCCGGTTGACAGGTCGACCTCGACCCAGAAACCTGTTCCGGCCCGTTTGGAGCTTTTGAGCAACGCCAAGGATCGAGCCGCCGGTGAGGAAACCGACCGCCGCGGTCCCGGCCCGCCTCCGCCGCCGAGAAGGATTTGAGCAATCGAAACCATGCGCGTGCGCGCCACCAAAAGAATAAGCCCGACTGACGCAAAAAGGAGGAGGTGCAACACGAGGACTTCCCAGGAGGTCACCCATCCTAGTACTACTCTCGCCCAAGCACGCTTAACTGAGGAGTTCTGATGGGATCCGGTGCATTAGTGCCGGTATGATCGCATGGGGGGATCGTCAAGTGTGTGGCGCGATCAACCGCTTTATGCCTTCGCCGGGCCGCCGCGCGCGCTTCAAACGATCATAACTTTCGTCCGGATGAATCTCGAGGCCCGGGAGGCGCCGCTGGAAAGCTCGTCCTGAGCCCGCCGCCGTCCCAACCAGGGCTCGCCCGGTTGAGGTCGACCTCGACCCCAGAAACCTGTTCCGGGCCCGTTTCGGAGCTTTTGGAGCAACGCCAAGGATCGGAGCCGCCGGGTGGGGAAACCGACCTGCCGCGTCCCGGCCCGCCTCCGCCGCCGAGAAGGATTTGAGCAATCGAAACCATGCGCGTGCGCGCCACCAAAAGAATAAGCCCGACTGACGCAAAAAGGAGGAGGTGCAACACGAGGACTTCCCAGGAGGTCACCCATCCCAGTACTACTCTCGCCCAAGCACGCTTAATCGCGGAGTTCTCGATGGGATCCGGTGCATTAGTGATGGTATGATCGCACCTGTCAAGTGTGGCGCGATCAACTGCTTTATGCCTTCGGCAGGCCGCCGCGCGCGCTTCAAACGATCATAACTTTCTGTCCGGATGAATCTCGAGGCCCGGGAGGCGCCGCTGGAAAGCTCGTCCTGAGCCCGCCGCCGTCCCAACCAGGGCTCGCCCGGTTGAGGTCGACCTCGACCCCAGAAACCTGTTCCGGGGCCCGTTTCGAGCTTTTGCAGCAACGCCAAGGATCGGAGCCGCCGGGTGAGGAAACCGACCTGCCGCGGTCCCGGGCCCGCCTCCGCCGCCGAGAAGGATTTGAGCAATCGAAACCATGCGCGTGCGCGCCACCAAAAGAATAAGCCCGACTGACGCAAAAAGGAGGAGGTGCAACACGAGGACTTCCTCAGGAGGTCACCCATCCCAAGCACTACTCGCCCAAGCACGCTTAATCGCGGAGTTCGATGGGATCCGATGCATTAGTGCCGGTATGATCGCACCGTCAAGTGTGGCGCGATCAACTACTTTATGCCTTCGCAAGGCCGCGCGCGCTTCAAACGATCATAACTTTTTGTCCGGGATGAATCTCGAGGCCCGGGAGGCGCCGCTGGAAAGCTCGTCCTGAGCCCGCCGCCGTCCCAACCAGGGCTCGCCCGGTTGAGGTCGACCTCGACCCCAGAAACCTGTTTCGGGGCCCGTTTCGAGCTTTTGCAAAGCAACGCCAAGGATCGAGCCGCCGGGTGAGGAAACCGACCGCCGCGGTCCCGGCCCGCCTCCGCGCCGAGAAGGATTTGAGCAATCGAAACCATGCGCGTGCGCGCCACCAAAAGAATAAGCCCGACTGACGCAAAAAGGAGGAGGTGCAACACGAGGACTTCCCAGAGGTCACCCATCCCAAGCACTACTCGCCCAAGCACGCTTAATCGCGGAGTTCGATGGGATCCGGTGCATTAGTGCCGGTATGATCGCACCCGTCAAGTGTGGCGCGATCAACCGCTTTATGCCTTCGCCAGGCCGCGCGCGCTTCAAACGATCATAACTTTCGTCGTCCGGATGAATCTCGAGGCCCGGAGGCGCCGCCGGAAAGCTCGCCCCGAGCCGCCGCCGTCCCAACCAGGGCTCGCCCGGTTGAGGTCGACCTCGACCCGAAACCCGTTCCGGGGCCCGTTTCGGAGCTTTTGCAAAGAACGCCAAGGATCGGAGCCGCCGGTGAGGAAACCGACCGCCGCGTCCCGGCCCGCCTCCGCCGCCGAGAAGGATTTGAGCAATCGAAACCATGCGCGTGCGCGCCACCAAAAGAATAAGCCCGACTGACGCAAAAAGGAGGAGGTGCAACACGAGGACTTCCCAGGAGGTCACCCATCCCAGTACTACTCTCGCCCAAGCACGCTTAATCGCGGAGTTCGATGGGATCCGGTGCATTAGTGCCGGTATGATCGCACCCGTCAAGTGTGGCGCGATCAACCGCTTTATGCCTTCGCAAAGCCGCCGCGCGCTTCAAACGATCATAACTTTCTGTCCGGGATGAATCTCGAGGCCCGGAGGCGCCGCTGGAAAGCTCGTCCTGAGCCCGCCGCCGTCCCAACCAGGGCTCGCCCGGTTGAGGTCGACCTCGACCCCAGAAACCTGTTCCGGGCCCGCGGAGCTTTTGCAAAGCAACGCCAAGGATCGGAGCCGCCGGTGAGGAAACCGACCCGCCGCGGTCCCGGCCCGCTCCGCCGCCGAGAAGGATTTGAGCAATCGAAACCATGCGCGTGCGCGCCACCAAAAGAATAAGCCCGACTGACGCAAAAGGAGGAGGTGCAACACGAGGACTTCCCAGAGGTCACCCATCCCAAGACTACTCTCGCCCAAGCACGCTTAATCGCGGAGTTCGATGGGATCCGGTGCATTAGTGCCGGTATGATCGCACCGTCAAGTGTGGCGCGATCAATCGCTTTATGCCTTCGCCAGCCGCCGCGCGCTTCAAACGATCATAACTTTCTGTCCGGATGAATCTCGAGGCCCGGAGGCGCCGCCGGAAAGCTCGTCCCGAGCCCGCCGCGTCCCAACCAGGGCTCGCCCGGCTGAGGTCGACTCGACCCCTAAAACCCGTTGGGGCCCGTTTCGAGCTTTTGCAAAGCAACGCCAAGGATCGGAGCCGCCGGGTGAGGAAACCGACCTGCCGCGGTCCCGGCCCGCCTCCGCCGCCGAGAAGGATTTGAGCAATCGAAACCATGCGCGTGCGCGCCACCAAAAGAATAAGCCCGACTGACGCAAAAAGGAGGAGGTGCAACACGAGGACTTCCCAGAGGTCACCCATCCCAAGCACTACTCGCCCAAGCACGCTTAACGCGGAGTTCGATGGGATCCGTGCATTAGTGCCGGTATGATCGCACCGTCAAGTGTGGCGCGATCAACGCTTTATGCCTTCGCCAGCCGCCGCGCGCGCTTCAAACGATCATAACTTTCTCGTCCCGGATGAATCTCGAGGCCCGGAGGCGCCGCTGGAAAGCTCGTCCCCCCGAGCCCGCCGCCGTCCCAACCAGGGCTCGCCCCGGTTGAGGTCGACCTCGACCCTAGAAACCCGTTCCGGGGCCCGTTGGAGCTTTTGCAGCAACGCCAAGGATCGGAGCGCCGGTGAGGAAACCGACCCGCCGGGTCCCGGCCCGCCTCCGCCGCCGAGAAGGATTTGAGCAATCGAAACCATGCGCGTGCGCGCCACCAAAAGAATAAGCCCGACTGACGCAAAAAGGAGGAGGTGCAACACGAGGACTTCCCAGAGGTCACCCATCCAAGCACTACTCGCCCAAGCACGCTTAATCGCGGAGTTCGATGGGATCCGTGCATTAGTGCCGGTATGATCGCACCGTCAAGTGTGGCGCGATCAATCGCTTTATGCCTTCGCAGCCGGCCGCCGCGCGCTTCAAACGATCATAACTTTCTCGTCCGGATGAATCTCGAGGCCCGGAGGCGCCGCCGGAAAGCTCGTCCCGAGCCCGCCGCCGTCCCAACCAGGGCTCGCCCGGCCGAGGTCGACCTCGACCCCGAAACCTGTTCCGGCCCGTTTCGAGCTTTTGAGCAACGCCAAGGATCGGAGCCGCCGGGTGAGGAAACCGACCTGCCGCGGTCCCGGCCCGCTCCGCCGCCGAGAAGGATTTGAGCAATCGAAACCATGCGCGTGCGCGCCACCAAAAGAATAAGCCCGACTGACGCAAAAAGGAGGAGGTGCAACACGAGGACTTCCCAGGAGGTCACCCATCCCGCAAGACTACTCTCGCCCAAGCACGCTTAATCGCGGAGTTCGATGGGATCCGGTGCATTAGTGCCGGTATGATCGCACCGTCAAGTGTGGCGCGATCAATTGCTTTATGCCTTCGCCAAGCCGCCGCGCGCGCTTCAAACGATCATAACTTTCTGTCCGGGATGAATCTCGAGGCCCGGGAGGCGCCGCTGGAAAGCTCGTCCTGAGCCCGCCGCCGTCCCAACCAGGGCTCGCCCGGTTGAGGTCGACCTCGACCCCAGAAACCTGTTCCTGGGCCCGTTTCGGAGCTTTTGGAGCAACGCCAAGGATCGGAGCCGCCGGGTGAGGAAACCGACCTGCCGCGGTCCCGGCCCGCCTCCGCCGCCGAGAAGGATTTGAGCAATCGAAACCATGCGCGTGCGCGCCACCAAAAGAATAAGCCCGACTGACGCAAAAAGGAGGAGGTGCAACACGAGGACTTCCCAGGAGGTCACCCATCCCAATACTACTCTCGCCCAAGCACGCTTAATCGCGGAGTTCGATGGGATCCGGTGCATTAGTGCCGGTATGATCGCACCCGTCAAGTGTGGCGCGATCAACCGCTTTATGCCTTCGCTGCCGCCGCGCGCGCGCTTCAAACGATCATAACTTTCGTCCGGATGAATCTCGAGGCCCGGAGGCGCCGCCGGAAAGCTCGTCCCGAGCGCCGCCGTCCCAACCAGGGCTCGCCCTCGGCGAGGTCGACCTCGACCCCGAAACCTGTTCCGGGGCCCGCTGGAGCTTTTGCAAGCAACGCCAAGGATCGGAGCCGCCGGTGGGGAAACCGACCTGCGCGGGTCCGGGCCCGCCTCCGCCGCCGAGAAGGATTTGAGCAATAGAATCCATGCGCGTGCGCGCCACCAAAAGAATAAGCCCGACTGACGCAAAAAGGAGGAGGTGCAACACGAGGACTTCCCAGAGGTCACCCATCCCAAGCATTTACTACTCGCCCAAGCACGCTTAATCGCGGAGTTCGATGGGATCCGTGCATTAGTGCTGGTATGATCGCACCGTCAAGTGTGGCGCGATCAATCGCTTTATGCCTTCGCAAAAGCCGCGCGCGCTTCAAACGATCATAACTTTCGTCCGGATGAATCTCGAGGCCCGGAGGCGCCGCCGGAAAGCTCGCCCCGAGCCCGCCGCCGTCCCAACCAGGGCTCGCCCGGTTGAGGTCGACCTCGACCCCGAAACCTGTTCCGGCCCGTTTTCGAGCTTTTGCAACGCCAAGGATCGGAGCCGCCGGTGAGGAAACCGACCGGCGGCGATCCCGGGCCCGCCTCCGCCGCCGAGAAGGATTTGAGCAATAGAATCCATGCGCGTGCGCGCCACCAAAAGAATAAGCCCGACTGACGCAAAAAGGAGGAGGTGCAACACGAGGACTTCCCAGGAGGTCACCCATCCCAGTACTACTCTCGCCCAAGCACGCTTAACTGCGGCGTTCTGATGGGATCCTGCATTAGTGCGGTATGATCGCACCGTCAAGTGTGGCGCGATCAATCGCTTTATGCCTTCGCTCGCCGCCGCGCGCGCTTCAAACGATCATAACTTTCGTCCGGATGAATCTCGAGGCCCGGAGGCGCCGCAGGAAAGCTCGTCCTGAGCCCGCCGCCGTCCCAACCAGGGCTCGCCCGGTTGAGGTCGACCTCGACCCCAGAAACCTGTTCCGGGGCCCGTTTCGGAGCTTTTGCAGCAACGCCAAGGATCGGAGCCGCCGGGTGAGGAAACCGACCTGCCGCGGTCCCGGCCCGCCTCCGCCGCCGAGAAGGATTTGAGCAATCGAAACCATGCGCGTGCGCGCCACCAAAAGAATAAGCCCGACTGACGCAAAAAGGAGGAGGTGCAACACGAGGACTTCCCAGGAGGTCACCCATCCCAGTACTACTCTCGCCAAGCACGCTTAATCGCGGAGTTCTCGATGGGATCCGGTGCATTAGTGCCGGTATGATCGCACCCGTCAAGTGTGGCGCGATCAATCGCTTTATGCCTTCGCCAGCCGCGCGCGCGCTTCAAACGATCATAACTTTTCGTCCGGATGAATCTCGAGGCCCGGGAGGCGCCGCGGAAAGCTCGTCCCGAGCCCGCGTCGTCCCAACCAGGGCTCGCCCGGTTGAGGTCGACTCGACCCAAGAAACCTCGTTCGGGGCCCGCGAGCTTTTGAGCAACGACAAGGATCGGAGCCGCCGGGTGAGGAAACCGACCTGCCGCAGTCCCGGCCCGCCTCCGCCGCCGAGAAGGATTTGAGCAACCGAAACCATGCGCGTTCGCGCCACCAAAAGAATAAGCCCGACTGACGCAAAAAGGAGGAGGTGCAACACGAGGACTTCCCAGAGGTCACCCATCCCAAGACTACTCGCCCAAGCACGCTTAATCGCGGAGTTTCGATGGGATCCGTGCATTAGTGCTGGTATGATCGCACTCGTCAAGTGTGGCGCGATCAATCGCTTTATGCCTTCGAAGGCCGCCGCGCGCTTCTTCAAACGATCATAACTTTCTCGTCCGGGATGAATCTCGAGGCCCGGAGGCGCCGCTCGGAAAGCTCGTCCCGAGCCCGCCGTCGTCCCAACCAGGGCTCGCCTGGCTGAGGTCGACTCGACCCCTTTAAACCTGTTCCGGGCCCGTTTCGGAGCTTTTGGAGCAACGCCAAGGATCGGAGCCGCCGGGTGGGGAAACCGACCTGCCGCGGTCCCGGCCCGCCTCCGCCGCCGAGAAGGATTTGAGCAGTCGAAACCATGCGCGTGCGCGCCACCAAAAGAATAAGCCCGACTGACGCAAAAAGGAGGAGGTGCAACACGAGGACTTCCCAGGAGGTCACCCATCCCAGCTACTACTCGCCCAAGCACGCTTAATCGGAGTTCGATGGGATCCGGTGCATTAGTGCCGGTATGATCGCACCGCCAAGTGTGGCGCGATCAATCGCTTTATGCCTTCGCCAGCCGCGCGCTTCAAACGATCATAACTTTCTGTCCGGATGAATCTCGAGGCCCGGAGGCGCCGCCGGAAAGCTCGTCCTCCCGAGCCCGCCCGTCCCAACCAGGGCTCGCCCGGCGAGAAGGAGGTCGACCTCGACCCAAGAAACCTGTTCCGGCCCATCCCAAGTGAGCTTTTTTGGAGCAACGCCAAGGATCGGAGCCGCCGGGTGGGGAAACCGACCTGCCGCAGTCCCGGCCCGCCTCCGCCGCCGAGAAGGATTTGAGCAGTCGAAACCATGCGCGTGCGCGCCACCAAAAGAATAAGCCCGACTGACGCAAAAAGGAGGAGGTGCAACACGAGGACTTCCCAGGAGGTCACCCATCCCAGTACTACTCTCGCCCAAGCACGCTTAACTGCGGAGTTCTGATGGGATCCGGTGCATTAGTGCTGGTATGATCGCACCTGTCAAGTGTGGCGCGATCAATCGCTTTATGCCTTCCGCCGCGCGCGCTTCAAACGATCATAACTTTCTCGTCCGGATGAATCTCGAGGCCCGGAGGCGCCGGAAAGCTCGTCCCGAGCCCGCCGCCGTCCCAACCAGGGGGCTCGCCCTGGCTGAGGTCGACCTCGACCCCGAAACCTGTTCCGGCCCGTTGAGCTTTTGGAGAACGCCAAGGATCGGAGCCGCCGGTGAGGAAACCGACCGCCGCGGTCCCGGCCCGCCTCCGCCGCCGAGAAGGATTTGAGAATCGAAACCATGCGCGTGCGCGCCACCAAAAGAATAAGCCCGACCGACGCAAAAGGAGGAGGTGCAACACGAGGACTTCCCAGAGGTCACCCATCCCGCACTACTCGCCAAGCACGCTTAATCGCGGAGTTCGATGGGATCCGGTGCATTAGTGCCGGTATGATCGCACCCGTCAAGTGTGGCGCGATCAATCGCTTTATGCCTTCGCCGCCGCGCGCGCGCTTCAAACGATCATAACTTTCTCGTCCGGATGAATCTCGAGGCCCGGAGGCGCCGCCGGAAAGCTCGTCCCGAGCCCGCCGCGCCGTCCCAACCAGGGCTCGCCCGGTTGAGGTCGACTCGACCCCGAAACCCGTTCCGGCCCGTTTGAGCTTTTGAGCAACGCCAAGGATCGGAGCCGCCGGGTGAGGAAACCGACCGCCGCGGTCCCTAGGCCCGCCTCCGCCGCCGAGAAGGATTTGAGGCCGAAACCATGCGCGTGCGCGCCACCAAAAGAATAAGCCCGACCGACGCAAAAAGGAGGAGGTGCAACACGAGGACTTCCCAGAGGTCACCCATCCCGACTACTTCGCCCAAGCACGCTTAATCGCGGAGTTGTGATGGGATCCGGTGCATTAGTGCCGGTATGATCGCACTGCCAAGTGTGGCGCGATCAATCGCTTTATGCCTTCGCAAGGCCGCCGCGCGCTTCAAACGATCATAACTTTCTCGTCCGGATGAATCTCGAGGCCCGGAGGCGCCGCCGGAAAGCTCGCCCCGAGCCCGCCGCCGTCCCAACCAGGGCTCGCCCGGCTGAGGTCGACTCGACCCGAAACCTGTTCCGGGCCCGTTTTGAGCTTTTGGAGCAACGCCAAGGATCGGAGCCGCCGGGGTGAGGAAACCGACCCGCCGCGTCCCGGCCCGCCCTCCGCCGCCGAGAAGGATTTGAGCAATCGAAACCATGCGCGTGCGCGCCACCAAAAGAATAAGCCCGATCGACGCAAAAAGGAGGAGGTGCAACACGAGGACTTCCCAGAGGTCACCCATCCCAAGCACTACTCTCGCCCAAGCACGCTTAACTCGCGGAGTTCGATGGGATCCGTGCATTAGTGCTGGTATGATCGCACCCGTCAAGTGTGGCGCGATCAATCGCTTTATGCCTTCGTGCCGCGCGCGCGCTTCAAACGATCATAACTTTCTCGTCCGGATGAATCTCGAGGCCCGGAGGCGCCGCCGGAAAGCTCGTCCCGAGCCCGCGCCGTCCCAACCAGGGCTCGCCCGGCTGAGGTCGACCTCGACCCCGAAACCTGTTCCGGGCCCGCTTTCGGAGCTTTTGCAGAACGCCAAGGATCGGAGCCGCCGGGTGAGGAAACCGACTGCCCCGTCCCCCGCCCGCCTCCGCCGCCGAGAAGGATTTGAGCAATCGAAACCATGCGCGTGCGCGCCACCAAAAGAATAAGCCCGACCGACGCAAAAAGGAGGAGGTGCAACACGAGGACTTCCCAGAGGTCACCCATCCCGCACTACTCGCCCAAGCACGCTTAATCGCGGAGTTCGATGGGATCCGGTGCATTAGTGCCGGTATGATCGCACGTCAAGTGTGGCGCGATCAATCGCTTTATGCCTTCGCCGCCGCGCGCGCTTCAAACGATCATAACTTTTCGTCCGGATGATTCGAGGCCCTCGAAAGCTGCCCCGAGCCCGCCGTCCCAACCAGGGCTCGCCCTGGTTGAGGTCGACCTCGACCCCAGAAACTCGTTCGGGCCCCCTGAGCTTTTGAGCAACGCAAGGATCGGAGCGCCGGTGAGGAAACCGACCCGCCATGTCCCGGCCCGCCTCCGCCTCCGAGAAGGATTTGACCGAAACCATGCGTGCGCGCCACCAAAAGAATAAGCCCGACCGACGAAAAGGAGGAGGTGCAAACACGAGACTTCCCAGAGGTCACCCATCCCAAGACTACTCTCGCCCAAGCACGCTTAATCGCGGAGTTCGGATGGGATCCGGTGCATTAGTGCCGGTATGATCGCACCCGCCAAGTGTGGCGCGATCAACCGCTTTATGCCTTTCGCCGCGCTTCAAACGATCATAACTTTCTGTCCGGGATGAATCTCGAGGCCCGGAGGCGCCGCCGGAAAGCTCGTCCCGAGCCGCGCCGTCCCAACCAGGGCTCGGAGGTCGACCTCGACCCTAGAAACCTGTTCCGGGCCCGTTTCGGAGCTTTTGCAAGCAACGCCAAGGACGGAGCCGCGCGGTGAGGAAACCGACCGTCGCGGTCCCGGCCCGCCTCCGCCGCCGAGAAGGATTTGAGCAATCGGAAACCATGCGCGTGCGCGCCACCAAAAGAATAAGCCCGACCGACGCAAAAAGGAGGAGGTGCAACACGAGGACTTCCCAGAGGTCACCCATCCCACTACTCTCGCCAAGCACGCTTAATCGCGGAGTTCTCGATGGGATCCGTGCATTAGTGCTGGTATGATCGCACCCGTGCGTGGCGCGATCAACCGCTTTATGCCTTCGCAAGCGCCGCGCGCGCTTCAAACGATCATAACTTTCTCGTCCGGATGAATCTCGAGGCCCGGAGGCGCCGCTGGAAAGCTCGTCCTGAGCCCGCTGCCGTCCCAACCAGGGCTCGCCGGTTGAGGTCGACCTCGACCCCGAAACCCGTTCCGGGGCCCGTTCGAGCTTTTGGAGCAACGCCAAGGATCGGAGCCGCCGGGTGGGGAAACCGACCTGCCGCGGTCCCGGCCCGCCTCCGCCCGAGAAGGATTTGAGCAGTCGAAACCATGCGCGTGCGCGCCACCAAAAGAATAAGCCCGACCGACGCAAAAGGAGGAGGTGCAACACGAGGACTTCTCCTGTGAGGTCACCCATCCCAAGACTACTCTCGCCCAAGCACGCTTAATCGGGGAGTTCTGATGGGATCCGGTGCATTAGTGCTGGTATGATCGCAAACCGTCAAGTGTGGCGCGATCAATCGCTTTATGCCTTTCGCAAGGCCGCGCGCGCTTCAAACGATCATAACTTTCTCGTCCGGATGAATCTCGAGGCCCGGGAGGCGCCGCCGGGAAAGCTCGCCCCGAGCCCGCCCGCCGTCCCAACCAGGGCTCGCCTGGCTGAGGTCGACCTCGACCCCGAAACCCGTTCCCGGCCCGTTTGAGCTTTTGCAAGCAACGCCAAGGATCGGAGCCGCCGGGTGAGGAAACCGACTCGCCCGGTCCCGGCCCACCTCCGCCGCCGAGAAGGATTTGAGCAACCGAAACCATGCGCGTGCGCGCCACCAAAAGAATAAGCCCGACTGACGCAAAAAGGAGGAGGTGCAACACGAGGACTTCCCAGAGGTCACCCATCCCAAGCACTACTCTCGCCCAAGCACGCTTAATCGCGGAGTTCGATGGGATCCGGTGCATTAGTGCCGGTATGATCGCACCGTCAAGTGTGGCGCGATCAACCGCTTTATGCCTTCGCAAGCCGCGCGCGCGCTTCAAACGATCATAACTTTTCGTCCGGATGAATCTCGAGGCCCGGAGGCGCCGCCGGAAAGCTCGTCCCGAGCTCGCGTCGTCCCAACCAGGGCTCGCCCTGGCTGAGGTCGACCTCGACCCCGAAACCTGTTTCCGGGGCCCGTTGTTGAGCTTTTGCAAGCAACGCCAAGGATCGGAGCCGCCGGTGAGGAAACCGACCGCCGCCGGTCCCGGCCCGCTCCGCCGCCGAGAAGGATTTGAGCAATCGAAACCATACGCGTGCGCGCCACCAAAAGAATAAGCCCGACTGACGCAAAAAGGAGGAGGTGCAACACGAGGACTTCCCAGAGGTCACCCATCCCAAGCACTACTTCGCCCAAGCACGCTTAATCGCGGAGTTCTGATGGGATCCGGTGCATTAGTGCCGGTATGATCGCACCGTCAAGTGTGGCGCGATCAATCGCTTTATGCCTTGCCGCCGCGCGCTTCAAACGATCATAACTTTTGTCCGGATGAATCTCGAGGCCCGGAGGCGCCGCCGGAAAGCTCGTCCCGAGCTCCGCCGCCGTCCCAACCAGGGCTCGCCCTGAGGTCGACCTCGACCCCGAAACCCGTTCCGGGGCCCGTTTCGAGCTTTTGAGCAACGCCAAGGATCGGAGAGCCGCTGGTGAGGAAACCGACTGCCGGTCCCGGGCCCCCCTCCGCCGCCGAGAAGGATTTGAGCAATCGAAACCATGCGCGTGCGCGCCACCAAAAGAATAAGCCCGACTGACGCAAAAAGGAGGAGGTGCAACACGAGGACTTCCTCAGAGGTCACCCATCCCGCACTACTCTCGCCCAAGCACGCTTAATCATGGAGTTCGATGGGATCCTGCATTAGTGCCGGTATGATCGCACCGTCAAGTGTGTGGCGCGATCAACTCGCTTTATGCCTTCGCAAGGCCGCGCGCGCTTCAAACGATCATAACTTTCTGTCCGGATGAATCTCGAGGCCCGGAGGCGCCGCTGGAAAGCTCGTCCCGAGCCCGCCGTCCCAACCAGGGCTCGCCCGGTTGAGGTCGACTCGACCCCCGAAACCCGTTCCGGGGCCCGCTTTGGAGCTTTTGAGCAACGCCAAGGATCGGAGCCGCCGGTGAGGAAACCGACCGCCGCAGTCCCGGCCCGCCTCCGCCGCCGAGAAGGATTTGAGCAATCGAAACCATGCGCGTGCGCGCCACCAAAAGAATAAGCCCGACTGACGCAAAAAGGAGGAGGTGCAACACGAGGATTTCCCAGGAGGTCACCCATCCCAGTACTACTCTCGCCAAGCACGCTTAATCGCGGAGTTCGATGGGATCCGTGCATTAGTGCCGGTATGATCGCACCGTCAAGTGTGGCGCGATCAATCGCTTTATGCCTTCGCGCCAAGCCGCGCGCGCTTCAAACGATCATAACTTTTCTGTCCGGATGAATCTCGAGGCCCGGAGGCGCCGCCGGAAAGCTCGCCCCGAGCCCGCCGCGTCCCAACCAGGGCTCGCCCGGCTGAGGTCGACCTCGACCCCGCAAACCTGTTCCGGGGCCCGTTTCGGGAGCTTTTGAGAACGCCAAGGATCGGAGCCGCCGGTGAGGAAACCGACCTGCCGCGGTCCCGGCCCGCCTCCGCCGCCGAGAAGGATTTGAGCAATCGAAACCATGCGCGTGCGCGCCACCAAAAGAATAAGCCCGACTGACGCAAAAAGGAGGAGGTGCAACACGAGGACTTCCCAGGAGGTCACCCATCCCAGTACTACTCTCGCCCAAGCACGCTTAACTGCGGAGTTCTGATGGGATCCGGTGCATTAGTGCCGGTATGATCGCACCTGCCAAGTGTGGCGCGATCAATCGCTTTATGCCTCGCCTAGCCGCCGCGCGCGTCTTCAAACGATCATAACTTTCTCGTCCGGATGAATCTCGAGGCCCGGAGGCGCCGCCGGAAAGCTCGTCCCGAGCTCCGCCGCCGTCCCAACCAGGGCTCGCCGGCTGAGGTCGACTCGACCCCAGAAACCGTTGGGGCCCGCTTTTTGAGCTTTTGAAAGCAACGCCAAGGATCGGAGCCGCCGGGTGAGGAAACCGACCTGCCGCGGTCCCGGCCCGCCTCCGCCGCCGAGAAGGATTTGAGCAATCGAAACCATGCGCGTGCGCGCCACCAAAAGAATAAGCCCGACTGACGCAAAAAGGAGGAGGTGCAACACGAGGACTTCCCAGGAGGTCACCCATCCCAATACTACTCTCGCCCAAGCACGCTTAACTGCGGAGTTCTGATGGGATCCGGTGCATTAGTGCTGGTATGATCGCACCCGCAAAAAGTGTGGCGCGATCAATCGCTTTATGCCTTCTTGCCGCGCGCGCGCGCTTCAAACGATCATAACTTTCGTCCGGATGAATCTCGAGGCCCGGAGGCGCCGCCGAAAGCTCGTCCCGAGCCCGCCGGAGGCGTCGTCCCAACCAGGGCTCGCCCGGTTGAGGTCGACCTCGACCCCAGAAACCTGTTCCGGGGCCCGTTTCGAGCTTTTGGAGCAACGCCAAGGATCGGAGCCGCCGGGTGGGGAAACCGACCTGCCGCGGTCCCGGCCCGCCTCCGCCGCCGAGAAGGATTTGAGCAGTCGAAACCATGCGCGTGCGCGCCACCAAAAGAATAAGCCCGACTGACGCAAAAGGAGGAGGTGCAACACGAGGACTTCCAGAGGTCACCCATCCCAAGACTACTCTCGCCCAAGCACGCTTAATCGCGGAGTTCGATGGGATCCGGTGCATTAGTGCCGGTATGATCGCACCCGTCAAGTGTGGCGCGATCAATCGCTTTATGCCTTCGTGCGCGCGCGCGCGCTTCAAACGATCATAACTTTCTCGTCCGGATGAATCTCGAGGCCCGGAGGCGCCGCCGGAAAGCTCGCTCCCGAGCTCCGCCGTCCCAACCAGGGCTCGCCTGGTTGAGGTCGACTCGACCCCGAAACCTGTTCCGGGCCCGTTTGCTGGAGCTTTTGAAAGAACGCAAGGATCGGAGCCGCCGGTGAGGAAACCGACCCGCGGTCCCGGCCCGCCTCCGCCGCCGAGAAGGATTTGAGAATCAAACCATGCGCGTGCGCGCCACCAAAAGAATAAGCCCGACCGACGCAAAAAGGAGGAGGTGCAACACGAGGACTTCTCAGAGGTCACCCATCCCAAGCACTACTTCGCCCAAGCACGCTTAATCGCGGAGTTCGATGGGATCCGGTGCATTAGTGCCGGTATGATCGCACCGCGTCAAGTGTGGCGCGATCAACCGCTTTATGCCTTCGCGCAGTCGCGCGCGCGCTTCAAACGATCATAACTTTCTGTCCGGGATGAATCTCGAGGCCCGGAGGCGCCGCCGGAAAGCTCGTCCCGAGCGCCGCCGTCCCAACCAGGGCTCGCCGGCTGAGGTCGACCTCGACCCCGTAAACCTGTTCCGGCCCGCGGAGCTTTTGAGCAACGCCAAGGATCGGAGCCGCCGGTGAGGAAACCGACCGCCGCGTCCCGGCCCGCCTCCGCCGCCGAGAAGGATTTGAGCACCGAAACCATGCGCGTGCGCGCCACCAAAAGAATAAGCCCGACTGACGCAAAAAGGAGGAGGTGCAACACGAGGACTTCCCAGAGGTCACCCATCCCAAGACTACTCTCGCCCAAGCACGCTTAATCATGGAGTTTGATGGGATCCGTGCATTAGTGCCGGTATGATCGCACCGCCAAGTGTGGCGCGATCAATCGCTTTATGCCTTCCGCCGCGCGCGCGCTTCAAACGATCATAACTTCGTCCGGATGAATCTCGAGGCCCGGAGGCGCCGCCGGAAAGCTCGTCCCGAGCCCGCCGCCGTCCCAACCAGGGCTCGCCCGGCTGAGGTCGACTCGACCCCGTAAACCTGTTCCGGCCCGCTGGAGCTTTTGCAGCAACGCCAAGGATCGGAGCCGCCGGGTGAGGAAACCGACCTGCCGCGTCCCGGCCCGCCTCCGCCGCCGAGAAGGATTTGAGCAATCGAAACCATGCGCGTGCGCGCCACCAAAAGAATAAGCCCGACTGACGCAAAAAGGAGGAGGTGCAACACGAGGACTTCTCAGAGGTCACCCATCCCAAGATTACTCTCGCCCAAGCACGCTTAATCGCGGAGTTCGATGGGATCCGGTGCATTAGTGCCGGTATGATCGCACCGTCAAGTGTGGCGCGATCAATCGCTTTATGCCTTCGCAAAGCCGCCGCGCGCTTCAAACGATCATAACTTTTGTCCGGATGAATCTCGAGGCCCGGAGGCGCCGCTGGAAAGCTCGTCCTGAGCTCGCCGCCGTCCCAACCAGGGCTCGCCCGGTTGAGGTCGACTCGACCCGAGAAACCTCGTTCCGGCCCCCGGGAGCTTTTGAGCAACGCCAAGGATCGGAGCCGCCGGTGAGGAAACCGACCTGCCGCGGTCCCGGCCCGCCTCCGCCGCCGAGAAGGATTTGAGCAGTCGAAACCATGCGCGTGCGCGCCACCAAAAGAATAAGCCCGACTGACGCAAAAAGGAGGAGGTGCAACACGAGGACTTCCCAGGAGGTCACCCATCCCAGTACTACTCTCGCCCAAGCACGCTTAATCGGAGTTCGATGGGATCCGTGCATTAGTGCCGGTATGATCGCACCGTCAAGGTGTGGCGCGATCAATCGCTTTATGCCTTCGCAAGCCGCCGCGCGCTTCAAACGATCATAACTTTTCGTCCGGATGAATCTCGAGGCCCGGAGGCGCCGCCGGAAAGCTCGCCCCGAGCGCCGCCGCCGTCCCAACCAGGGCTCGCCCGGTTGAGGTCGACCTCGACCCCAGAAACCTGTTCCGGGGCCCGTTTTGGAGCTTTTGGAGCAACGCCAAGGATCGGAGCCGCCGGGTGGGGAAACCGACCTGCCGCGGTCCCGGCCCGCCTCCGCCTCCGAGAAGGATTTGAGCAGTCGAAACCATGCGCGTGCGCGCCACCAAAAGAATAAGCCCGACTGACGCAAAAAGGAGGAGGTGCAACACGAGGACTTCCTCAGAGGTCACCCATCCCGCACTACTCTCGCCCAAGCACGCTTAATCGCGGAGTTCTCGATGGGATCCGGTGCATTAGTGCGGTATGATCGCACCGTCAAGTGTGGCGCGATCAATCGCTTTATGCCTTCGGCAAAGCCGCGCGCGCTCTTCAAACGATCATAACTTTTGTCCGGATGAATCTCGAGGCCCAGGAGGCGCCGCTGGAAAGCTCGTCCTGAGCCCGCCGCCGTCCCAACCAGGGCTCGCCCGGTTGAGGTCGACCTCGACCCTAGAAACTGTTCCGGGGCCCGTTTCGGAGCTTTTGGAGCAACGCCAAGGATCGGAGCCGCCGGGTGAGGAAACCGACCTGCCGCGGTCCCGGCCCGCCTCCGCCTCCGAGAAGGATTTGAGCAATCGAAACCTTGCGCGTGCGCGCCACCAAAAGAATAAGCCCGACTGACGCAAATAGGAGGAGGTGCAACACGAGGATTTCTCCAGAGGTCACCCATCCCAGCACTACTCTCGCCCAAGCACGCTTAATCGCGGGAGTTCTGATGGGATCCGTGCATTAGTGCCGGTATGATCGCACCCGGCCAAGTGTGGCGCGATCAATCGCTTTATGCCTTCGCCAGCCGCCGCGCGCGCTTCAAACGATCATAACTTTTCGTCCGGATGAATCTCGAGGCCCGGAGGCGCCGCTGAAAGCTCGTCCGAGCCCGCCGCCGTCCCAACCGGGCTCGCCCTGGCCGAGGTCGACTCGACCCCAGAAACCTGTTCCGGGGCCTGTTTCGGAGCTTTTGGAGCAACGCCAAGGATCGGAGCCGCCGGGTGGGGAAACCGACCTGCCGCGGTCCCGGCCCGCCTCCGCCGCCGAGAAGGATTTGAGCAGTCGAAACCATGCGTGCGCGCCACCAAAAGAATAAGCCCGACTGACGCAAAAAGGAGGAGGTGCAACACGAGGACTTCCAGAGGTCACCCATCCCAAGATTACTCTCGCCCAAGCACGCTTAATCGCGGAGTTCTCGATGGGATCCGTGCATTAGTGCCGGTATGATCGCACCCGTCAAGTGTGGCGCGATCAATCGCTTTTATGCCTTCGCAGCCGCCGCGCGCGCTTCAAACGATCATAACTTTCGTCCGGATGAATCTCGAGGCCCGGAGGCGCCGCCGGAAAGCTCGTCCCGAGCCCGCCGTCGTCCCAACCAGGGCTCGCCCGGCTGAGGTCGACTCGACCCCGTAAACCTCGTTCCGGCCCGCTTTCGGAGCTTTTGCAAAGAACGCCAAGGATCGGAGCCGCCGGGTGGGGAAACCGACCTGCCGCGGTCCCGGCCCGCCTCCGCCGCCGAGAAGGATTTGAGCAGTCGAAACCATGCGCGTGCGCGCCACCAAAAGAATAAGCCCGACTGACGCAAAAAGGAGGAGGTGCAACACGAGGACTTCCCAGGAGGTCACCCATCCCAAGCACTACTCGCTCGCCCAAGCACGCTTAATCGCGGGAGTTCCGATGGGATCCGGTGCATTAGTGCCGGTATGATCGCACCCGTCAAGTGTGGCGCGATCAACCGCTTTATGCCTTCGCAAAGGCCGCGCGCTTCAAACGATCATAACTTTCTGTCCGGATGAATCTCGAGGCCCGGGAGGCGTCGCTGGAAAGCTCGTCCTGAGCCCGCCGCCGTCCCAACCAGGGCTCGCCCGGTTGAGGTCGACCTCGACCCCAGAAACCTGTTCCGGGGCCCGTTTCGGAGCTTTTGGAGCAACGCCAAGGATCGGAGCCGCCGGGTGGGGAAACCGACCTGCCGCGGTCCCGGCCCGCCTCCGCCGCCGAGAAGGATTTGAGCAGTCGAAACCATGCGCGTGAGCGCCCCCAAAAGAATAAGCCCGACTGACGCAAAAAGGAGGAGGTGCAACACGAGGACTTCCCAGGAGGTCACCCATCCCAAGCACTACTCTCGCCCAAGCACGCTTAATCGCGGAGTTCGATGGGATCCGTGCATTAGTGCCGGTATGATCGCACCCGTCAAGTGTGGCGCGATCAACGCTTTATGCCTTCGCAGGCCGCCGCGCGCTTCAAACGATCATAACTTTCTGTCCGGATGAATCTCGAGGCCCGGGAGGCGCCGCTGGAAAGCTCGTCCTGAGCCCGCCGCCGTCCCAACCAGGGCTCGCCCGGTTGAGGTCGACCTCGACCCCAGAAACCTGTTCCGGGGCCCGTTTCGGAGCTTTTGGAGCAACGCCAAGGATCGGAGCCGCCGGGTGGGGAAACCGACCTGCCGCGGTCCCGGGCCCGCCTCCGCCGCCGAGAAGGATTTGAGCAGTCGAAACCATGCGCGTGCGCGCCACCAAAAGAATAAGCCCGACTGACGCAAAAAGGAGGAGGTGCAACACGAGGACTTCCCAGGAGGTCACCCATCCCAGTACTACTCTCGCCCAAGCACGCTTAATCGCGGAGTTCTGATGGGATCCGGTGCATTAGTGCCGGTATGATCGCACCGTCAAGTGTGGCGCGATCAATCGCTTTATGCCTTCGCAAAGCCGCGCGCGCTTCAAACGATCATAACTTTTTCGTCCGGATGAATCTCGAGGCCCGGAGGCGCCGCCGGAAAGCTCGTCCCGAGCTCCGCCGTCCCAACCAGGGCTCGCCCGGCTGAGGTCGACCTCGACCCCGGAAACCTGTTCCGGCCTGTTTGAGCTTTTGGAAGAACGCCAAGGATCGGAGCCGCCGGGTGAGGAAACCGACCGGCCGCGGTCCCGGCCCGCTCCGCCGCCGAGAAGGATTTGAGCAATCGAAACCATGCGCGTGCGCGCCACCAAAAGAATAAGCCCGACTGACGCAAAAAGGAGGAGGTGCAACACGAGGACTTCCCAGGAGGTCACCCATCCCAGCACTACTTCGCCCAAGCACGCTTAACTGCGGAGTTCTGATGGGATCCGGTGCATTAGTGATGGTATGATCGCACCTGTCAAGTGTGGCGCGATCAATTGCTTTATGCCTTCGCCAGCCGCGCGCGCTTCAAACGATCATAACTTTCTGTCCGGATGAATCTCGAGGCCCGGAGGCGCCGCCGGAAAGCTCTCCCGAGCCCGCCGCCGTCCCAACCAGGGCTCGCCCGGCTGAGGTCGACTCGACCCCGTAAACCTGTTCCGGGGCCCGTTTGGAGCTTTTGGAGCAACGCCAAGGATCGGAGCCGCCGGTGAGGAAACCGACCTGCCGCGGTCCCGGGCCCGCCTCCGCCGCCGAGAAGGATTTGAGCAATCGAAACCATGCGCGTGCGCGCCACCAAAAGAATAAGCCCGACTGACGCAAAAGGAGGAGGTGCAACACGAGGACTTCCCAGGAGGTCACCCATCCCAAGACTACTCGCCCAAGCACGCTTAATCGCGGAGTTCTGATGGGATCCGGTGCATTAGTGCCGGTATGATCGCACCCGGCCAGGTGTGGCGCGATCAACCGCTTTATGCCTTCGCCAGGCCGCGCGCGCTTCAAACGATCATAACTTTTCGTCCGGATGAATCTCGAGGCCCGGAGGCGCCGCCGGAAAGCTCGTCCCGAGCGCCGTCCGTCCCAACCAGGGCTCGCCGGCTGAGGTCGACTCGACCCCGAAACTGTTCCGGGCCCGTTTCGAGCTTTTGAGAACGCCAAGGATCGGAGCCGCCGGTGGGGAAACCGACCCGCCGCGGTCCCGGCCCGCCTCCGCCGCCGAGAAGGATTTGAGCAATCGAAACCATGCGCGTGCGCGCCACCAAAAGAATAAGCCCGACTGACGCAAAAAGGAGGAGGTGCAACACGAGGACTTCCCAGGAGGTCACCCATCCCAGTACTACTCTCGCCCAAGCACGCTTAACTGCGGAGTTCTGATGGGATCCGGTGCATTAGTGCTGGTATGATCGCACCTGTCAAGTGTGGCGCGATCAACTGCTTTATGCCTTCGCGCCGCCGCGCGCTTCAAACGATCATAACTTTGTCCGGATGAATCTCGAGGCCCGGAGGCGCCGCCGGAAAGCTCGTCCCGAGCCCGCCGCCGTCCCAACCAGGGCTCGCCCGGCTGAGGTCGACTCGACCCTAGAAACCTGTTCCGGGCCCGTTTCGGAGCTTTTGCAAAGCAACGCCAAGGACGGAGCCGCCGGGTGAGGAAACCGACTCGCCGCGGTCCCGGCCCGCCTCCGCCGCCGAGAAGGATTTGAGCAATCGAAACCATGCGCGTGCGCGCCACCAAAAGAATAAGCCCGACTGACGCAAAAAGGAGGAGGTGCAACACGAGGACTTCCAGAGGTCACCCATCCCAGCACTACTCTCGCCAAGCACGCTTAAATCGCGGAGTTCGATGGGATCCGGTGCATTAGTGCTGGTATGATCGCACCCGTCAAGTGTGGCGCGATCAACCGCTTTATGCCTTCGCCAAAGGCCGCGCGCGCGCTTCAAACGATCATAACTTTTCGTCCGGATGAATCTCGAGGCCCGGAGGCGCCGCCGGAAAGCTCGTCCCGAGCCGCGCGTCCCAACCAGGGCTCGCCCGGTTGAGGTCGACCGACCCCGAAACCTGTTCCCGGCCCGCTCGAGCTTTTGAGCAACGCCAAGGATCGGAGCCGCCGGTGAGGAAACCGACCGCCGCGGTCCCGGCCCGCCTCCGCCGCCGAGAAGGATTTCGAGCAATCGAAACCATGCGTGCGCGCCACCAAAAGAATAAGCCCGACTGACGCAAAAAGGAGGAGGTGCAACACGAGGACTTCCAGAGGTCACCCATCCCAAGACTACTCGCCCAAGCACGCTTAATCGCGGAGTTCGATGGGATCCGGTGCATTAGTGCCGGTATGATCGCACCCGTCAAGTGTGGCGCGATCAATCGCTTTATGCCTTCGCAGCCGCGCCGCGCGCTTCAAACGATCATAACTTTCTCGTCCGGATGAATCTCGAGGCCCGGAGGCGCCGCCGGAAAGCTCTCGTCCCGAGCCCGCCGCCGTCCCAACCAGGGCTCGCCCTCTGGCTGAGGTCGACCTCGACCCCGAAACCCTGTTCCGGCCCGCTGAGCTTTTGAGCAACGCCAAGGATCGGAGCCGGTGAGGAAACCGACCGCCGCGGTCCCGGCCCGCCTCCGCCGCCGAGAAGGATTTGAGCAATCGAAACCATGCGCGTGCGCGCCACCAAAAGAATAAGCCCGACCGACGAAAAAGGAGGAGGTGCAACACGAGGACTTCCCAGAGGTCACCCATCCCAAGACTACTCGCCCCAAGCACGCTTAATCGCGGAGTTCGATGGGATCCGGTGCATTAGTGCCGGTATGATCGCACCGCCAAGTGTGGGCGCGATCAATCGCTTTATGCCTTCGCAGCCGCCGCGCGCTTCAAACGATCATAACTTTTGTCCGGATGAATCTCGAGGCCCGGAGGCGCCGCCGGAAAGCTCGTCCCGAGCCCGCCACCGTCCCAACCAGGGCTCGCCCGGTTGAGGTCGACCTCGACCCCGAAACCTGTTCCGGCCCGTTTGAGCTTTTGCAGAAAGAACGCCAAGGATCGGAGCCGCGGTGAGGAAACCGACTCGCCGCAGTCCCGGCCCGCTCCGCCGCCGAGAAGGATTTGAGCAATCGAAACCATGCGCGTGCGCGCCACCAAAAGAATAAGCCCGACCGACGCAAAAGGAGGAGGTGCAACACGAGGACTTCCCAGAGGTCACCCATCCCAAGATTACTCTCGCCCAAGCACGCTTAACTCTGGAGTTCTGATGGGATCCGATGCATTAGTGCGGTATGATCGCACCCGCCAAGCGTGGCGCGATCAATCGCTTTATGCCTTCGCAGCCGCCGCGCGCTTCAAACGATCATAACTTTCTCGTCCGGATGAATCTCGAGGCCCGGAGGCGCCGCCGGAAAGCTCGCCCCGAGCCCGCCGCCGTCCCAACCAGGGCTCGCCCCCGGGCCGAGAGGTCGACCTCGACCCGAAACCTGTTCCGGGGCCCGTTTGAGCTTTTGAGCAACGCCAAGGATCGGAGCCGCCGGGGTGAGGAAACCGACCCGCCGCGGTCCCGGCCCGCCTCCGCCGCCGAGAAGGATTTGAGCAATCGAAACCATGCGCGTGCGCGCCACCAAAAGAATAAGCCCGATCGACGCAAAAAGGAGGAGGTGCAACACGAGGACTTCCTCAGAGGTCACCCATCCTAAAGCATTACTTCGCCCAAGCACGCTTAATCGCGGAGTTCTCGATGGGATCCGGTGCATTAGTGCCGGTATGATCGCACCCGTCAAGTGTGGCGCGATCAATCGCTTTATGCTTCGCCAAGGGCGCCGCGCGCGCTTCAAACGATCATAACTTTCTGTCCGGATGAATCTCGAGGCCCGGAGGCGCCGCCGGAAAGCTCGTCCCGAGCCCGCCGCTGTCCCAACCAGGGGCTCGCCCGGTTGAGGTCGACCTCGACCCCGAAACCTCGGTTCCGGCCCGTTTGAGCTTTTGAAGCAACGCCAAGGATCGGAGCCGTCCGGTGAGGAAACCGACCTGCCGCGTCCCGGCCCGCCTCCGCCGCCGAGAAGGATTTGAGCAATCGAAACCATGCGCGTGCGCGCCACCAAAAGAATAAGCCCGACTGACGAAAAAGGAGGAGGTGCAACACGAGGACTTCCAGAGGTCACCCATCCCAGACTACTCTCGCCCAAGCACGCTTAATCGCGGAGTTCGACGGGATCTGGTGCATTAGTGCCGGTATGATCGCACCGTCAAGTGTGGCGCGATCAATCGCTTTATGCCTTCGCCAGGCCGCCGCGCGCTTCAAACGATCATAACTTTCTCGTCCGGATGAATCTCGAGGCCCGGAGGCGCCGCCGGAAAGCTCGCCCCGAGCCTCGCGCCGTCCCAACCAGGGCTCGCCTTGGCTGAGGTCGACTCGACCCCAGAAACCCGTTCCGGCCCGTTTGGAGCTTTTGGAGCAACGCCAAGGACCTGAGCCGCCGGGTGAGGAAACCGACCGCCGGTCCCGCCCCCGCCTCCGCCGCCGAGAAGGATTTGAGCAATCGAAACCATGCGCGTGCGCGCCACCAAAAGAATAAGCCCGACTGACGCAAAAAGGAGGAGGTGCAACACGAGGACTTCCCAGAGGTCACCCATCCCAAGACTACTCTCGCCCAAGCACGCTTAACGCGGAGTTCGATGGGATCCGTGCATTAGTGTTGGTATGATCGCACCGTCAATTGTGGCGCGATCAATCGCTTTATGCCTTCGCCAGGCCGCGCGCGCTTTCAAACGATCATAACTTTCGTCCGGATGAATCTCGAGGCCCGGAGGCGCCGCCGAAAGCTCGTCCCGAGCCCGTCGCCGTCCCAACCAGGGCTCGCCCTGGCTGAGGTCGACTCGACCTAGTAAACCTGTTCCGGGCCCGTTTGGAGCTTTTTTGAGCAACGCCAAGGATCGGCCGCACGGGTGAGGAAACCGACCGTCCGGCGGGGCCCGCCTCCGCCGCCGAGAAGGATTTGAGCAATCGAAACCATACGCGTGCGCGCCACCAAAAGAATAAGCCCGATCGACGCAAAAAGGAGGAGGTGCAACACGAGGACTTCCCAGAGGTCACCCATCCAAGATTACTTCGCCCAAGCACGCTTAATCGCGGAGTTCGATGGGATCCGTGCATTAGTGCTGGTATGATCGCACCCGTCAAGTGTGGCGCGATCAATCGCTTTATGCCTTCGCTGCCGCCGCGCGCGCTTCAAACGATCATAACTTTTTCGTCCGGATGAATCTCGAGGCCCGGAGGCGCCGCCGGAAAGCTCGTCCCGAGCCCGCCGTCCCAACCAGGGCTCGCCCGGTTGAGGTCGACCTCACGACCCGAGAAACCTGTTCCGGCCCTTCTGGAGCTTTTGAGCAACGCCAAGGATCGAGCCGCCGCCGGTGAGGAAACCGACGCCAAGGTCCCGGCCCGCCCGCCGCCGAGAAGGATTTGAGCAATCGAAAACCATGCGCGTGCGCGCCACCAAAAGAATAAGCCCGACCGACGCAAAAAGGAGGAGGTGCAACACGAGGACTTCCCAGAGGTCACCCATCCCAGCATTACTCTCGCCAAGCACGCTTAATCGGAGTTCTGATGGGATCCGTGCATTAGTGCCGGTATGATCGCACCCGTCAAGTGTGGCGCGATCAATCGCTTTTATGCCTTATCGCCGCGCGCGCTTCAAACGATCATAACTTTTTGTCGTCCGGATGAATCTCGAGGCCCGGAGGCGCCGCTGGGAAAGCTCGTCCCGAGCTCGCCGTCCCAACCAGGGCTCGCCTGCTGAGGTCGACTCGACCCCCGAAACCTGTTCGGGGCCTGTTTGAGCTTTTGAAGCAACGCCAAGGATCGGAGCGCCGGTGAGGAAACCGACCGCCGTCATGGTCCCGGCTCCGCCCGCCGCCGAGAAGGATTTGAGCAATCGAAACCATGCACGTGCGCGCCACCAAAAGAATAAGCCCGACTGACGCAAAAAGGAGGAGGTGCAACACGAGGACTTCCCAGAGGTCACCCATCCTAAGATTACTACTTCGCCCAAGCACGCTTAATCGCGGAGTTCGATGGGATCCGTGCATTAGTGCCGGTATGATCGCACCCGGCCAAGTGTGGCGCGATCAATCGCTTTATGCCTACAGCGCGCGCGCGCTTCAAACGATCATAACTTTCGTCCGGGATGAATCTCGAGGCCCGGAGGCGCCGCCGGAAAGCTGCCCGAGCCCGCCGCCGTCCCAACCAGGGCTCGCCCGGTTGAGGTCGACTCGACCCCGAAACCTGTTCCGGGCCCTGCCGAGATTTTGAGCAACGCCAAGGATCGGAGCCGCCGGTGGGAAACCGACCCGCCGTAGTCCCCGGCCCGCCCCTCCGCCTCCGAGAAGGATTTGAGCAATCGAAACCATGCGCGTGAGCGCCACCAAAAGAATAAGCCCGACTGACGCAAAAAGGAGGAGGTGCAACACGAGGACTTCCCAGAGGTCACCCATCCCGCACTACTTCGCCCAAGCACGCTTAATCGCGGAGTTCTCGATGGGATCCTGCATTAGTGCTGGTATGATCGCACCCGTCAAGTGTGGCGCGATCAATCGCTTTTTATGCCTTCGCCAGCACGCGCGCGCTTTCAAACGATCATAACTTTTCTGTCCGGATGAATCTCGAGGCCCGGAGGCGCCGTCGGAAAGCTCCCCGAGCCGCGCCGTCCCAACCAGGGCTCGCCCGGTTGAGGTCGACCTCGACCCCGTAAACCGTTCCGGCCCGTTTCGGAGCTTTTTAAAGAACGCCAAGGATCGAGCCGCGGGGTGAGGAAACCGACTCGCCGCGGTCCCGCCCGCCTCCGCCGCCGAGAAGGATTTGAGCAATCGAAACCATGCGCGTGCGCGCCACCAAAAGAATAAGCCCGACTGACGCAAAAAGGAGGAGGTGCAACACGAGGACTTCAGAGGTCACCCATCCCAAGATTACTTCGCCCAAGCACGCTTAATCGGAGTTCGATGGGATCCTGCATTAGTGCTGGTATGATCGCACCCGTCAAGTGTGGCGCGATCAATCGCTTTATGCTTCTTCCAAAGCCGCCGCGCGCTTCAAACGATCATAACTTTTCTGTCCGGATGAATCTCGAGGCCCGGAGGCGCCGCCGGAAAGCTCGCCCGAGCTCCGCCGTCCCAACCAGGGCTCGCCCTTGCTGAGGTCGACCCGACCCCGGAAACCGTTCCGGCCCGTTTCGGAGCTTTTGCAAAGCAACGCCAAGGATTGAGCCGCCGGTGAGGAAACCGACTCGCCTAGCTTTGGGCCCGCCTCCGCCGCCGAGAAGGATTTGAGCAATCGAAACCATACGCTGCGCGCCACCAAAAGAATAAGCCCGACCGACGCAAAAAGGAGGAGGTAACACGAGGACTTCCAGAGGTCACCCATCCCAACTACGCTCGCCCAAGCACGCTTAATCGCGGAGTTCGATGGGATCCGGTGCATTAGTGCTGGTATGATCGCACCCGTCAAGTGTGGCGCGATCAATCGCTTTATGCCTTCGCCGCCGCGCGCTTCAAACGATCATAACTTTTCGTCCGGATGAATCTCGAGGCCCGGAGGCGCCGCCGGAAAGCTCGTCCCGAGCCCGCGTCGTCCCAACCAGGGCTCGCCCCGGCTGAGGTCGACTCGACCCCACAAACCTGTTCCGGGGCCTGTTTCGGAGCTTTTTGCAAGCAACGCCAAGGATCGAGCCGCCGGTGAGGAAACCGACCGATCGCGCTCCTGGCCCGCTCCGCCGCCGAGAAGGATTTGAGCAATCGAAACCATGCGCGTGCGCGCCACCAAAAGAATAAGCCCGACCGACGCAAAAAGGAGGAGGTGCAACACGAGGACTTCTCAGAGGTCACCCATCCCAAGCATTACCTCGCCCAAGCACGCTTAATCGCGGAGTTCGATGGGATCCGGTGCATTAGTGCCGGTATGATCGCACGTCAAGTGTGGCGCGATCAATCGCTTTATGCCTCGCACAGCCGCCGCGCGCGCTTCAAACGATCATAACTTTCTCCGTCCGGATGAATCTCGAGGCCCGGAGGCGCCGCCGGAAAGCCTCGCCCGAGCGCCGCCGTCCCAACCAGGGCTCGCCTGGCTGAGGTCGACCTCGACCCCGAAACCTGTTCCGGCCCGTTTTGGAGCTTTTGAGCAACGCCAAGGATCGGAGCCGCCGGGTGAGGAAACCGACCCGCCGGGTCCCGGTCCCGCTCCGCCGCCGAGAAGGATTTGAGGCCGGGAACCATGCGCGTGCGCGCCCCAAAAGAATAAGCCCGACCGACGCAAAAAGGAGGAGGTGCAACACGAGGACTTCCTCAGAGGTCACCCATCCGCACTACCCTCGCCCAAGCACGCTTAATCGTGGAGTTCTCGATGGGATCCGATGCATTAGTGCCGGTATGATCGCACCGGCCAAGTGTGGCGCGATCAACCGTTTTATTCTTCGTAGTCCGCGCGCGCTTCAAACGATCATAACTTTTTGTCCGGATGAATCTCGAGGCCCGGAGGCGCCGCCGGAAAGCTCGTGCCCCGAGCCCGCGCCGTCCCAACCAGGGCTCGCCCTGGCTGAGGTCGACCTCGACCCCAAACCCGTTCCGGCCCGTTTTTGGAGCTTTGCAAGCAACGCCAAGGATCGGAGCCGCCGGTGAGGAAACCGACCCGCCGCGGCCCCGGCCCGCTCCGCCGCCGAGAAGGATTTGAGCAATCGAAACCATGCGCGTGCGCGCCACCAAAAGAATAAGCCCGACCGACGCAAAGGAGGAGGTGCAACACGAGGACTTCTCAGAGGTCACCCATCCCAAGCACTACTCGCCCAAGCACGCTTAATCGGAGTTCTCATGGGATCCGGTGCATTAGTGCCGGTATGATCGCACCTCGTAAAGTGTGGCGCGATCAATCGCTTTATGCCTTCGCCAGCCGCCGCGCGCTTCAAACGATCATAACTTCTCGTCCGGATGAATCTCGAGGCCCAGGAGGCGCCGCCGAAAGCTCATCCCGAGCTCCGCCGCCGTCCCAACCAGGGCTCGCCCTGGCCGAGGTCGACCTCGACCCCGAAACCTGTTCCGGCCTGTTTCGAGCTTTGGAGCAACGCCAAGGATCGGAGCGCCGGTGAGGAAACCGACCGCCGCGGCCCGGCCCGCCTCCGCCGCCGAGAAGGATTTGAGCAATCGAAACCATGCGCGTGCGCGCCACCAAAAGAATAAGCCCGACCGACGCAAAAGGAGGAGGTGCAACACGAGGACTTCCTCAGAGGTCACCCATCCCAAGATTACTTCGCCCAAGCACGCTTAACCGCGGAGTTCGATGGGATCCGGTGCATTAGTGCTGTATGATCGCACCGTCAAGTGTGGCGCGATCAATCGCTTTATGCCTCGCCAAAGCCGCGCGCGCTTCAAACGATCATAACTTTCTCGTCCGGATGAATCTCGAGGCCCGGAGGCGCCGCCGGAAAGCCTGCCCCGAGCCCGCCGTCCCAACCAGGGCTCGCCTTGGCCGAGGTCGACCTCGAACTTTAAACCCGTTCCGGCCCGTTTGGAGCTTTTGCAGCAACGCCAAGGATCGGAGCCGCCGGTGAGGAAACCGACCGCCCCCGGTCCCGGCCCGCCTCCGCCGCCGAGAAGGATTTGAGCAATCGAAACCATACGCGTGCGCGCGCCACCAAAGAATAAGCCCGACCGACGCAAAGGAGGAGGTGCAACACGAGGACTTCCAGAGGTCACCCATCCCAAGCATACTTCGCCCAAGCACGCTTAATCATGGAGTTCGATGGGATCCGGTGCATTAGTGCCGGTATGATCGCACCCGTCAAGTGTGGCGCGATCAATCGCTTTATGCCTTCGCGCACAAGCCGCGCGCGCTTCAAACGATCATAACTTTCTGTCCGGATGAACCTCGAGGCCCGGAGAGGCGCCGCCGAAAGCTCGTCCCGAGCCTCCCGCCGTCCCAACCAGGGCTCGCCCGGTTGAGGTCGACCTCGACCCCAAAACCTGTTCCGGGGTCTGCTTTGAGCAAAGAACGCCAAGGATCGAGCCGCCGGTGAGGAAACCGACCGCCGCGGTCCCGGCTCCCGCCTCCGCCTCCGAGAAGGATTTGAGCACCTCGAAACCAGCGTGCGCGCCACCAAAAGAACAAGCCCGACCGACGCAAAAAGGAGGAGGTGCAACACGAGGACTTCCCAGAGGTCACCCATCCCAAGCACTACTCTCGCCCAAGCACGCTTAATCGCGGAGTTCTCACGGGATCCGTGCATTAGGCCGGTATGATCGCACCGTCAAGTGTGGCGCGATCAATCGCTTTATGCCTTCGCAGCCGCCGCGCGCTTCAAACGATCATAACTTTCTGTCCGGGATGAATCTCAAGGCTTGGGAGGTGCCGCCGGAAAGCTCGCCCGAGCCCGCCGTCCCAACCAGGGCTCGCCCCTGCTGAGGTCGACCTCGACCCCGTAAACCCGTTCCGGGGGCCCGTTTCGGAGCTTTTGCAGCAACGCCAAGGATCGGAGCCGCCGGGTGAGGAAACCGACCTGCCCCGGTCCCGGGCCCGCTTCCGCCGCCGAGAAGGATTTGAGCAGTCGAAACCATACGCGTGCGCGCCACCAAAAGAACAAGCCCGACTGACGCAAAAAGGAGGAGGTGCAACACGAGGACTTCCCAGGAGGTCACCCATCCCGCACTACTCTCGCCCAAGCACGCTTAATCGCGGAGTTCGATGGGATCCGGTGCATTATAGGTGGTATGATCGCACCGTCACAAGTGTGGCGCGATCAATCGCATGCTTCGCCAGCCGCGCGCGCGTTTCAAACGATCATAACTTTCTGTCGTCCGGATGAATCTCGAGGCCCGGAGGCGCCGCCGGAAAGCTCGTCCCGAGCCCGCTCGTCGTCCCAACCAGGGCTCGCCCTGAGGTCGACCTCGACCCCGTAAACCCGTTCCGGCCCGGAGCTTTTGCAAAGAACGCCAAGGATCGGAGCCGCCGGTGAGGAAACCGACCTGCCGCGGTCCCGGGCCCGCCTCCGCCTCCGAGAAGGATTTGAGCAATCGAAACCTTGCGCGTGCGCGCCACCAAAAGAACAAGCCCGACTGACGCAAATAGGAGGAGGTGCAACACGAGGACTTCCCAGGAGGTCACCCATCCCAAGATTACTTCGCCCAAGCACGCTTAATCGCGGAGTTCGATGGGATCCTGCATTAGTGATGGTATGATCGCACCCAGAAAGTGTGGCGCGATCAATCGCTTTATGCCTTCGCCAGCCGCCGCGCGCTTCAAACGATCATAACTTTTCGTCCGGATGAATCTCGAGGCCCGGAGGCGCCGCTGGAAAGCTCATCCCGAGCCGCCGCCGTCCCAACCAGTGGCTCGCCTGCTGAGGTCGACTCGACCCCTTAAACCCTGTTCCGGGCCCGTTTCGAGCTTTTAAAAGAACGCCAAGGATCGGAGCCGCCGGGTGAGGAAACCGACCTGCCGCGGTCCCGGCCCGCCTCCGCCGCCGAGAAGGATTTGAGCAATCGAAACCATGCGCGTGCGCGCCACCAAAAGAATAAGCCCGACTGACGCAAAAAGGAGGAGGTGCAACACGAGACTTCCCAGAGGTCACCCATCCCGCATTACTTCGCCCCAAGCACGCTTTAATCGCGGAGTTCTGATGGGATCCGGTGCATTAGTCTCGGTATGATCGCACCGTAAGGTGTGGCGCGATCAATCGCTTTATGCCTTCGTGCCGCGCGCGCTTCAAACGATCATAACTTTCTCTGGTCCGGATGAATCTCGAGGCCCGGAGAGGCGCCGCCGGAGTTCGCCCCGAGCGCCGCCGTCCCAACGAGGGCTCGCCCGGCTGAGGTCGACTCGACCCTGCAAACCTGTTCCCGGCCCGTTTCGAGCTTTTTGCAAAGAACGCCAAGGATCGGAGCCGCCGGTGAGGAAACCGACTCCGCCCGCCCGGTCCCGCTCCCCGCTTCCGCTCCGAGAAGGATTTGAGCAATCGAAACGTTGCGCGTGCGCGCCACCAAAAGAACAAGCCCGACCGACGCAAAAGGAGGAGGTGCAACACGAGGACTTCCCAGAGGTCACCCATCCCAAGACTACTCGCCCAAGCACGCTTAATCGCGGAGTTCTCGATGGGATCCGTGCATTAGTGCCGGTATGATCGCACCGTCAAGTGTGGCGCGATCAACCGCTTTATGCCTTCGCAAGCGCGCGCGCTTCAAACGATCATAACTTTCTGTCCGGGATGAATCTCGAGGCCCGGGAGGCGCCGCCGGAAAGCTCGTCCCGAGCCCGCGTTCCCAACTGGGGGGCTCGCCTTGGCGAGGTCGACCTCGACCGTAAACCTCTTGTTCCGGCCCGCTGAGCTTTTGCAGCAACGCCAAGGATCAGAGCCGAGTGAGGAAACGACGTGCGACCCGCTCCGCCGGGCCGAGAAGGATTTGAGCAAGCGAAACCAGTGCGACCAAAAGAATAAGCCCGACTGACTAAAAAGGAGGAGGTGCAACACGAGGACTTCCCAGGAGGTCACCCATCCCAAGTACTACTCTCGCCCAAGCACGCTTAATCGCGGAGTTCTGATGGGATCCGGTGCATTAGTGCTAGTATGATCGCACCCTTTCAAGTGTGGCGCGATCAATCGCTTTATGCCTTCGCCCGCCGCCGCGCGCTTCAAACGATCATAACTTTTCGTCCGGGGATGAATTCGAGGCCCGGAGGCGCCGCCGGAAAGCTCGTCCCGAGCCCGCCGCCGTCCCAACCAGGGCTCGCCTTCGGGCTGAGGTCGACCTCGACCCCGTAAAACCTGTTCCGGCTCCTGCTGAGCTTTTTTGCAAAGAACGCCAAGGATCGGAGCCGCCGGGTGAGGAAACCGACCGCCCGGCCCGTGGTCCGCTCCGCACCCGAGAAGGATTTGAGCTGAACCATACGCGTGCGCGCCCCAAAAGAATAAGCCCGACCGACGAAAAAGGAGGAGGTGCAACACGAGGACTTCCTCAAGAGGTCACCCATCCCAAGTACTACTTCGCCCAAGCACGCTTAATCGCGGAGTTCTCGATGGGATCCGCGCATTAGTGTTCGTATGATCGCACTCATGTGGCACGATCAACCGCTTTATGCCTTCGCCAAGTCAGCCGGCGCGCTTCAAACGATCATAACTTTCGTCCGGATGAATCTCGAGGCCCGGAGGCGCCGCCGAAAGCTCGTCCCAGCTCGCCGTCGGTCGTCCCAACCAGGGCTCGCCCCGGCTGAGGTCGACTCGACCCCGTAAACCAGTTCCGGCCTGCTCGGAGCTTTTGGAATAACGCCAAGGATCGGAGCCGCCGGTGAGGAAACCGACCGCCCCTGTGGCCGTGGCCCGCCTCCGCCGCCGAGAAGGATTTGAGCAATCAAAACCCGCGCGTGCGCGCCACCAAAAGAACAAGCCCGACCGACGCAAAAAGGAGGAGGTGCAACACGAGACTTCCAGAGGTCACCCATCCAAAGCACTACTCGCCAAGCACGCTTAACCGCGGAGTTCGATGGGATCCGGTGCATTAGTGCCGGTATGATCGCACTGTCAAGTGTAGCGATCAATCGCTTTATGCCTTTCGTGCCGCCGCGCGCGTTTCAAACGATCATAACTTTTCTCGTCCGGATGAATCTCGAGGCCCAGGAGGCGCCGCCGGAAAGCTCGCCCCGAGCCCGCCGTCGTCCCAACCAGGGGGCTCGCTTGTTGAGGTCGACTCGACCCCGAAACCCGTTCCAGGGCATGTTTCTGAGCTTTTGCAAAGAACGCCAAGGATCGGAGCCGCCGGGTGAGGAAACCGACCGCCAGTAGTCCCGGCCCGCTCCGCCGCCGAGAAGGATTTGAGCAATCGAAACCATGCGCGTGCGCGCCACCAAAAGAACAAGCCCGACTAACGCAAAAAGGAGGAGGTGCAACACGAGGACTTCCCAGGAGGTCACCCATCCCAAGACTACTTCGCCAAGCACGCTTAATCATGGAGTTCGATACTGGGGATCCGGCATTAGTGATGGTATGATCGCACTGGTCATGTGGCGCGATCAATCGCTTTATGCCTTCGCCAAGCCGCCGCGCGCTTCAAACGATCATAACTTTCTGTCCGGATGAATCTCGAGGCCCGGAGGCGCCATCGGAAAGCTCGTCCCCGAGCCCGCCGGCCCCCCAACCAGGGCTCGCCCGGTTGAGGTCGACCTCGACCCTGCAAACCCGTTCCGGCCCGTTTTGGAGCTTTTGCAGCAACGCCAAGGATCGGAGCCGCCGGTGAGGAAACCGACTCGCCGCAGCCCCTGCCCGCCTCCGCCGCCGAGAAGGATTTGAGCAATCGAAACCATACGCGTGCGCGCCCCAAAAGAATAAGCCCGACCGACGCAAAAAGGAGGAGGTGCAACACGAGGATTTCCCAGAGGTCACCCATCCCAAGATTACTTCGCCCAAGCAAGCTTAATCTGCGGAGTTATGATGGGATCCGGCATTAGTGCTGGTATGATCGCACCCGTCAAGTGTGGCGCGATCAATCGCTTTATGCCTTCGCTGCCGCGCGCGCGCTTCAAACGATCATAACTTTCTCGTCCGGATGAATCGCGTAGTCCGGAGGCGCCGCCGAAAGCTCGCCCCTAAGCTCCCGCCGTCCCAACCAGGGCTCGCCCCAGGCCGGACCCGACCTCGTAAACCTGTTCCGGGCCCGCTGCTGAGCTTTTGCAAAGAACGCCAAGGATCGGAGCCGCCGGTGAGGAAACCGACTCGCCGCAGTCCCGGCCCGCTCCGCCGCCGAGAAGGATTTGAGCAATCAAAACCATACGCGTGCGCGCCACCAAAAGAACAAGCCCGACCGACGCAAAAGGAGGAGGTGCAACACGAGGACTTCCTCAGAGGTCACCCATCCTTAAAGACTACTACTCGCCCCAAGCACGCTTTAATCGCGGAGTTCGATTGGATCCGGGGTGCATTAGTGCCGTGTATGATCGCACCCGGGTAGTGGCGCGATCAATCGCTTTTGCTTCGCGCGCGCGCTTCAAAACGATCATAATCTCTTCGTCCGGATGAATCTTGGAGGCCCGGAGGCGCCGCCGAAAGCTCATCCCGAGCCCGCCGCCGTCCCCAACCAGGGCTCGCCCGGCTGAGGTCGACTCGACCCCTGCAAACCTGTTCCGGGCCCAAGCTTTTCGAGCTTTGCAAAGAACGCCAAGGATCGGAGCCGCCGGTGAGGAAACCGACCGCTCGCGGTCCCGGCCCGCTCCGCCGCCGAGAAGGATTTGAGCACCGAAACCTTGTGCGTGCGCGCCACCAAAAGAACAAGCCCGACCGACGCAAAAGGAGGAGGTGCAACACGAGGATTCCTAGGAGGTCACCCATCCCAGCATTTTCACTTTCGCCCAAGCACTTTTAACGGAGTTCTAATGGGATCCGGTGCATTAGTGCCTGTATGATCGCACGTCAAGTGTGGCGCGATCAATCGCTTTATGCTTCGCAGGGCCGTACGCGCGCGCTTCAAACGATCATAACTTTCTCGTCCGGATGAATCTCGAGGCCCTGGGAGGCGTCGCGTTGGAAAGCTCCTCCCGAGCCCGCCACGTCCCAACCAGGGGGCTTGCCGGGCTGAGGTCGACTCGACCCCTTAAACCTTTCCGGCTCTGCTTCGGAGCTTTTACAAAGAACGCACAAGGATCGTGAGCGGCGGAGAGAAACCGACCTGCCGCAGCCCTGGCCCGCCTCCGCCTCCCGAGAAGGATTTGAGCAATCGAAACCATGCGCGTGCGCGCCACCAAAAGAACAAGCCCGATCGACGCAAAAAGGAGGAGGTGCAACACGAGGATTTCCCAGAGGTCACCCATCCCCGTACTACTCTCGCCAAGCACGCTTAATCGCGGAGTTCCGGGATCCGTGCATTAGTGCCGGTATGATCGCACCCGTCATGTGGGCGCGATCAATCTTTTTTTATGCCTTCGCAAGCCGCGCGCGCGCTTCAAACGATCATAACTTTCGTCCGGATGAATCTCGAGGCCCGGAGGCGCCGCCGGAAAGCTCCTCCCGAGCCCGCCACCGCCCCAACCAGGGCTTTCCGGCTGAGGTCGACTCGATCCCGTAAAACCTGTTCCGAGGCCCGTTTCGAGCTTTTGCAAAGAACGCCAAGGATCGGAGCCACGGTGAGGAAACCGACCGCCGCGGTCCCGGCCCGCCTCCGCCGCCGAGAAGGATTTCGAGCAATCGAAACCATGTGCGTGCGCGCCACCAAAAGAATAAGCCCGACCGACGCAAAAAGGAGGAGGTGCAACACGAGGACTTCCAGGAGGTCACCCATCCCAAGACTACTCTCGCCCAAGCACGCTTAACCGTGGAGTTCTAATGGGATCCGTGCATTAGTGCCGGTATGATCGCACCTCAGCCAAGGTGTGGCGCGATCAATCGCTTTATGCTTCGCTGCCGCGCGCGCTTCAAACGATCATAACTTTTTGTCCGGATGAATCTCGAGGCCCGGAGGCGCGGAAAGCTCGTCCCGAGCCCGCCGTCGTCCCAACCAGGGCTCGCCCGGCTGAGGTCGACTCGACCCCTAAAACCTCTTTCCGAGGCCCGTTTTCTGAGCTTTTTTGCAAAGAACGCCAAGGATCGTGAGCCGCCGGGTGAGGAAACCGACCGTCGCAGTCCCCGGCTCCGCCCTCCGACGCCGAGAAGGATTTGAGCAACCGAAACCATGTTCGTGCACGCCACCAAAAGAATAAGCCCGACCGACGCAAAGGAGGAGGTGCAACACGAGGACTTCCCAGAGGTCACCCATCCGGCACTACTCGCCCAAGCACGCTTAATCGCGGAGTTTTGGCGAGATCCGGTGCATTAGTGCTTGTATGATCGCACCCGTCAAGTGTGGCGCGATCAATTGCTTTATGCCTCGCCGGGCCGCCGCGCGCGCTTCAAACGATCATAACTTTCGTCCGGATGAATCTCGAGGCCCGGGAGGCGCCGCCGGAAAGCTCATCCCGAGCCCGCCGCCGTCCCAACCAGGGCTCGCCCGCTGAGGTCGACCTCGACCCCGCAAACCTGTTCCGGGGGCCCGTTCGGAGCTTTGCAAAGAACGCCAAGGACTGAGCGGTGAGGAAACCGACCTGCCGCCCCGGGCCCGCCTCCGCGCCGAGAAGGATTTGAGCAAACCGAAACCTTGCGCGTGCGCGCCACCAAAAGAACAAGCCCGACCGACGCAAAAAGGAGGAGGTGCAACACGAGGACTTCCCAGAGGTCACCCATCCCGCACTACTCTCGCCAAGCACGCTTAATCGCGGAGTTCGGATGGGATCCGGCATTAGTGCGGTATGATCGCACCCGTAGAAGTGTGGCGCGATCAACCGCTTTATGCCTAGCCGCCGCCGCGCGCGCTTCAAACGATCATAACTTTCTCGTCCCGGATGAATCTCGAGGCCCGGAGGCGCCGCGGAAAGCTCCTCCCCGAGCCCGCCGCCGCCCCAACCAGGGCTCGCCCGCTGAAAGGTCCGACCTCGACCCCGGTGAAACCTGTTCCGGGTCTGCTGAGCTTTTGCAAAGAACGCCAAGGACGGAGCGCTGGTGAGGAAACCGACCTGCCGTTAGCCCGGCCCGCCTCCGCCGCCGAGAAGGATTTGAGCAATCGAAACCATACGTGCGTGCGCGCCCCCAAAAGAACAAGCCCGACTGACGCAAAAAGGAGGAGGTGCAACACGAGGACTTCCCAGGAGGTCACCCATCCTAGTACTACTCTCGCCCAAGCACGCTTAACTGCGGAGTTCTGATGGGATCCCATGCATTAGTGCCGGTATGATCGCACCCGTAAAGTGTGACACGATCAATTGCTTTATGCCTTCGCCAAAGCCGCCGCGCGCTTCAAACGATCATAACTTTCTGTCCGGGGGATGAATCGAGGCCCGGAGGCGCCGCCGAAAGCTCGTCCCGAGCCCACCGTCGCCCCAACCAGGGCTCGCTCGGCTGAGGTCGACTCGACCCGAAACCTTTCCGGCCCGTTTCGAGCTTTGCAAGCAACGCCAAGATCGGAGGCCCGGAGAGGAAACCGACTCGCCGCTTGTCCCAGGCCCGCCTCCGCCGCCGAGAAGGATTTGAGCAATCGAAACCTTGTGCGCGCCACCAAAAGAACAAGCCCTACCGACGCAAAAAGGAGGAGGTGCAACACGAGGACTTCCTGTGAGGTCACCCATCCCAAGACACTCTCGCCAAGCACGCTAATCGCGGAGTTCTGACGGGATCCGCGCATTAGTCGTATGATCGCACCCGTAAGTGTGGCGCGATCAACGCTTTATGCCTTCGCCGCCGCCGCGCTTCAAACGATCATAACTTTCTGTCCGGATAATCTTCGAGGCCCGGAGGCGCCGCCGGAAACTCTTCCCCGAGCCCGCGCCGTCCCAACCAGGGCTCGCTCCTGGCCGAGGTCATTCCTCGACCCCTAAACCTATTCAGGCCCGTTTTCTGAGCTTTTGTAGCAACGCAAATGATCGGAGTCCTGGTGAGGAAACCGACCTGCCGCGGGGTCCCAGACCGCCTCCGCCGCCGAGAAGGATTTGAGCAATCGAAACCTTGTGCGTGCGCCACCAAAAGAATAAGCCCACTAACGCAAAAAGGAGGAGGTGCAACACGAGGACTTCTCAGAGGTCACCCATCCCGCACTACCCTCGCCCAAGAACGCTTAATCGCGGAGTTCTTATGGGATCCGATGCATTAGTGCCGGTATGATCGCACCCGTGGGTGTGGCGCGATCAATTGCTTTATGCCTTCGCAGGGCCGCCGCACGCTTCAAACGATCATAACTTTTTGTCCGGATGAATCGCGAGGCCCGAGAGGCACCCGCCGGAAAGCTCGTCCCCGAGCCCGTCGTCCCCAACCAGGGCTCGCTCGGTCGAGGTCGACCTCGACCCGAAACCCGTTCCGAGGCCCGTTTCGGGAGCTTTTGCAAAGAACGCCATGATCGAGCCAGTCGGGGAGAGAAACCGACCTGGCCGCGCCCAGTGGTGCCCGCCCGCCGCCGAGAAGGATTTGAGCAATCGAACCTTGTGCGTGCGCGCCACCAAAAGAAGAAGCCCGACTAACGCAAAAAGGAGGAGGTGCAACACGAGGACTTCCCAGGAGGTCACCCATCCCGCACTACCCGCCCCAAGACGCTTAACCGGCGGAGTCACATGGGGGATCCGGTGCATTAGTGCTGGTATGATCGCACTCGGAAGTGTGGCGCGATCAATCGCTTTATGCCTTCGGCCAAAGCGCGCGGCGCTGCGTCTCAAACGATCATAACTTTTTGTCCGTGGATGAATCTCAAGGCCCGGAGGCGCCGCCGGAAAGCCCGTCCCGAGCCCGTCGCGTCCCAACCAGGGCTCGCCTGCCGAGGTCGACGAGACCCTGTAAACTCCGCCCGGCCCGTCCGGAGCTTTTGCAGCAACGCCAAGGGACGAGCCAGCTGGTGAGGAAACCGACCGGCCATGGCCCTGCCCGCCTTGCCTCCGGGAAGGATTTGAGCCACTCTGAAACCTTCACAAGGCCAGACCAAAAGAATACGCCCACCGACGCAAAGAGGAGGTGCAACACGAGTGACTTCCCAAAGAGGTCACCCATCCAAGATTACTCGCTCAAGACGCTTAATCAAGTGTGGAGTTCGATGGGATCCGATGCATTAGTGTTCGTATGATCGCACTTTTAAAGTGTGGCACGATCAATCGCTTTATGCTTTTATGCCGCGTGCCGCCGCGCTCTTCAAACGATCATAACTTCTTCGTCCGGATGAACTTCCCGAGGCCCGGAGGCGTCGTCGGTGCCTCGCCCCGAGCCCGCCGCGTCCCAAACCAGGGGCTCGCACGGCTGAGTCTTCGACTCCGACCCCCGTAAACCTTGTTCCCCGGTGGTCTGAGAGTAAACGCCAAGGATCGGAGCGCGGATGAGGAAACCGACCCGCCGCAGCCCCAGCCCCGCTTCCGCCTCCGAGAAGGATTTGAGCACCGAAACCATGCGCGTGCGCGCACCAAAAGAATAAGCCCGACCGACGCAAAAGGAGGAGGTGCAACACGAGGACTTCCAAGAGGTCACTCCATCCCGAAGCACTGCCACTCTCGCCTAAGCACGTTAATGCGGAGTATGACGGGATCCGGTGCATTAGTGCCGGTATGATCGCACCATGTCAAGCGCGGGCGCGACGACCGCTTTATGCCTTTCGCGCCGCCGCGCGCTTCAAACGATCATAACTTTCGTCCGGATGAATCGCGAGGCCCGGAGGCGCCGCCGGAAAGCTCGCCCCGAGCCCCGTCCCAACCAGGCTCGCCCGGCCAGGTCGACCTCGACCCCGCAAACCCTTTCTCGAGGCCCGTTCGGGAGCTTTTGCAGCAACGCCAAGGATCGAGCCACCGGGTGAGGAAACCGACCCGTCCGCGGTCCCGGCCCGCCTCCGACGCCGAGAAGGATTTGAGCAATCGAAACCACTCCGCGTGCGCGCCACCAAAAGAATAAGCCCGACCGACGCAAAAAGGAGGAGGTGCAACACGAGGGACTTCCTCAGAGGTCACCCATCCCAAGCTACTCTCGCCCAAGCACGCTTAACCGCGGAGTTCGATGGGATCCAGCTATTAGTGCTCGGTATGATCGCACCCGCCAAGTGTGGCGCGATCAACAATCATTTGCGTTCGCAGGCGGCGCGCGCGCTTCAAACGATCATAACTTTCCGGATGAATATCGAGGCCCGGAGGCGCCGTTGGAAAGCTCATCTTGAGCCCGCCGTCGTCCCAACCATGGCTCGCGTGTTGAGGTCGACTCGACCCTGGAAACCTCGTTTCCCGGCCCGCTTTGAGCTTCGCAGCAACGCCAAGGATCGTGAGTCGCCGGATGAGGAAACCGACCCGCCGCGGTCCCGGCCCGCCTCCGCCGCCGTGAAGGATTTGAGCAATCGAAACCATCGTGCGTGCGCGCCACCAAAAGAATAAGCCCGACCGACGCAAAAACAAGGAGGTGCAACACGAGGACTTCTAGGAGGTCACCCATCCCAAGATTACTCGCCCAAGCACGCTTAATCGCGGAGCACAGGATGGGATCCGGCATTAGTGATGGTATGATCGCACCTTTCAAGTGTGGCGCGATCAATCGTTTTAATGCCTTCGCTGTGCCGCCGCGCGCGCTTCGAACGATCATAACTTTCTTTTCCGGATGAATCTCGAGGCCCGGAGGCGTCGCGTTGGAAGCTCATCCCGAGCCCGCCGTGTCCCAACCAGTGCTCCTCGGTTGAAATGACTCGACCCTTTAAACCTGTTTCGGGGTCTGCCGAGCTTTTGCAGCAACGCCAAGGATCGGAGCGCTGGTGAGGAAACCGACCGCCGTCAGCCCCGGCCTCCGCCTCCGTCCGAAGGATTTGAGCAATCAAACCCTGTGCGTGCGCGCCACCAAAAGAATAAGCCCGATCGACGCAAAAGGAGGAGGTGCAACACGAGGACTTCCCAAGGAGGTCACCCATCCTAAAGCGTACTTCCGCCAAGCACGCTTAATCCCGGAGTTCGATGGGATCCTGTGCCATTAGTGATGGTTTGATCGCACCCGAAGTGTGACGCGATCAACCGCTTTATGCCTTCGCAGCCGCCGCGGCGCGCTTCAAACGATCATAACTTTTCGTCCGGATGAATCTCGAGGCCCGGGAGGCACCGCCGGAAAGGTCGTCCGAGCCTCGCCACCGTCCCAACCAGGGCTCGCCTGGCGGAGGTCGACCTCGACCTCGAAACCTTTCCGAGGCCCGTTTCGAGCTTTTGCAGAAGAACGCCAAGGATCGGGAGTCGCCGGGGAGAGGAAAGCCGACCCGTCGCGTCCCGGCCCGCTCCGCCGGGAGAAGGATTTGAGCATCGAAACCATGCGCCGTGCGCGCCACCAAAAGAATAAGCCTGACCGACGCAAAAGGAGGAGGTGCAACACGAGGACTTCCTGGTGAGGTCACCCATCCTCGTACTACCTCGCCCAAGCACGCTTAACTGCGGAGTTCTCGATGGGATCCGGGGTGCATTAGTGTTCGGTATGATCGCACCTTTCAAGTGTGGCGCGATCAACTCGCTTTATGCCTTCGGCCGCCGCGCGCGTCAAACGATCATAACTTTTCGTCCGGATGAATCCCGAGGCCCGAGGAGGCACCGCCGGGAGCTCGCCCCGAGCCCGTCCCCAACCAGGGCTCGCCCGGCTGAGGTCGACTCGACCCTGTAAACCCTTTTCCGAGGCCCGTTTCTGAGCTTTTGCAAAGAAACGCCAAGGATCGGAGCCGGTGAGGTTCCTGACTCCGCCGCGGCCCGGCCCGCCCGCCGCCGAGAAGGATTTGAGCAATCGAAACCACGCGTGCGCGCCACCAAAAGAATAAGCCCGACCGACGCAAAAAAGGGAGGAGGTGCAACACGAGGAGACTTCCCAAATAAGGTCATCCATCTCAAGATTACTCTCGCCCAAGCACGCTTAACTGCGGAGTTCATGGATCCGTGCCATAGTGCCGTATGATCGCACCGTCAACCGTGCGCGATCAATTGCAATGCCTTCGCTTTGGGGCCGCCGCGCGCCCAAACGATCATAACTTTCTCGTCCGGATGAATCGCGAGGTCTGTCGGAGGCGCCGCCGGGAGCTCGTCTCCGAGCCCGCCGTCGTCCCAACCAGGGCTCGCCCGGCTGAGGTTGACCTCGACCCTTAAACCTGTTCCGGGGCCCGTTTCGGAGCTTTTGCAAGAACGCCAAGGATCGGAGGCCGGGTGAGGAAACCCACTCGCCATGTCCCGGCCCGCCTCCGCCTCCGAGAAGGATTTGGAGCAATCGGAACCTTGTGCGTGCGCGCCACCAAAAGAATAAGCCCGACCGACGCAAAAAGGAGGAGGCAACACGAGGACTTCCCAGGAGGTCACCCATCCCAAGACTACCCTCGCCCTGCCACTTAATCGCGGAGTTCTTATGGGATCCTGTGCATTAGTGGCCGTATGATCGCACCCGTCAAGCGTGGACGCGATCAATTGCTTTATGCCTTCGCAGGGTCACGCGCACGCTTCAAACGATCATAACTTTCTGTCCGGGGGATGAATCGCGAGGCCCGGAGGCACCGCCGGAAGGTCGTCCGAGCCTCGCCGCCCCAACCCGGCTCGGCCTGCTGAGGTCGACCTCGACCCCGAAACCCTTTCCGAGGCCCGTTTGAGCTTTGAAAGAACGCCAAGGATCGGAGCCGGAGAGGAAAACCGACTCGCCGCGGTCCCGGCCCGCCTCCGCGAACCGAGAAGGATTTGAGCAATCAAAACCAGGCGCTGCAGCGCACCACAAAAGAATAAGCCCGGACCGACGCAAAAAGGAGGAGAGTGGCAACACGAGGACTCTCTCAGAGGTCATCCATCCCAAGATTACTCTCGCCCAAGCACGCTTAATCAAGGAGTTGTCGGGATCCCGCAGCATTAGCTGCTTGTGGCGATCGCACTCTAGGAAGTTGGGTGGGCGCGATCAACGCTTCGCTCGCCACCGCCGCGCTTTTGAAACGATCATAACTTTCAGTCCGGATGAATCGCGAGGCCCGAGGCGCCGCCGGAAAGCTCGTCCCGGAGCCCGCCGTCTGCCCCAACCAGGCTCGCCTCCTGGCTGAGGTCGACCTCAGACCCCGCGAAACCCGTTCTTGGGGCCTATTTCTGAGCTTTTGAAAAGAACGCCAAGGACGGAGTCGCCGGTGAGGAAGCCGACCGCCGCGGCCCCGCCCCGCCCTCCGCCGAGAAGGATTTGAGCTATCGGAACCATACGTGCGCGCCACCAAAAGAATAAGCCCGACCGACGCAAAACGAGGAGGTGCAACACGGCGACATCCGAGGAGGCTCCATCCTGCATTACTCTCGCCCAAGCACGCTTAATCGCGGAGTTCGATGGGATCCTGCATTAGTGATGGTATGATCGCACCAAGGTGGCGCGGGATCAACCGCTTGATGCCTTCGCCGCCGCGCGCTTCAAACGATTATAACTTTTCGTCTGGATGAATCTCGAGGTTCCCGGGAGGCGCCCGCCGGAAAGCCTCGCCCCGAGCCCGCCCGTCCCAACCAGGGCTCGCCTTGAGTCGACCTCGACCCGTAAATCTGTTCGGGGCCCGTTCGAGCTTTTTGCAGTAACGCTGCTGGGATCGGAGTCGCCGGGGAGGAAACCGATCGCCGCGGTCCCGGAGCCCCGCTCCGAGTCGAGAAGGATTTGAGCAGGGGCCGAAACCATACGCGCGGCCGCCCAAAAGAATAATCCCGCCTTACGCAAAAAGGAGGAGGTGCAACACGGAGGATTTCCAGGAGGTCACCCATCCCCCGACTACTCTCGCCCAAGCACGCGAATCACGTGAGTTCGATGGGATCCTGCATTAGCGCTCGGTATGATCGCACTCGTAGTGACGCACGATCAACCGCTTATGCGTTTCGCCAGGCCGCCACGCGCTTTCTTCAAACGATCATAACTTCTCGTCCGTGATGAATCGGCGAGGCCCGGAGGCGCCCGGAAAACCCGTCCCGAGCCCGCCGTCCCAACCAGGTTGCTCGCGGCTGAGGGCCGACTCGACCCTAAACTCCGTTCCGGCCCATTTCGTGAGTTTTTGCAAAGAATCTTCAAGGACGTGGAGCCGCCGGGGTGAGGAAACCGACTTGCCGCGGTCCCGACCCGCTCCGCTCACCGAGAAGGATTTGAGCAATCGAAACCTTGTGCGTGCGCGCCACCAAAAGAACAAGCCCGGACCGACGCAAAAAGGTGGAGGTGCAACACGAGGGCTTCCTAGGAGGTCACCCATCCCAAGATTACCCCGCTCAAGCACGCTTAACTGCGGAGTTCTTGGATCCGGCAGCTAGTGCCGGTATGATCGCACCGTTCAAGTGTGGCGCGATCAACCGCTATGCCTCGCCAACCTGCCGCGCGCTTCAAACTATCATAACTTTCTGTCCGAGATGAATCGCGAGGCCCGGAGGCGCCGCTTGGAAAGTCGGTCCCGTGCCCGCCGTCGTCCCAATCCTGGCTCGCCTGCCGAGGTCGACCTCGAGCTCGTAAACCCTTTCCGAGGCCCGTTTTGGAGCTTTTTGCAAAGAACGCCAAGGATCGGGAGCCGGCGAGGAAACCGACCTGGCCGGCGGCCCCGGCCCGCTCCGACGCCGAGAAGGATTTGAGGAATCGAACCTTGTTCGTGCACGCCACCAAAAGAATAAGCCCGACCGACGCAAAAAGGAGAAGGTGCAACACGAGGACTTCCCAAGAGGTCACCCATCCCGCACTACTCTCGCCAAGCACCTCTTAATCGCGGAGTTCTTATGGGATCCGGGCATTAGTGCTTGTTTGATCGCACCCGTAGCGTGGCGCACACCTTTTATGCCTTCGGGCCAGCCGCGCGCGCTTCAAACGATCATAACTTCTTTGTCCGGGATGCAATATCGAGCCCTGGAGGCGCCGTTGGAAAGTCGTCCCGAGCCCGCCGCCGTCCCAACCAGGGCTCGCCCGGCTGAGGTCGACTCGACCCCGAAACCTGTTCCGGGGCCCGTTTCTGAGCTTTTCAAAGCAACGCCAAGGATCGGAGCCGCCGGTGAGGAAACCGACCTGCCGCCGCGGTCCCGGCCCGCCTCCGCCGCCGAGAAGGATTTGAGCAATCGAAACCATGCGCGTGCGCGCCACCAAAAGAACAAGCCCGACTGACGCAAAAAGGAGGAGGTGCAACACGAGGACTTCCCAGAGGTCACCCATCCCGCACTACTCTCGCCCAAGCACGCTTAATCGCGGAGTTTCGATGGGATCCGGTGCATTAGTGCCGGTATGATCGCACCGTCAAGTGTGGCGCGATCAACCGCTTTATGCCTTCGCAGCCGCCGCGCGCGCTTCAAACGATCATAACTTTCTCGTCCGGATGAATCTCGAGGCCCGGGAGGCGCCGCTGGAAAGCTCGTCCTGAGCCCGCCGCCGTCCCAACCAGGGCTCGCCCGGTTGAGGTCGACCTCGACCCCAGAAACCCGTTCCGGGGCCCGTTTCGGAGCTTTTGCAAGAACGCCAAGGATCGGAGCCGCCGGTGAGGAAACCGACCGCCGCGGTCCCGGCCCGCCTCCGCCGCCGAGAAGGATTTGAGCAATCGAAACCATGCGCGTGCGCGCCACCAAAAGAACAAGCCCGACCGACGCAAAAGGAGGAGGTGCAACACGAGGACTTCCCAGAGGTCACCCATCCCGCACTACTCTCGCCCAAGCACGCTTAATCGCGGAGTTTCGATGGGATCCGGTGCATTAGTGCCGGTATGATCGCACCCGTCAAGTGTGGCGCGATCAATCGCTTTATGCCTTCGCAAAGCCGCGCGCGCGCTTCAAACGATCATAACTTTCTCGTCCGGATGAATCTCGAGGCCCGGGAGGCGCCGCTGGAAAGCTCGTCCCGAGCGCCGCCGTCCCAACCAGGGCTCGCCCGGCTGAGGTCGACTCGACCCCGCAAACCCGTTCCGGGCCCGTTTCGAGCTTTTCCAAGCAACGCCAAGGATCGGAGCCGCCGGGTGAGGAAACCGACCCGCCGCGGTCCCGGCCCGCCTCCGCCGCCGAGAAGGATTTGAGCAATCGAAACCATGCGCGTGCGCGCCACCAAAAGAACAAGCCCGACTGACGCAAAAAGGAGGAGGTGCAACACGAGGACTTCCCAGAGGTCACCCATCCCGCACTACTCTCGCCCAAGCACGCTTAATCGCGGAGTTTCGATGGGATCCGTGCATTAGTGCCGGTATGATCGCACCGCCAAGTGTGGCGCGATCAATCGCTTTATGCCTTCGCCAAGCCGCCGCGCGCGCGCTTCAAACGATCATAACTTTCTGTCCGGATGAATCTCGAGGCCCGGAGGCGCCGCCGGAAAGCTCGTCCCGAGCCCGCCGCCGTCCCAACCAGGGCTCGCCCGGCTGAGGTCGACCTCGACCCCGAAACCTGTTCCGGGCCCGTTTGAGCTTTTGGAAAGAACGCCAAGGATCGAGCGCCGGCGCGAGGAAACCGACTCGCCGCGGTCCTAAAGGCCCGCCTCCACCGCCGAGAAGGATTTGAGCAATCGAAACCTTGTGCGTGCGCCACCAAAAGAATAAGCCCGATCGACGCAAAAAGGGAGGACGTGCAACACGAGGACTTCAGAGGTCACCCATCCTGCATTACTCGCCCAAGCACGCTTAATCGGCGAGTTCTCGATGGGGATCCGTGCATTAGTGCTGGTATGATCGCACTCGTAGTGCGTGTGGCGCGATCAATCGCTTTATGCTCGCAACGCCGCGCGTCTCAAACGATCATAACTTTTCGTCCGGATGAATATCAGTGACCGGGAGGCGCCGTTGGAAAGCTCGCCCCGAGCCCGCCGCCCCCAACCAGGGTCGCCTGGCTGAGGCCGACTTGGACCCTTTTGTAAACCCGTTCCGGGACCCGTTTCGAGCTTTTGCAAGCAACGCCAAGGATCGGAGTCACGGGTGAGGAAACCGACCGCCGCGGTCCCGGGGCCCGCCCTTCCTCGCCGAGAAGGGGATTTGAGCAATCGAAACCCGCGCGTGCGCGCCACCAAAAGAACAAGCCCGACCGACGCAAAAGCGAGGAGGTGCAACACGAGGGGATTTCCCAGAGGTCACCCATCCCGTACTATTTCTCGCCTCAAGCACGCTTAATCGCGGAGTTCGATGGGATCCCGTGCATTAGTGCTGCGTGATCGCACCCGCCAAGTGTGGCGCGATCAACCGCTTTATGCCTTCGCGCACCCGCGCGCGCTTCAAACGATCATAACTTTTTGTCCGGATGAATCTCGAGGCCTCGGAGGCGCCGCTGGAAAGCTCGTCCCGAGCCCGCCGTCCCAACCAGGGCTCGCCTCGTTGAGGTCGACTCGACCCCGTAAACCTCGTTCCGGCCCGTTTGAGCTTTTGAAGAACGCCAAGGATCGGAGCGCCGGGTGATGAAACCGACCGCCGGCCCCCGCCCGCCTCCACCGCCGAGAAGGAGTTGAGCAATCGAAACCTTGTGCGTGCGCGCCACCAAAAGAACAAGCCCGACCGCAAAAAGGTGGAGGTGCAACACGAGGGACTTCCCAGAGGTCACCCATCCCGTACTACCTCGCTTCAACACGCTTAACACGGAGTTCTTATGGGATCCTGCATTAGTGCTGGTATGATCGCACCCGTCAAGTGTGGCGCGATCAATTGTTTTCTATGCCTTCGCGCGCCGCGCGCGCTTCAAACGATCATAACTTTCGTCCGGATGAATCTCGAGGCTCGGAGGCGCCGCCGAAAGCTCATCCCGAGCCCGCCGCGTCCAACCAGGGCTCGCCCGGCCGAGGTCGACCTCGACCCCGTAAACCCGTTCCGAGGCCCGCTTCTCGAGCTTTTTGCAAAGCAACGCCAAGGATCGGAGCGCCGGTGAGGAAACCGACGCGCCGTGTCCCGGCCCGCTCCGAGAAGAAGGATTTGAGAATCGAAACTCGCGCGTGCGCGCCACCAAAAGAATAAGCCCGACCGACGCAAAAAGGAGGAGGTGCAACACGAGGGTTTCCTGCAGAGGTCACCCATCCCGCATACTCTCGCCCAAGCACGCTTAATCGCGGAGTTCTTATGGGATCCTGCATTAGTGCATGGTATGATCGCACTTCGTAAAGTGTGGCGCGATCAATCGCCCGTGCCTGGGCCAGCCGCCGCGCGCTTCAAACGATCATAACTTTCTGTCCGGATGAATCTCGAGAATTACCGGAGGCGCCGCCGGAAAGCTCGTCCCGAGCCCCCGCCGTCCCAACCAGGGCTTCGCTCTCGGTCGGAGGTCGACTTTCGACCCCAGAAACCCTTTTCGAGGTCTGCTTTCGGAGCTTTTGCAAAGAACGCCAAGGATCGGAGCCGCCGGGCGAGGAATCCGACGTGCCATGGTCCCTGCCCGCTCCGACGCCGAAAATGATTTGAGCAATCGAAACCCGCTGCGCGCCACCAAAGAACAAGCCCGACCGACGCAAAGGAGGAGGTGCAAACCACGAGGACTTCTCAGAGGTCACCCATCCTAAAGATTACTTTCTCCCAAGCACGCTTAACCGCGAAGTTCCGATGGGATCCCGTGCATTAGCGCCGGTATGATCGCACCCGTTACGTGGCGCGACAATGCTTTATGCCGCTGTGCCGCCGCGAGCGCTTCAAACAATCATAACTTTTCGTCTCGGATGAACCCGAGGGCCCGGGAGGCGCCATTGGAAAGCTCATCCGAGCCCACCGTCGTCCCAACCAGGGCTCGTCTTGGCCGAGGGTCGACTCACCCCTGCAAACCCGTTCCGGCCCGTTTCGAGCTTTTGCAGCATCGCCAAGGATCGGAGCCGGGTGATGAAACCCACCCGGCCGCGGCCCTAGCCCGCCTCCACCGCCGAGAAGGATTTCCGAGCAATCGAAACCCTGCGCCGTGCGCGCCACCAAAGAACATGCCCGACCGGCGCAAAAAGGAGGAGGTTCAACACGAGGGACTTCCTGCAGAGGTCACCCATCCACCGTACTACTCTCGCCCAAGCACGCTTAACCGCGTGAGTTCTGATGGGATCCGGGCATTAGTGCTGGTATGATCGCACCGTCATGTGGCGCGATCAACCGCTTTGTTGCCCCTCGCAGGCCACCGCGGGCGCTTCAAACGATCATAACTTTCTCAACTCGGGATGGAATCGTCGCGGCCCGGGGAGACGCCGCCGGAGTGTCGCCCCGAGCGCCGTCGTCCCAACCAGGGCTCGGCCCGGTTGAGGTCGACTCACCCCTGTAAACCTTTCGAGGCCCGTTTCTGGAGCTTTGCAAAGAACGCCAAGGATCGAGTTTTAGTGAGAAACCGACCACCGCGGTCCCCGCCCGCCCTCCGCCGCCGAGAAGGATTTGAGCAATCGAAACTCAGGCGTGCGCGCCACCAAAAGACAAGCCCGACGGACGCAAAAGGAGGAGGTTAACCACGAGACTTCCCAGAGGTCACCCATCCCAAGTACTACTCGCCCAAGCACGCTAATCGGAGTTCGATGGGATCCCATGTGCATTAGTGTCGTATGATCGCACCGTCATGTGGCGCGATCAACTGCTTACGCCGCGCGCGCGTTTCAAAAAATCATAACTTTTCGTCCGGATGAATCTCGAAGCGGAGGCGCCGCCGAAAGCTCATCCCGAGCCCGCGTCGTCCAAACCGTGCTCTCGCCCGTCGAGGTCGACTCTGACCCCAAACTGTTCGGTCTTCTGGGAGCTTTTTGCAGCAACGCCAAGGATCGGAGTCGCCGGAGATGAAACCGACTGCCGCGGTCCCCGCCCGCTCCGCCGCCGAGAAGGATTTGAGCCACCGAAACCCGCCGTGCGTGCCACCAAAAGAACAAGCCCGACTGGGACGCAAAAACGAGGAGGTGCAACACGAGGACTCCCAGAGGTCACCCATCCCAGCCCTACTCTCGCCCAAGCACGCTTAACCGCGGGAGTTCTGATGGGATCCGGTGCATTAGTGATGGCATGATCGCACCCGCTGCTGCGGTGGCGCGATCAACCGCTTTACGCCTTCGCCGGCCGTCGCGCCGTTGGAACGCTTATCGTTGGAAAGCTCGTCCCGAGCCCGCCGCCGTCCCAACCCGCCTCGCCCGGCCGAGGTCGACCGAGACCCTAGAAACCCGTTCCGGCCTGCTGGAGCTTTTGCACGCCAAGGATCGGAGCGCCGGGGTGAGGGAACCGACCCGCCGCTGTCCCGGCCCGCCTCCGCCGCCGAGAAGGATTTGAGCACCGAAACCTGTGCGTGCGCCACCAAAAGGAACAAGCCCGATCGACGCAAAAAGGAGGATGTTCAACACGAGGACATCCTGCGAGGTCACCCATCCGCACTACTCGCCGCAAGCACGCTTAATCGGCGGAGTTCCGATGGGATCCGGTGCATTAGGGTGCTGGTATGATCGCACTGGCTGGCGTGGCGCGATCAACCGCTTTATGCCTTAGCCGTCGCGCGTCAAACGATCATAACTTTCTGTCCGGGATTTAATCTTCGAGGTGGTCTCTGGAGGCGCTCAAGCCGAAGCGTTCATCCCGAGCCCGCCGCCGTCCTGCAACCAGGGCTCGGTTGGTTGAGGTCGACCCGACCCCAGAAACCCGTTCCGGCCCGTTTCGAGCCAGCCAACGCCAAGGACTTGCTGGGCCGGTGAGGAAACCGACCGCCGCGGTCCCGCCCGCCTCCGCCGCCGAGAAGGATTTGAGCAATCGAAACCCAGCGTGCGCGCCACCGAAAGAACAACCCACGCGCAAAAGCGAGGAGGTTCAACACGAGACTTCTCAGAGGTCACCCATCCCCGACTACTTCGCCACACGCTTAATCGGCGGAGTTCTAACGGGATCCGGTGCATTAGTGCCGGTATGATCGCACCCGCTCAAGTGTGGCGCGATCAACCGTCGTGCCTTCGCAGTGCCATCGCCCGCGCTTCAAACGATCATAACTTTCTGTCCGGGGATGAATCCCGAGGGCCCGGAGGCGCCGCTGGAAAGCACGTCCCGAGCCCGCCCGTCCCAACCAGGGCTCGCCCGGTTGAGGTCGATCTCAGACCCTAGAAACCCGTTCTCGGCCCGTCGGAGCTTTGCAGCAACGCAAGGATCGGAGTCACGGTGAGGAAATCGACCTGGCTAAGGGTCCTTGCCCAACTCGCGCGAGAAGGATTTGAGCAATCGAAACCTTGTGCGCGCGCGCCACCAAAAGAACAATCCCGACCGACGCAAAAGGGAGGAGGTGCAACACGAGGACTTCCCAGAGGTCACCCATCCCGCATTACTCTCGCCCAAGCACGCTTTTAATCGCAGAGTTTTGATGGGATCCTGCATTAGCCGATGGTATGATCGCACCTGTCAAGTGTGGCGCGATCAACTCCTTTATGCCTTCGCAAGGCCGCCGCGCGTCTTCCAAACAATCATAACTTTCTCGTCCGGATGAATTCGACAGGCCCGGAGGCGCCGCCGGAAAGCTCATCCTCGAGCCCGCCGTCCCAACCAGTGGCTCGCCCAGGCTGAGGTCGACTCGACCCCGAAAACTCCGTTCTGGGCCCGTTTCGAGCTTTTGCAAAGAACGCCAAGGATCGGGAGCCGTTGGTGAGGAAACCGACCAAGGCGGGTCCCCAAGGCCCGCCTCCGCCGCCGAGAAGGATTTGAGCAATCGAACCCTGCTGCGTGCGCGCCACCAAAAGAACAAGCCCGACCGACGCAAAAAGGAGGAGGTTAACCACGAGGACTTCCGAGGAGGTCACCCATCCCCCGTACTACTTCGCCACACACGCTTAACTGCGGAGTTCTGATTGGATCCGAAGCATTAGTGCTCGGTATGATCGCACCATCAAGTGTGGCGCGATCAACCGTTTACGCGCACAAAGCACCGCGCGCGCTTCAAACGATCATAACTTTCTGTCCGGATGAATCTCGAGGCCCCGGAGGCGCCGCCGGAAAGCTCGTCCCCGAGCCCGCCGCCGTCCCAACCAGGGCTCGCCCGGCTGAGGTCGACTCGACCCCGTAAACCCGTTCCGGCCCGTTCGGAGCTTTTGCAGCAACGCCAAGGATCGGAGCCGCCGGTGAGGAAACCGACCGCCGCGGTCCCGGCCCGCCTCCGCCGCCGAGAAGGATTTGAGCAATCGAAACCATGCGCGTGCGCGCCACCAAAAGAACAAGCCCGACCGACGCAAAAAGGAGGAGGTGCAACACGAGGACTTCCCCAGAGGTCACCCATCCCAAGCACTACTCTCGCCCAAGCACGCTTAATCGCGGAGTTCGATGGGATCCGGTGCATTAGTGCCGGTATGATCGCACCCGTCAAGTGTGGCGCGATCAATCGCTTTATGCCTTCGCGCCGCGCGCGCGCTTCAAACGATCATAACTTTCTGTCCGGATGAATCTCGAGGCCCGGAGGCGCCGCTGGAAAGTTCGTCCCGAGCCCACCGCCGTCCCAACCGGTGGCTCGCCCGGGCTGAGGTGGACCTAGACCCCGAAACCTGTTCCGGCCCGTCGAGCTTTCGAGCAACGCCATGGATCGAGCGGTGATGAAACCGACCGCCATGTCAACGTCCGCCTACTCCGCTCGAGAAGGATTTCGAGCAATCCAAACCCAGCGTGCGCGCTCACCAAAAGAACAAGCCCACTGACGCAAAAGGAGGATGTGCAACACGAGGACATCCCCAGAGGTCACCCATCCTTAGTCCCACTTCGCCTGGGCACGCTTAACCGGCGGAGTTCATGGGATCCGGTGCATTAGTGCCGGTATGACGCACCTGTCAAGCGTGGCGCGATCAATTGCTTCTCACAGGTTTTCGCTCGCCATCGCGCGCGCCAACGATCATAATTTTCAGTCCGGATGAATCTCGCGGCTCCGAGGCAGCGCCGCCGAAGGCTTCATCCCGAGCCCGCGCCGTCCCAACCGGCTCGCCCTGGGCCGAGGTCGACCTCGACCCCGTAAACCGTTCCCGGCCCGCTGAGCAGAAGAACGCCAAGGACGGTGAGCCGCCGGTGAGAAACCGACCCGCCGCGGTCCCGAGCCCGCCCTCCGCCGCCGAGAAGGATTTGAGCACAAAACCATCCGCGTGCGCGCCACCAAAGAACAAGCCCGGGCCGGGACGCAAAGGAGGAGGTGCAACACGAGGACTTCTCAGTGAGGTCACCCATCCCGACTATTCTCGCCAAGCACGCTTAACTGCGGAGTTTTCTAATGGGATCCGGCATTAAGCAGTGCTCGGGTATGATCGCACCGCCATGTGGCGCGATCAATCGCTTTCGCCTTCGCCCGCCCACCACGCGCGCTTCAAACGATCATAACTTTTCGTCCGGATGAATCTCGAGGGGGGAGGCGCCGCTCGAGCTCGTCCCGAGCTCCGCCGTCCCAACAGGGGGCTCGCCCTGGCCGAGGTCGATCTCGACCCAAGAAACCTGTTTCGGGCCCTGTTTGAGCTTTTTGCAGCAACGCCAAGGATCGGAGCCGCCGGGTGAGAAACCGACCTGCCGCGGTCCTCCGGCCCGCCTCCACCGCCGAGAAGGATTTGAGCAATCGGAAACCATCCGCGTGCGCGCCCACCAAAAGAACAAGCCCGACAACGACAAAGGAGGAGGTGCACGAGGGACTTCCTGTGAGGTCACCCATCCCAAGACTACTCGCCCAAGCACGCTTAATCGCGGAGTTCTCATGGGATCCAGGCATAGGCTGGCATGATCGCACCCCGTCAAGTGTGGCGCGATCAATCGCTTTATGCCTTCGCAACGCCGCCGCGCGCACTCAAACGATCATAACTTTCTGTCCGGGGATGAATCACGCAGGCCCGGAGGCGCCGCTGGAAAGCTCGCCCCGAGCTCGCCGTCCCAACCAGGGCTCGCCCGTGGTTGAGGTCGACCGACCCAGAAACTTGTTCCTGGCCCGGTTGAGCTTTTCCAAGAACGCCAAGGATCGGAGCCGCCGGTGAGAAACCGACTCGCCATGTCCCGGCCTCCGCCCCGCCGCCGAGAAGGATTTGAGCAATCGAAACCATGCGCGTGCGCACCACCAAAAGAACAAGCCCGACTGACGCAAAAAGGAGGAGGTGCAACACGAGCACTTCCCAGGAGGTCACCCATCCTTTGTACTACTCTCGCCCAAGCACGCCGAATCATGGAGTTTCTATGGGATCCGGTGCATTAGCTGGTATGATCGCACCCGTCAAGTGTGGCGATCAACCGCTTATGCCTTCGCGTGCGCGCGCGCGCCAAACGATCATAACTTTCTGTCCGGGATGATCCCGAGGCCCGAGGCACGGGCCTGAGGCTGCCCCGAGCTCGCCGGGCCGTCCCAACCGGGGCTCGCCTGGCCGAGGCCGACTCGACCCTAGAAACTCTTTCCGGGCCCGTTTGAGCTTTTGCAGCAACGCCAAGGATCGGAGCCGCCGGGTGAGGAAACCGACCTGCCGCGGTCCCGGCCCGCCTCCGCCGAGAAGGATTTGAGAACCGAACCCATGCGCGTGCGCGCCACCATAAGAACAAGCCCGACTGACGCAAAAAGGAGGAGGTGCACCACGAGGACTTCCCAGAGGTCACCCATCCCGCACTACTCGCCCAAGCACGCTTAACTCGGGAGTTCGATGGGATCCGGTGCATTAGTGCCGGTATGATCGCACCCGCCAAGTGTGGCGCGATCAACCGCTTTATGCCTTCGCAAAATGCCGCGCGCGCTTCAAACGATCATAACTTTCGTCCGGGATGAATCTCGAGGCCGCGAGGCGCCGCGAAAGCTTCGGGCCCCGAGCCCGCTTTCGCCGTCCCAACCGGGGCTCGCCCGGTTGAGGTCGACCTAGACCCCAAACCTGTTCCCGGCCCGTTTGAGCTTTTGCACCAACGCCAAGGACGGGAGACGCCGGTGAGGAAACCGACCTGCCGCGTGTCCCGGCCCGCCTCCGCTCGAGAAGGATTTGAGCAATCGAAACCATCCGCGTGGGCCACCATAAGAACAAGCCCGACTGACGCAAAAAGGAGGAGGTGCAACACGAGGACATCCCAGGAGGTCACCCATCCAGCCCTACTTCCGCCCAAGCACGCTTAATCATGGAGTTCGATGGATCCTGCATTAGTGATGGCATGATCGCACCCGTCGGGTGTGGCGGGATCAACTGCTTTATGCCTTCGGAAGGCCGCCGCGCGCGCTTCAGACGATCATAACTGTCCGGATGAATTCGAGGCCCGGAGGCGCCGCTGAAAGCTCATCCCCGAGCCCGCCGCCGTCCCAACCAGGGCCGGCCGGCTGAGGTCGACTCCTCGACCCCGTAAACCTGTTTCCGGGGCCCGAAGCTGAACTTTTGCAGCAACGCCAAGGACGGAGCCGGGTGAGGAAACCGACCGTCGTTCCCGGCCCGCCTCCGCCGCCGAGAAGGATTTGAGCAATCGAAACCTTGTGCGTGCGCGCCACCAAAAGAACAAGCCCGACCGCCGCAAAAAGGAGGGAGGTGCAACACGAGGACTTCCTGTGAGGTCACCCATCCCTCGTACTACTTCTCGCCCAAGCACGCTTAATCGCGGAGTTCTTATGGGATCCGTGCATTAGTGCCGGTATGATCGCACCTCGCCTCGTGGGCGCGATCAATCGCTTTTTATGCCTTTGGCAGGCCGCGCGCACGCTTCAAACGATCATAACTTTCGTCCGGATGAATCTCGAGGCCCGGAGGCACCGCCGGGAGTGTCGTCCCGAGCCCGCCGCCGTCCCAACCGGGCTCGGCCTTGGCCGAGGTCGACCTCAACCCGTAAACCTGCTCCGGGGCCCGTTTCGAGCTTTTTCCAAAGAACGCCAAGGGACGGAGCCGCCGGGTGAGGAAAACCGACCCGCTCGCGTGTCCCCGGCCCGCCTCCGCCGCCGAGAAGGATTTGAGAATCCGAAACCATGCGCGTGCGCGCCACCAAAAGAACAAGCCCGACCGACGCAAAAGCGAGGAGGCGACCACGAGACTTCAGAGGTCACCCATCCCGACTACTCTCGCCCAAGCACGCTTAACTGCGGAGTTTCGATGGGATCCGGTGCATTAGTGCCGGTATGATCGCACTGAAGTGTGGCGCGATCAATCGCTTATGCCTTCGCGCGCGCGCTGAAATGATCATAACTGTCCGGATGAATCTCGAGGCCCGAGAGGCGCCATTGGAGCTCATCCCGAGCTCCGGCCGCCGGTCCCAACCAGGGCTCGGCCCGGCTAAGGTCGACCTCGACCCCGCAAACCTGTTCCGAGGCCCGTCGAGCTTCTTTGCAGCAACGCCAAGGACGCCGCCGCGAGGAAGCCGACCTGCCGCGCCTCCCGGGCTCGCTCCGCCGCCGAGAAGGATTTGAGCATTTGAACCATGTGCGTGCGCGCCACCAAAAGAACAAGCCCGACCGACGCAAAAAGGAGGGAGGTGCAACACGAGGACTCCCCATGAGGTCACCCATCCCGAAGCCCCTACTCGCCCAAGCACGCTTAACTGCGGAGTTCTGATGGGATCCGGCAGTATTAGTGGTATGATCGCATCCCGTCAAGTGTGGCGCGATCAATCGCGATGACTTCGCTGCCGCGCGCGCTTCAAACGATCATAACTTTGTCCGGATGAATTCTCGAGGCCCCGGAGGCGCCATTGGAAAGCTCATCCCGAGCCCGCCGCCGTCCCAACCAGGGCTCGCCCGGTTGAGGTCGACTCGACCCCAGAAACCCGTTTCCGGGGCCCGTTTGAGCTTTTTGCAAAGCAACGCCAAGGATCGGAGCCGCCGGGTGAGGAAACCGACCTGCCGCGGTCCCGGGCCCGCCTCCGCCGCCGAGAAGGATTTGAGCAATCGAAACCTTGTGCGTGCGCGCCACCAAAGAACAAGCCCGACTGACGCAAAAAGGAGGAGGTGCAACACGAGGATTTCCCAGAGGTCACCCATCCCGTACTACTCTCGCCAAGCACGCTTAATCGCGGAGTTCGATGGATCCGGTGCACTAGTGCTGGTATGATCGCACCCGTCAAGTGTGGCGCGATCAACCGCTTTATGACTTCGCCAGCGGCCGCGCGCGCGCTTCAAACTATCATAACTTTCTCGTCCGGATGAATCTCGAGGCCCGGAGGCACCGCCGGAAAGCTCGTCCCGAGCCCGCGCCGTCCCAACCCGGCTCGCCCTCGCCGAGGTCGACCTCGACCCCGCAAACCTATTCCGAGGCCCCGTCGAGCTTTTGCAGCAAATGCCAAGGATCGGAGCCGCCGGTGAGGAAACCGACCTGCCGCGGTCCCGGCCCGCTCCGCCGCCAAGAAGGATTTGAGCAATCGAAACCTTATGCTTGCGCGCCACCAAAAGAACAAGCCCGATCGACGCGAAAAAGGAGGAGGTGCAACACGAGGACTTCCTCAGAGGTCACCCATCCCGCACTACTCTCGCCAAGCACGCTTAATCGCGGAGTTCGATGGATCCGGTGCATTAGTGCTCGGTATGATCGCACCCGCTGGCGTGGCGCGATCAATCGCTTTATGCCTTCGCAGGGCAGCCGCGCGCTTTTCGAACGATCATAACTTTCTCGTCCGGATGAATTCGAGGTTCGGAGGCGCCGCTCGGAAACTCGTCCCGAGCGCGCCGTCCCAACCATGGCTCAGCTCGTCGAGGTCGACCTCGACCCTAGAAACCCGCTCCGGTCTGCTTTCGGAGCTTTTCCAAAGAACGCCAAGGATCGAGCCGGTGAGGAAACCGACCGCCGCGGTCCCTGCCCGCGCCCGCCGCCGAGAAGGATTTGAGAAATCGAAACCCGCGCGTGCGCGCCACCAAAAGAACAAGCCCGACCGACGCAAAAAGGAGGAGGGCAACACGAGGACTTCCTCAGGAGGTCACCCATCCCCCGTACTACTCTCGCCCAAGCACGCTTAACCGCGGAGTTCTGATGGATCCGTGCATTAGTGCTGGTATGATCGCACTGCTGCGCCGTGGCGCGATCAACCGCTTATGCCTTCGCCGCGCGCGCGCTTCAAAACGATCATAAACTCTTTCGTCCGGATGAATCGCGAGGCCCGGAGGCGCCGCCGGAAAGCTCGTCCCGAGCACCGCTCGTCCCAACCGGGCTCGCCCGTTGAGGTCGACCTCGACCCCGTAAACCTTTCCGGCCCGTTTCGAGCTTTTCCAAAGAACACCAAGGATCTGGAGCCACGGTGAGGAAACCGACCCGCCGCGATCCCGGGCCCGCCTCCGCCGCCGAGAAGGATTTGAGCAATCGAACCATGCTCGTGCGCGCCACCAAAAGAACAAGCCCGACCGACGCAACAAGGGAGGAGGTGCAACACGACGACTTCCTCAGAGGTCACCCATCCCGCACTACTCTCGCCTGCCACGCTAACCGCGGAGTTCTCATGGGATCCGGTGCACAGTGCCGGAATGATCGCACCTGTCTAGTGTGGCGCGATCAACCGCTTTATGCCTCGCAGCCGCCGCGGCGCTTGAAAACAATCATAACTTTCTCGTGATGAATTCGAGGCCCGGAGGCGCCGCCGGAAAGCTCGCCCCGAGCTCCGCCGTCCCAACCCGGCTCGCCCGGTTGAGGTCGACCCCAGACCCCCAAACCTGTTCCGGGGGCCCGTTTCTCGAGCTTTTGCAAAGCAACGCCAAGGATCGGAGCCGCCGGTGAGGAAACCGACCCGCCGCGATCCCGGCCCGCCTCCGCCTCGCCGACAAGGATTTGAGCACAAGAACCTTGTGCGTGCGCGCCACCAAAAGAACAAGCCCGACCGACGCAAAGGAGGAGGTTCAACACGAGGACATCCGGGAGGTCACCCATCCCGCACTACTTTTCGCCCAAGCACGCTTAACTACTGAGTTCGATGGGATCCGGTGCATTAGTGATGGTAAGGATCGCACCGCTCGGCGTGGCGCGATCAACTCGCTTTATGCCTTCGCTGCATCGCCGCGCGCTCAAACGATCATAACATTCGTCCGGGATGAATCTCGAGGCCCGGGAGGCGCCGCCTGAAAGCTCGTCTCGAGCTCGCCGCCGTCCCAACCAGGGGTCGCCTGGGCCGAGGTCGACCTCGACCCCGTAAACCTTTCCGGCCCGTTTGAGCTTTTTCTGAAGAACGCCAAGGATCGAGAGAGGAATCGACCCGCGCTGTCCCCGGGCCCGCTCCGCCGCCGAGAAGGATTTGAGCAATCAAACCTGTGCGTGCGCGCCACCATAAGAACAAGCTCCGATCGACGAAAAGGAGGAGGTGCAACACGAGATTTCCAGGGAGGTCACCCATCCCGTACTACTCTCGCCCAAGCACGCTTAATCGCGGGAGTTCTGATGGGATCCGGTGCATTAGTGCCCGGTATGACGCACCGCCAAGTGTGGCGCGATCAACCGCTTTATGCCTTCGCTAGGCCGCGCGCGCGCTTCAAACAATCATAACTTTCGTCCGGATGAATCGCGAGGCCCGGAGTGCGCCGCCGGAAAGCTTGCCCCCGAGCCCGCTCGTCGTCCCAACCGGGGCTCGCCCGGTTGAGGTCGACCTCGACCCCAAACCTGTTCCGGGGCCCGCTCGTGAGCTTTTTGCAAAGAACGCCAAGGATCGGAGCCGCCGGGTGAGGAAACCGACCTCGCCGCGGTCCCCGGCCCGCTCCCCGCCGAGAAGGATTTGGAGCAATCAAAACCAGGCGTGCGCGCCACCAAAAGAACAAGCCCGATCGACGAAAAAGGAGGAGGTGCAACACGAGGACTTACAGAGGTCACCCATCCCAAGATTACTTCGCCAAGCACGCTAACCGGAGTTCACGGATCCGGTGCATTAGTGATGGTATGATCGCACCTGTCATGTGGCGCGATCAACCGCTTTATGCCTTCGCGCCGCCGCGCGCGCTTCAAACGACATAACTTTCGTCCGGATGAATCTCGAGGCCCGGAGGCGCCGTTGGAAAGCTGCCCCGAGCCCGCTCGTCCCAACCAGGGCTCGCCCGGCTGAGGTCGACCTCGACCCCGTAAAACCTTTTCCGGGCCCGTTTCGGAGCTTTTGCAGCAACGCCAAGGATCGGAGCCGCCGGTGAGGAAACCGACCGCCGCGGTCCCGTGCCCGCCCCGCCGCCGAGAAGGATTTGAGCAATCGAAACCGTGCGCGTGCGCGCCACCAAAAGAACAAGCCCGATCGACGCAAAAGGAGGAGGTTAACACGAGACTTCCAGAGGTCACCCATCCCGCACTACTCTCGCCGAAGCACGCTTAATCGCGGAGTTCTTATGGGATCCTGCATTAGTGCCGGTATGATCGCACCCGTTGGGCTGGCGCGATCAATCGTTTATGCCTTCGCAGGCCGCGCGCGCTTCAAACGATCATAACTCGTCCGGATGAATCTCGAGGCCCGGAGGCGCCGGCGGAAAGTCGCGCCCCGAGCCCGCCGCCCCCAACCAGGGCTCGCCGCTGAGGCTTCGACCTCGACCCCAGAAACCTGTTCCGGCCCGTTTCGGAGCTTTTGCAACAACGCCAAGGATCGGAGCCGGTGAGGAAACCGACGCCGCGATCCCGGCCCGCTCCGCCGCCGAGAAGGATTTGAGCAATCGAAACCTTGTGCGTGCGCGCCACCAAAAGAACAAGCCCGACTGACGCAAAAAGGAGGAGGTGCAACACGAGGACTTCCCAGGAGGTCACCCATCCCGATTACTTCGCCCAAGCACGCTTAATCGCGGAGTTCGACGGGATCCGGTGCATTAGTGCCGGTATGATCGCACCCGTCAAGTTTGGCGCGATCAATCGCTTTATGCCTTTCGCCAGCCGCGCGCGCTTCAAACGATCATAACATTCAGTCCGGATGAATCTCGAGGCCCGGAGGCGCCGCCGGAAAGCCTGTCCCGAGCCCGCCGCCGTCCCAACCAGGGCTCGCCTGGCCGAGGTCGACCTCACCCGTAAACCTGTTCCGAGGCCCGTTTCTGAGCTTTTGCAGCAACGCCAAGGATCGGAGCCGGGTGAGGAAACCGACCCGCCGCGGTCCCGGCCCGCCTCCGCCGCCGAGAAGGATTTGAGCAATCGAAACCAGCGCGCGCCACCAAAAGAACAAGCCCGACTGACGCAAAAAGGAGGAGGTGCAACACGAGGACTTCCAAGGAGGTCACCCATCCCAGTACTACTCTCGCCCAAGCACGCTTAACTGCGGAGTTCTGATGGGATCCGGTGCATTAGTGCTGGTATGATCGCACTGGCTGGCGTGGCGCGATCAATTGCTTTATGCCTTCACTGCCAGCCGCGCGCTTCAAACGATCATAACTTTTCAGTCCGGGATGAATCGCGAGGCCCGGAGGCGCCGCCGGAAAGCTCCGTCCCGAGCCCGCGCCGTCCCAACCAGGGCTCGCCTGGCTTGAGGCCGACTCGACCCCAGAAACCTGTTCCGGCCCGCTTTGAGCTTTTGCAAGAACGCCAAGGATCGGAGCCGCCGGGTGAGGAAACCGACCTGCCGCGGTTCCCTGCCCGCCTCCGCCGCCGAGAAGGATTTGAGCAATCGAAACCTTGTGCGTGCGCGCCACCAAAAGAACAAGCCCGACTGACGCAAAAAGGAGGAGGTGCAACACGAGGACTTCCCAGGAGGTCACCCATCCCAAGATTACTCGCCAAGCACGCTTAACTCGCGGAGTTCGATGGGATCCGGCATTAGTGCCGGTATGATCGCACCCGTCAAGTGTGGCGCGATCAACCGCTTTATGCTTCGCCGGGGCCGCGCGCGCTTCAAACTATCATAACTTTGTCCGGATGAATCTCGAGGCCCGGGAGGCGCCGCCGGAAAGCTCGTCCCGAGCCTCGCGGCCGTCCCAACCAGGGCTCGCCCGGCCGAGGTCGACCTCGACCCCGAAACCTGTTCCGGGCCCGTTTTCGGAGCTTTTGCAGCAACGCCAAGGATCGGAGCCGGTGAGGAAACCGACCTGCCGCGGTCCCGGGCCCGCCTCCGCCGCCGAGAAGGATTTGAGCAATCGAAACCTTGTGCGTGCGCGCCACCAAAAGAACAAGCCCGACTGACGCAAAAAGGAGGAGGTGCAACACGAGGACTTCCCAGGAGGTCACCCATCCCAGTACTACTCTCGCCCAAGCACGCTTAACTGCGGAGTTCCGATGGGATCCGGTGCATTAGTGCTGTATGATCGCTCCCGCCAAGTGTGGCGCGATCATCGCTTTATGCTCGCAAGGTGCAAACGCGCGCGCGCTTCAAACGATCATAACTTTCTCGTCCGGATGAATCTCGAGGCCCGGAGGCGCCCCCGGAAAGCTCATCCCGAGCTCGCCGTCCCAACCAGGGCTCGCCCGTTGAGGTCGACTCGACCCCGCAAACCCGTTCCGGCCCGTTTCGTGAGCTTTTTGCAAAGAACGCCAAGGATCGGAGCCGCGAGTGAGGAAACCGACCGCCGCGGTCCGGGCCCGCCCTCCGCGCCGAGAAGGATTTGAGCAATCGGGCCCGCGCGTGCACGCCACCAAAAGAACAAGCCCGACCGACGCAAAAAAAAAAAAGGAGGAGGTGCAACACGAGGATTTCCAAGGAGGTCACCCATCCCCGCACTACTCTCGCCCAAGCACGCTTTAACCGCGGAGTTCTGGGATCCGGTGCATTAGTGCTGGTATGATCGCATTCCGTCAAGTGTGGCGCGATCAACCGCTTTATGCCTTCACTGGGCCGCGCGCGCTTCAAACTATCATAACTTTCTGTCCGGATGAATCTCGAGGCCCGGAGGCGCTCGCTGAAAGCTCGTCCCGAGCCCGCCCGCGTCCCAACCGGGCTCGCCGGTTGAGGTCGACTCGACCCCGAAACCTGTTCCGAGGCCCGTTTCGAGCTTTGCAGCAACGCCAAGGATCGAGCCGCCGGCGAGGAAAAACCGAGGTGCCGCGGTCCTAGGGCCCGCCTCCGCCGCCGAGAAGGATTTGAGCAATCGAACCATGTGCGTGCGCGCCACCAAAAGAACAAGCCCGACTGACGCAAAAAGGAGGAGGTGCAACACGAGGACTTCTTCCCAGAGGTCACCCATCCCAGTACTACTCTCGCCCAAGCACGCTTAACTGCGGAGTTCTGATGGGATCCGGTGCATTAGTGCTGGTATGATCGCACCTGTCAAGTGTGGCGCGATCAACTGCTTTATGCCTTCGCAAGGCCGCCGCGCGCGCTTCAAACGATCATAACTTTCTGTCCGGGATGAATCTCGAGGCCCGGAGGCGCCGCTGGAAAGCTCGTCCTGAGCCCGCGCACTGTCCCCAACCGGGCTCGCTTGGCTGAGGTCGACTCGACCCCAAAATCCCGTTTCGGGGCCCGTTTCGAGCTTTTGCAAAGAACGCCAAGGATCGGAGCCGCCGGGTGAGGAAACCGACCTGCCGCGGTCCCGGCCCGCCTCCGCCGCCGAGAAGGATTTGAGCAATCGAAACCTGGCGTGCGCGCCACCAAAAGAACAAGCCCGACTGACGCAAAAAGGAGGAGGTGCAACACGAGGATTTCCTGTGAGGTCACCCATCCCAGTACTACTCGCCCAAGCACGCTTAATCAAGGAGTTCATATGGGATCCGGTGCATTAGTGCCGGTATGATCGCACTGGTCAAGTGTGGCGCGATCAATCGCTTTATGCCTTTCGCCAAAGCACGCGCGCGCGCTTCAAACGATCATAACTTTCGTCCGGATGAATCTCGAGGCCCGGAGGCGCCGCCGGAAAGCTCGTCCCGAGCCCGCCGTCCCAACCTGGGCTCGCCCGGTTGAGGTCGACCCGACCCCGTAAACCTCGTTCCGGGGCCCGTTTCGGAGCTTGCAACAACGCCAAGGATCGATCCGCCGGGTGAGGAAACCGACCCGCCGCGGTCCCGGCCCGCCTCCGCCGCCGAGAAGGATTTGAGCAATCGAAACCTGTGCGTGCGCGCCACCAAAAGAACAAGCCCGACCGACGCAAAAAGGAGGAGGTGCAACACGAGGACTTCCTGTGAGGTCACCCATCCCCGTACTACTCTCGCCCAAGCACGCTTAATCAAGGAGTTCGATGGGATCCGGTGCATTAGTTGGTATGATCGCACCGTCAAGTGTGGCGCGATCAATCGCGATGCCTTCGCGTCGCGCGCGCGCGCTTTCAAACGATCATAACATTCAGTCCGGATGAATCGCGAGGCCCGGAGGCGCCGCCGGGAGCCCATCCCGAGCCCGCCGCTGCCCCAACCAGGGCTCGCCCGGTTGAGGTCGACCTCGACCCCAAACCCGTTCCGGGGCCCGTCGAGCTTTTGCAGCAACGCCAAGGATCGGAGCCGAGTGAGGAAACCGACCGCCGCGGTCCCGGCCCGCTCTCGCCGCCGAGAAGGATTTGAGCAATCGAAACCTTGTGCGTGCGCGCCACCAAAAGAACAAGCCCGACCGACGCTCAGTGAGGAGGTGCAACACGAGGACTTCCCAGAGGTCACCCATCCCAAGCACTACTTCGCCAAGCACGCTTAATCGCAGGGTTTCGATGGGGATCCGGTGCATTAGTGCTGGCATGATCGCACTCTCGAAGTGTGGCGCGGACAACCGCTTTATGCCTTTCGCAAGGCGCCGCGCGCGCTTCAAACGATCATAACTTTCGTCCGGATGAATCGCGAAGCCCGGAGGCGCCGCCGAGCTCGCTCCGAGCCCGCCGCCGTCCCAACCAGGGCTCGCTTGGCCGAGGTCGACCGACCCCGTAAAACCGTTTCGGCCCGTTTCGAGCTTTTGCAAGCAACGCCAAGGATCGGAGCCGCCGGCGAGGAAACCGACTGGCCGCGTCCTGCCCGCCCTCCGACGCCGAGAAGGATTTGAGCAATCGAAACCCGTGCGTGCGCGCCACCAAAAGAACAAGCCCGACCGACGCAAAAGGAGGAGGTGCAACACGAGACTCTCCAGAGGTCACCCATCCAAAGATTACTCTCGCCAAGCACGCTTAATCGCGGAGTTCTCGATGGATCCGGTGCACAGTGCCGGCATGATCGCACCCGCCAAGTGTGGCGCGATCAACGCTTTATGCCTCTCCGCACGCGCGCGCGCTTCAAACGATCATAACTTTGTACCGGATGAATCTCGAGGCCCGGAGGCGCTTCGCCGGAAAGCTCATCCCGAGCGCCGCCGTCCCAACCAGGGCTCGCCCTGGTTGAGGTCGACTCGACCCCGTAAACCTGCTCGGGGCCCGTTCGAGCTTTTTCCAGAACGCCAAGGATCGAGTCGTCGGTGAGGAAACCGACCCGCCGCGGGTCCCGGCCCCGCCTCCGCCGCCGAGAAGGATTTGAGCAATCGAAACCTTGTGCGTGCGCGCCACCAAAAGAACAAGCCCGACCGACGCAAAAGGAGGAGGTGCAACACGAGGATTTCTCAGAGGTCACCCATCCCGCACTACTTCGCCCAAGCACGCTTAATCGCGGAGTTCGGGGATCCGGTGCATTAGTGCCGGTATGATCGCACCGTCAAGTGTGGCGCGATCAATCCGTTTATGCCTTCTCCGCCGCGCGCGCGCTCAAACGATCATAACTTTCGTCCGGATGAATCTCGAGGCCCGGAGGCGCCGCCGGAAAGCTCGTCCCGAGCCCGCCGTCGTCCCAACCAGGGCTCGCCCGGCCGAGGTCGACTCGACCCCCGAAACCTGTTCCGAGGCCCGTTTTGGAGCTTTTGCAACAACGCCAAGGATCGGAGCCGCCGGTGAGGAAACTGGACCTCGCCAAGGTCCCGTCGCCCGCTCCACCGCCGAGAAGGATTTGAGCAACGAAACCTTGTGCGTGCGCGCCACCAAAAGAACAAGCCCGACCGACGCAAAAAGGAGGAGGTGCAACACGAGACTTCCCTGGAGGTCACCCATCCCCGTACTACTCTCGCCCAAGCACGCGAATCAAGGAGTTTCTTAAGGGATCCGATGCATTAGTGCCGGTATGATCGCACCCGTCGCGTGGCGCGATCAACCGCTTTTATGCCTTTCGGCGAGCCGCGCGCGCTTCAAACGATCATAACTTTCCGTCCGGATGAATCTCGAGAGGCCCGGAGGCGCCGCCGGAAAGCTCGTCCCGAGCTCCGGCCGTCCCAACCAGGGCTCGCCCGGCCGAGGTCGACCTCGACCCCGTAAACCTGTTCCGAGGCCCGCCGGAGCTTTTGCCAACGCCAAGGATCGGAGCCGCCGAGTGAGGAAACCGACCTGCCGCGGTCCCGGGCCCGCCTCCGCCGCCGAGAAGGATTTGAGAAATCGGAAACCAGTGCGTGCGCGCCACCAAAAGAACAAGCCCGACCGACGCAAAAAGGAGGAGGTGCACCACGAGGACTTCCCAGAGGTCACCCATCCCGCACTACTCTCGCCCAAGCACGCTTAACTGCGGAGTTTGATTGGATCCGTGCATTAGTAGCCGGGTATGATCGCACCCGTCAAGTGTGGCGCGATCAACCGCTTTATGCCTTCGCCGCCGCGCGTTTCAAACGATCATAACTTTTTCGTCCTGGGATGAATTCGAGGCCCGGAGGCGCCGCTGGAAAGCTCGTCCCGAGCAGCCCGCCGTCCCAACCAGGGCTCGCCCTGGCTGAGGTCGACTCTCGACCCTGTAAACCTGTTCCGGCCCGTTTGAGCTTTTCCAACAACGCCAAGGATCGGAGCCGCCGGGTGAGGAAACCGACCTGCCGCGGTCCCGGGCCCGCCTCCGCCCGAGAAGGATTTGAGCAATCGAAACCATGTGCGTGCGCGCCACCAAAAGAACAAGCCCGACTGACGCAAAAAGGAGGAGGTGCAACACGAGGACTTCTCAGAGGTCACCCATCCCGCACTACTATCGCCCAAGCACGCTTAATCGCGGAGTTCTGATGGGATCCGGTGCATTAGTGCTGGCATGATCGCACCTGTCAAGTGTGGCGCGATCAACTGCTTTATGCCTTCGCAAGGCCACCGCGCGCGCTTCAAACGATCATAACTTTCAGTCCGGGATGAATCTCGAGGCCCGGAGGCGCCCCGGAAAGCTCATCCCGAGCTCCCGCCGTCCCAACCAGGGCTCGCCTTGGCTGAGGTCGACCTCGACCCCGTAAACCTGTTCCGTCTGACGTTTGAGCTTTTCCAAGAACGCCAAGGATCGGAGCCGCCGAGTGAGGAAACCGACCTGCCGCGGTCCCAGGCCCGCCTCCGCCGCCGAGAAGGATTTGAGCAATCGAAACCTTGTGCGTGCGCGCCACCAAAAGAACAAGCCCGACTGACGCAAAAAGGAGGAGGTGCAACACGAGGACTTCCCAGGAGGTCACCCATCCCAGTACTACTCTCGCCCAAGCACGCTTAACTGCGGAGTTCTGATGGGATCCGGTGCATTAGGCGGTATGATCGCACCGTCAAGTGTGGCGCGATCAATCGTTTATGCCTTTCGCGGCCGCGCGCGCTTCAAACGATCATAACTTTCTGTCCGGGATGAATCTCGAGGCCCGGGAGGCGCCGCTGGAAAGCTCGTCTCCGAGTCCCGTCGTCCCAACCTGGGCTCGCCCCGGCTGAGGTCGACTCGACCCTGCAAACCTGTTCCGAGGCCCGTTCGAGCTCCAACAACGCCAAGGACGTGAGCGCCGGGGAGAGGAAACCGACCTGCCGCGGTCCCGGGCCCGCCTCCGCCGCCGAGAAGGATTTGAGCAATCGAAACCTTGCGTGCGCGCCACCAAAGAACAAGCCCGACTGACGCAAAAAGGAGGAGGTGCAAGACGAGGACTTCCCAGGAGGTCACCCATCCCTCGACTACTCGCCCAAGCACGCTTAATCGTGGAGTTCGATGGATCCGGCATTAGTGGCCGGTGTGATCGCACCTCGTGTGGCGCGATCAATCGCTTTTATGCTCGTGCCGCCGCGCGCTTCAAACGATCATAACTTCTCGTCCGGATGAATCTCGAGGCCCGGAGGCGCCGCCGGGAAAGCCCATCCCGAGCCCGCCGCCGTCCCAACCAGGGGCTCGCCCGGCTGAGGTCGACCTCGACCCCGCAAAACCTGTTCCGAGGCCCGGCGGAGCTTTTGCAAAGAACGCCAAGGACGAGCCGCCGGGGTGAGGAAACCGACCGCCGCGGTCCCGGGCCCGCCTCCACCGCCGAGAAGGATTTGAGCAATAGAAACCATGCGCGTGCGCGCCACCAAAAGAACAAGCCCGACCGACGCAAAAGCGAGGAGGTGCAACACGAGGACTTCCCTGTGAGGTCACCCATCCCGTACTACTCTCGCCCAAGCACGCTTAATCGCGGAGTTCTGATTGGATCCGGTGCATTAGTGCCGGTATGATCGCACCCGTCAAGTGTGGCGCGATCAACCGCTTTATGCCTTCGCAAGGCCGCGCGCGCTTCAAATGATCATAACTTTTCGTCCGGATGAATCGCGAGAAGCCCGGAGGCGCCGCCGGAAAGCTCATCCCGAGCTCGCCGCCGTCCCAACCGGGGCTCGCCCGGCCGAGGTCGACCTCGACCCCAGAAACCTGTTCCGAGGCCCGTTTCGAGCTTTTGCAGCAACGCCAAGGACGGAGCCCGGGTGAGGAAACCGACCGCCGCGGTCCCCGGCCCGCCCCTCGCCGAGAAGGATTTGAGCAATCGAAACCTTGCGCGTGCGCCCACCAAAAGAACAAGCCCGACCGACGCAAAAAGGAGGAGGTGCAACACGAGGACTTCCCAGAGGTCACCCATCCCGCACTACTCTCGCCAAGCACGCTTAATCATGGAGTTCGATGGGATCCGGTCCATTAGTGCCTGGTATGATCGCACCCGCAAGTGTGGCGCGATCAACCGCTTTATGCCTTCGCAAGGCCGCGCGCGCTTCAAACGATCATAACTTTCTCGTCCGATGAATTCGAGTTCGGAGGCGCCGCCGAAAGCTCGTCCCGAGCCCGCCGCCGTCCCAACCAGGGCTTGCCTGGACCGAGGTCGACTCGACCCAAAGGTAAACCCTTTTCGAGTCTGTTTCGAGCTTTTGCAGCAACGCCAAGGATCGGAGCCGCCGGGTGAGGAAACCGACCGCCGATGTCCCGGCCCGCCCTCCGCCGCTCGAAGGATTTGAGCAATCGAAACCTTGTGCGTGCGCGCCACCAAAAGAACAAGCCCGACTGACGCAAAAAGGAGGAGGTGCAACACGAGGACTTCCCAGAGGTCACCCATCCCGCACTACTCGCGCCAAGCACGCTTAATCGCGGAGTTTCGATGGGAACGTGCATTAGTGCCGGTATGATCGCACCCGCCAAGTGTGGCGCGATCAACCGCTTTATGCCTTCGCACAGCCGCGCGCGCTTAAACGATCATAACTTTCTCGTCCGGATGAATCTCGAGGCCCGGAGGCGCCATTGGAAAGCTCATCCTAGCCGCGCCGTCCCAACCAGGGCTCGCCTGGGGTCGAGGTCGACCTCGACCCCGTAAACCCGTTTCTCCGGCCCGTTTGAGCTTTTGAAGCAACGCCAAGGATCGGAGCCGCCGGATGAGGAAACCGACTCGCCGCGGCCCGGCCCGCCTCCGCCGCCGAGAAGGATTTTGAGCAATCGGCTCGCAGCGTGCGCGCCACCAAAAGAACAAGCCCGATCGACGCAAAAAGGAGGAGGTGCAACACGAGGACTTCCCAGAGGTCACCCATCCCAGTACTACTCGCCCAAGCACGCTTAATCGCGGATTTCTTTATGGGATCCGTGCATTAGTGCCGGTATGATCGCACCGTCAAGTGTGGCGCGATCAACCGCTTTATGCCTTCGCAGGGCCGCCGCGCGCGCTTCAAACGATCATAACTTTTCTGTCCGGATGAATCGCGAGGCCCGGGAGGCGCCGCCGGAAAGCTCGTCCCGAGCTCCGCCGCCGTCCCAACCAGGGCTCGCCCGGCTGAGGTCGACTCGACCCAAGAAACCCTGTTCCGGCCCGTTTCGTGAGCTTTTGCGCAACGCCAAGGATCGGAGCCGCCGGGAGAGGGAAACCGACCGTCGCGGTCTGCCCGCTCCGCCGCCGAGAAGGATTTCCGAGCAATCGAAACCTTGTGCGTGCGCGCCACCAAAAGAACAAGCCCGACCGACGCAAAAAGGAGGAGGTGCAACACGAGACTTCCTCAGGAGGTCACCCATCCCGTACTACTCTCGCCCAAGCACGCTTAACTCAAGGAGTTCTAATGGGATCCGGTGCATTAGTGCCGGTATGATCGCACCCGTCAAGCGTGGCGCGATCAACTACTTTTATGCCTTCGCAACGCGCGCGCTTCAAACGATCATAACTTTATGTCCGGATGAATCTCGAGGCCCTGGGGAGGCGCCGCTTGAAAGCTCGTCCCGAGCCCGCCGCCGTCCCAACCAGGGCTCGGCCTGCCGAGGTCGACCTCGACCCGAGAAACCTTTTCCGGCCCGTTTCGAGCTTTTGCAAAGAACGCCAAGGATCGTGAGTCGCCGGCGAGGAAACCGACCGCTCGCGGGGTCCCGGGCCCGCCTCCGCCGCCGAGAAGGATTTGAGCAATCGAAACCATGGCGTGCGCGCCACCAAAAGAACAAGCCCGACCGACGCAAAAGGAGGAGGTGCAACACGAGGACTTCCCAGAGGTCACCCATCCTGACTACTCTCGCCCAAGCACGCTTAATCGGAGTTCTCGATGGATCCTGCATTAGTGCTGGTATGATCGCACCGTCAAGTGTGGCGCGATCAACCGCTTTATGCCTTCGCGGGACACGCGCGCGCGCTTCAAACGATCATAACTTTCGTCCGGATGAATCTCGAGGCCCGGAGGCGCCGCCGGAAAGCTCGTCCCGAGCCCGCCGCCGTCCCAACCAGGGCTCGCTCGCTGAGGCCGACTCGACCCCGTAAACCTGTTCCGAGGCCCGTTTGGAGCTTTTGCGGCAACGCCAAGGATCGGAGCGCGGTGAGGAAACCGACCGCCGCGGTCCCGGCCCGCCTCCGCCGCCGAGAAGGATTTGAGCAATCGAAACCTTGCGCGTGCGAGCCACCAAAAGAACAAGCCCGACTGACGCAAAAAGGAGGAGGTGCAACACGAGGACTTCCTGTGAGGTCACCCATCCCGCACTACTCGCCCAAGCACGCTTAACTGGGATTTCCGATGGGATCCGTGCATAGTGCCGGGATGATCGCACCGTCAAGTGTGGCGCGATCAACTGCTTTATGCCTTCATAGGCCGCCGCGCGCGCGCTTCATACGATCATAACTTTTCTGTCCGGATGAATCTCGAGGCCCGGAGGCGCCGCCGGAAAGCTTGTCCCGAGCCGTCGTCCCAACCAGGGGCTCGCCCGGTTGAGGTCGACCTCGACCCAAGAAACCCGTTCGGGCCCGGCGTGAGCTTTTGCAAAGAACGCCAAGGATCGGAGCGCCGGGTGAGGAAACCGACCCGCCGCGGCCCTGGCCCGCTCCGCCGCCGAGAAGGATTTGAGCAATCGAAACCTTGTGCGTGCGCGCCACCAAAAGAACAAGCCCGACTCGACGCAAAGGAGGAGGTGCAACACGAGGACTTCCTCGAGGTCACCCATCCCAAGCTACTCTCGCCCAAGCACGCTTAATCAAGGAGTTCTTATGGGATCCGGTGCATTAGTGCCGGCATGATCGCACCGTCAAGTGTGGCGCGATCAACCGCTTTATGCCTTTCGCCGCGCGCGCGCTTTCAAACGATCATAACTTTCGTCCGGATGAATCGCGAGGCCCGGAGGCGCGCGGGAGGCGGGGTTCCCGAGCCCGCGTCGTCCCAAGTTGGGCCCTGGCCGAGGTCGACTCGACCCGAGAAACCCGTTGAGGGGCCCGTTTCGAGCTTTTGCAAGCAACGCCAAGGATCGAGCCGCCGGTGAGGAAACCGACCTTTCCGCGTGTCCCGGCCCGCCTCCGCCGCCGAGAAGGATTTGAGCAATAGAAACCTTGTGCGTGCGCGCCACCAAAAGAACAAGCCCGACTGACGCAAAAAGGAGGAGGTGCAACACGAGGACTTCCCAGGAGGTCACCCATCCCAGTACTATTCTCGCCCAAGCACGCTTAACTGCGGAGTTCTGATGGGATCCGTGCATTAGTGCGCGGGATGATCGCACCGTCAAGTGTGGCGCGATCAACTCGCTTTATGCCTCGCAAACGCCGCGCGCTTCAAACGATCATAACTTTCGTCCGGATGAATCTCGAGGCTCGGGAGGCGCCGCCGGAAAGCTCGTCCGATCCCGGGCCGTCCCAACCAGGGCTCGCCCCGAGGTCGACCTCGACCCCGTAAACCTGTTCCGGGGCTCCGTTTCGTGAGCTTTTCAAAGAACGCCATGACTGAGCCGGTGAGGAAACCGACCGCCGCGGTCCCATGCCCGCCTCGCGCCGAGAAGGATTTGAGCAATCGAACCCGTGCGTGCGCGCCACCAAAAGAACAAGCCCGACCGACAAAAAGGAGGAGGTGCAACACGAGGACTTCCTCAGAGGTCACCCATCCTGGCCCTACTCGCCCAAGCACGCTAGCCGCGGTGCTTCGATGGGATCCGGTGCATTAGTGCTGGTATGATCGCACCTGTCAAGTGTGGCGCGATCAATCGCTTTATGCTCGCAAGGCCGCGCGCGCTTCAAACGATCATAACTTTCGTCCGGATGAATCGCGAGGCCCGGAGGCGCCGCCGGAAAGCTCGTCCCGAGCCCGCCGCCGTCCCAACCAGGGCTCGCCCGGTCGAGGGTCGACCTCGACCCCGTAAACCTGTTCCTGGGCCCGTTTGAGCTTTTGCGCAACGCCAAGGATCGGAGCCGCTGGGTGAGGAAACCGACCTGCCGCGGTCCCGGGCCCGCCTCCGCCGCCGAGAAGGATTTGAGCAATCGAAACCTTGTGCGTGCGCGCCACCAAAAGAACAAGCCCGACCGACGCAAAGGAGGAGGTGCAACACGAGGACTTCCCAGAGGTCACCCATCCCGCACTACTACTCGCCCAAGCACGCTTAGCTGCGGAGTTCGATGGGATCCGGTGCATTAGTGCTGGTATGATCGCACCTCACAAGTGTGGCGCGATCAATCGCTTTATGCCTTCGCTGCCGCGCGCGCGCTTCAAACGATCATAATCTTCGTCCGGATGAATCTCGAGGCCCGGAGGCGCCGCCGAAAGCTCGTCCCGAGCCCCCGTCCCAACCGGGGCTCGCGCCGAGGTCCAACTCGGACCCCGTAAACCCTGTTCCGGGGCCCGTTTTGAGCTTTTGCAGCAACGCCAAGGATCGGAGCCGCCGGTGAGGAAACCGACCTTCCGCGGCGGTCCCGGCCCGCCTCCGCCGCCGAGAAGGATTTGAGCAATCGAACCTTGTGCGTGCGCGCCACCAAAAGAACAAGCCCGACTGACGCAAAGGAGGAGGTGCAACACGAGGACTTCCCTTTTCAGAGGTCACCCATCCCAAAGATTTCATATTCTCGCCCAAGCACGTTAACGGCGGAGTTCTGATGGGATCCGGTGCATTAGCGCCGGTATGATCGCAACCGCTGTGGCGCGATCAATCGCTTTATGCCTTTCGTAAGCCGCCGCGCGCGCTTCAAACGATCATAACTTTCTGTCCGGATGAATCTCGAGGCCCGGAGGCGCCGCCGGAAAGCTCGTCCCGAGTCCGCCGCTGCCCCAACCAGGGCTCGCCTTGGCTCGAGGTCGACTCGACCTCAGAAACCTGTTCCGGCCCGTTTCGGAGCTTTTGCAGCAACGCCAAGGATCGGAGCCGCCGGGTGAGGAAACCGACCTGCCGCGGTCCCGGGCCCGCCTCCGCCGCCGAGAAGGATTTGAGCAATCGAAACCTTGTGCGTGCGCGCCACCAAAAGAACAAGCCCGACTGACGCAAAAAGGAGGAGGTGCAACACGAGGACTTCCTAGGAGGTCACCCATCCCAGTACTACTCTCGCCCAAGCACGCTTAATCAAGGAGTTCCGATGGGATCCGGTGCATTAGTGCCGGTATGATCGCACGTGTCAAGTGTGGCGCGATCAATCGCTTTATGCCTTCGCTTAGCGCGCGCGCGCTTCAAACGATCATAACTTTCAGTCCGGGATGAATCTCGAGGCCCGGAGGCGCCGCTGGAAAGCCGTCTCGAGCCCGCCGCCGTCCCAACCAGGGCTCGCCCGCTGAGGTCGACCTCGACCAAGAAACCCGTTCCGGGCCCGTTCGGAGCTTTTCCAGAACGCCAAGGATCGGAGCCGCCGGGTGAGGAAACCGACCTGCCGCGGCCCCGGCCCGCCTCCGCCGCCGAGAAGGATTTTTGGATCGAACCATGCGCGTGCGCGCCACCAAAAGAACAAGCCCGGACCGACGCAAAAGGAGGAGGTGCAACACGAGGACTTCCAGGAGGTCACCCATCCCTAGTACTACTCGCCCAAGCACGCTTAACTGCGGAGTTTCGATGGGATCCGGTGCACAGTGCCGGTACGATCGCACCCGCCAAGTGTGGCGCGATCAATCGCTTTATGCCTTCGCAAGGTCGCTCGCGCTTCAAACGATCATAACTTTCTCGTCCGGATGAATCTCGAGGCCCGGAGGCGCCGCCGGAAAGCTCGTCCCGAGCCTCGCCGTCGTCCCAACCGGGCTCGCCCGGTTGAGGTCGACTCGACCCCAAGAAAACCTGTTCCGGCCCGTTTCGAGCTTTTGCAGCAACGCCAAGGATCGAGCCGCCGGTGAGGAAACCGACCTGCCGCGGTCCCGGCCCGCCGCCGCCGAGAAGGATTTGAGCAATCGAAACCAGGCGTGCGCGCCACCAAAAGAACAAGCCCGACCGACGCAAAAAGGAGGAGGTGCAACACGAGGACTTCCTGTGAGGTCACCCATCCCAAGCACTACTTCGCCCAAGCACGCTAATCGCGGAGTTTCGATGGGATCCGGTGTGTATTGTCGGTATGATCGCACTGTCAAGTGTGGCGCGATCAACCGCTTTATGCTTCGCAAGGCCGTCGCGCGCGCTTCAAACGATCATAACTTTCGTCCGGATGAATCTCGAGGCCCGGAGGCGCGCCGGAAAGCTCGTCCCGAGCCCGCCGCCGTCCCAAAAAGGGCTCGCCCGGTTGAGGCCGACTCGACCCCGAAACCCGTTCCGGGCCCGTGTCTGAGCTTTTGCGGAAGAACGCCAAGGATCGGAGCGCGGTGAGGAAACCGACCGCCGCGTCCCATGCCCGCATTCCGCCGCCGAGAAGGATTTGAGCAATCGAAACCATACACGCGTGCGCGCCACCAAAAGAACAAGCCCGACCGACGCAAAAAGGAGGAGGTGCAACACGAGGACTTCCTCAGAGGTCACCCATCCCGGCACTACTTCGCCCAAGCACGCTTAATCGCGGAGTTTCGATGGGATCCGGTGCATTAGTGCTGGTATGATCGCACCCGTCAAGTGTGGCGCGATCAATCGCTTTATGCCTTCGCTGTGGCGCGCGCGCGCTTCAAACGATCATAACTTTATGTCCGGATGAATCTCGAGGCCCGGAGGCGCCGCCGGAAAGCCTCGTCCCGAGCCCCGCCGTGCCCCAACCAGGGCGGCCGAGGTCGACTCGACCCAAGAAACCGTTCCGGGGCCTGCTTTTGCAGCAACGCCAAGGACGTAGCCGCCGGTGAGGAAACCGACCTTCCGCGGTCCCGTGCCCGCCCTCCGCCGCCGAGAAGGGATTTGAGCAATCGAAACCATGCGCGTGCGCGCCACCAAAAGAACAACCCGACCGACGCAAAAAGGAGGAGGTGCAACACGAGGACTTCTCAGAGGTCACCCATCCCGCACTACTCTCGCCCAAGCACGCCGTCGCTGGAGTTCGATGGATCCGGTGCACAGTGCCGGTATGATCGCACCCGTCAAGTGTGGCGCGATCAACCGCTTTATGCCTTCGCAAGGCCGCGCATGCGCTTTCAAACGATCATAACTTTCTCGTCCGGATGAATCTCGAGGTCCGGAGGCGCCGCCGGAAAGCTCGTCCGGGTCATCGCCGTCCCAACCAGGGCTCACCCGGTTGAGGTCGACCTCGACCCCGTAAACCTATTCCGAGGCCCGCTTTCGAGCTTTTGCAGCAACGCCAAGGATAGGAGCCGGGTGAGGAAACCGACCGCCGCGGCCCCATGCCCCGCTCCGCCGCCGAGAAGGACGAGCAATCGAAACCATGTGCGCGCGCGCCACCAAAAGAACAAGCCCGACCGACGCAAAGGAGGAGGTGCAACACGAGGACTTCTCAGGAGGTCACCCATCCCAAGACTACTCGCCCAAGCACGCTTAATTGCGGTGTTCGATGGGATCCGGGTACATTAGTGCCGGTATGATCGCACCGCGGGCGGTGGCGCGATCAATCGCTTAATGCCTCGCAAAGGTCACCGCGCCGCGCTTCAAACGATCATAACTTTCTGTCCTGGGATGAATCTCGAGGCCCGGAGGCGCCGCTAGAAAGCCTGGCTCCGAGCCCGCCGCCGTCCCAACCAGGGCTCGCCTGGCTGAGGTCGACTCGACCCGCAAACCGTTCCTCGGCCCGCTTTCGAGCTTTTGAAGCAACGCCAAGGATCGGAGCCGCCGGGTGAGGAAACCGACCTGCCGCGGTCCCGGGCCCGCCTCCGCCGCCGAGAAGGATTTGAGCAATCGAAACCTTGCGCGTGCGCGCCACCAAAAGAACAAGCCCGACTGGCGCAAAAAGGAGGAGGTTCAACACGAGGACTTCCCAGGAGGTCACCCATCCTAGTACTACTCTCGCCCAAGCACGCTTAACTGCGGAGTTCTGATGGGATCCTGACTTTAGCCGGTATGATCGCACCGTCAAGTTGTGGCGCGATCAATCGCGATGCCTTCCCCTCCGCCGCGCGCGCTTCAAACGATCATAACTTTCTCGTCCGGATGAATCCCGAGGCCCGGAGGCGCCGCTGGAAAGCTCGTCCCGAGCCGCCGCCGTCCCAACCGGGGCTCGCCGGTTGAGGTCGACTCGACCGCAGAAACCTGTTCCGGCCCGTTCGGAGCTTTTGCCGCAACGCCAAGGACGGAGCCGCCGGTGAGGAAGTCGACCGCCGCGGTCCCGGCCCGCCTCCGCCGCCGAGAAGGATTTGAGCAATCGAAACCTTGTGCGTGCGCGCCACCAAAAGAACAACCCGACCGACGAAAAAGGAGGAGGTGCAACACGAGGACTTCTCCAGAGGTCACCCATCCCAAGCATTACTCTCGCCCAAGCACGCTTAATCGGCGAGCTCGACGCTGGATCCGTGCATTAGTGCTGGTATGATCGCACCCGTCAAGTGTGGCGCGATCAATCGCTTTATGCCTTCGCAAAGCCGCCGCGCACGCTTCAAACGATCATAACTTTCTCGTCTGGGGATGAATCTCGAGGCCCGGAGGCGCGTTGGAAAGCCTCCCCGAGCCCGCCGCTGCCCCAACCAGGGCTCGCCCGCTGAGGTCGACTCGACCCCGAAACCTGTTCCGGCCCGCTTTGAGCTTTTGCAAAGAACGCCAAGGACGGAGCCGCCGGTGAGGAAACCGACCCGCCGCGGTCCCGTGCCCGCCTCCGCCGCCGAGAAGGATTTGAGCAATCGAAACCATGGCGTGCGCGCCACCAAAAGAACAAGCCCGACCGACGAAAAAGGAGGAGGTGCAACACGAGGACTTCCCAGAGGTCACCCATCCCAGAACTACTTCGCCCAAGCACGCTTAACTGCGGAGTTCGATGGGATCCGTGCATTAGTGCCGGTATGATCGCACCGTCAAGTGTGGCGCGATCAACCGCTTTATGCCTTCGCAAGCCGCCGCCGCGCTTCAAACGATCATAACTTTCTGTCCGGATGAATCTCGAGGCCCGGGAGGCGCCGCCGGAAAGCTCGTCCCGAGCTCGCCGCCGTCCCAACCAGGGCTCGCTCGGCTGAGGTCGACCGACCCCAAAACCTGTTCGGGGCCCGTTTTCGGAGCTTTTTGCAAGAACGCCAAGGATCGGAGCGCCGGTGAGGAAACCGACCCGCCGCGGTCCCGGCCCGCCTCCGCCGCCGAGAAGGATTTGAGCAATCGAAACCATGCGCGTGCGCGCCACCAAAAGAACAAGCCCGACCGACGCAAGAAAGGAGGAGGTGCAACACGAGACTTTCCCAGAGGTCACCCATCCCGCATTACTCTCGCCCAAGCACGCTTAATCGCGGAGTTCGATGGGATCCGGTGCATTAGTGCCGGTATGATCGCACCGTCAAGTGTGGCGCGATCAATCGCTTTATGCCTTCGCGAACGCGCGCGCGCGCTTCAAACGATCATAACTTTCTGTCCGGATGAATTCGAGGCCCGGAGGCGCCGCCGGAAAGCTCGTCCCGAGCCCGCCCGCCGTCCCAACCCGGGCTCGCCGGCTGAGGTCGACTCGACCCTAAACCTGTTCCGGCTCGTTTCGAGCTTTTGCAAAGAACGCCAAGGATCGGAGCGCCGGTGAGGAAACCGACCTGCCGCGGTCCCAAGCCCGCCTCCGCCGCCGAGAAGGATTTGAGCAATCGAAACCATGCGTGCGCGCCACCAAAAGAACAAGCCCGACCGACGCAAAAGGAGGAGGTGCAACACGAGGACTTCCCAGGAGGTCACCCATCCCAAGCATTACTCGCCCAAGCACGCTTAATCGCGGAGTTCGATGGATCCGGTGCATTAGTGCCGGTATGATCGCACCCGTCGCGTGGCGCGATCAACCGCTTTATGCCTCGCCGACCGCCGTGCGCGCTTCAAACGATCATAACTTTCGTCCGGATGAATCTCGAGGCCCGGAGGCGCCGCCGGAAAGCTCGTCCCGAGCCCGCTGTCGTCCCAACCAGGGCTCGCCCTGGCTGAGGTCGACCTCGACCCCAAAACCTGTTCCGGGGCCCGTCTGGAGCTTTTGCGCAACGCCAAGGATCGGAGCCGCCGGGTGAGGAAACCGACTCCGCGCGGTCCCGGCCCGCCCGCCGCCGAGAAGGATTTGAGCATCGAAACCTTGTGCGTGCGCGCCACCAAAAGAACAAGCCCGACTGACGCAAAAAGGAGGAGGTGCAACACGAGGACTTCCCAGAGGTCACCCATCCTAGTACTACTCTTCGCCCAAGCACGCTTAATCGGGAGTTTGATGGGGCATTAGTGCCGGTATGATCGCACCGCAAGTGTGGCGCGATCAATCGCTTTTGCCTTTCGCGCGCGCTTTAAACGATCATAACTTTCTGTCGGGATGAATCTCGAGGCCCGGGAGGGCGCCGGAAAGCTCATCCCGAGCTCGCCGCCGTCCCAACCGGGGCTCGCCCGGCTGGGAGGTCGACTCGACCCCAAGAAAACCTGTTCCGGCCCGTTTCTGGAGTTTTTGTAGCAACGCCAAGGATCGGAGCCGCCGGGTGAGGAAACCGACCTGCCGCGGTCCGGGGCCCGCCTCCGCCGCCGAGAAGGATTTGAGCAATCGAAACCATACGCGTGCGCGCCACCAAAAGAACAAGCCCGACTGACGCAAAAAGGAGGAGGTGCAACACGAGGACTTCCCAGGAGGTCACCCATCCCAGTACTACTCTCGCCCAAGCACGCTTAATCGCGGAGTTCCGATGGGATCCGTGCATTAGTGCCGGTATGATCGCACCCGTCAAGCGTGGCGCGATCAATCGCTTTATGCCTTCGCCAAGCCGCCGCGCGCGTTTCAAACGATCATAACTTTCTCGTCCGGGATGAATCTCGAGGCCCGGAGGCGTCGCCGGAAAGCTCGTCCCGAGCTCGCCGCCGTCCCAACCAGGGCTCGCCCGGCTGAGGTCGACCTCGACCCCGAAACCTGTTCCGGCCCGTTCGAGCTTTTGCAGCAACGCCAAGGATCGGAGCCGCCGGGTGAGGAAACCGACCTGCCGCGGTCCCGGCCCGCTCCGCCGCCGAGAAGGATTTGAGCAATCGAAACCATGCGCGTGCGCGCCACCAAAAGAACAAGCCCGACTGACGCAAAAAGGAGGAGGTGCAACACGAGGACTTCCCAGGAGGTCACCCATCCCAGTACTACTCTCGCCCAAGCACGCTTAACTGCGGAGTTCTGATGGGATCCGATGCATTAGTGCTGGTATGATCGCACCTGTCAAGTGTGGCGCGATCAATCGCTTTATGCCTTCGCCGCCGCGCGCGCTTCAAACGATCATAACTTTCTGTCCCGGATGAATTCCGAGGCCCGGAGGCGCCTCCGGAAAGCTCGTCCTGAGCCCGCCGTCGTCCCAACCAGGGCTCGCCCGGTTGAGGTCGACCTCGACCCCAGAAACCTGTTCCGGGGCCCGTTTCGGAGCTTTTGCAGCAACGCCAAGGATCGGAGCCGCCGGGTGAGGAAACCGACCTGCCATGTCCTAGGGCCCGCCTCCGCCGCCGAGAAGGATTTGAGTAATCGAACCTTGCGCGTGCGCGCCACCAAAAGAACAAGCCCGACTGACGCAAAAAGGAGGAGGTGCAACACGAGGACTTCCCAGGAGGTCACCCATCCCACTACTCTCGCCCAAGCACGCTTAACTGCGGAGTTCTGATGGGATCCGGTGCATTAGTGCTGGTATGATCGCACCTGTCAAGTGTGGCGCGATCAACTGCTTTATGCCTTCGCAGGCCGCCGCGCGCGCTTCAAACTATCATAACTTTCTGTCCGGATGAATCTCGAGGCCCGGAGGCGCCGGAAAGCTCGCCCCGAGCTCCGCCGTCGTCCCAACCAGGGCTCGCCCGGTTGAGGTCGACCTCGACCCCAGAAACCTGTTCCGGCCCGTCTGCTGAGCTTTTTGGAGCAACGCCAAGGATCGAGCCCGGTGAGGAAACCGACCTGCCGCGGTCCCGGCCCCGCCTCCGCCGCCGAGAAGGATTTGAGCAATCGAAACCATGCGCGTGCGCGCCACCAAAAGAACAAGCCCGACTGACGCAAAAAGGAGGAGGTGCAACACGAGGACTTCCCAGGAGGTCACCCATCCCAGTACTACTCTCGCCAAGCACGCTTAACCAAGGAGTTCGATGGGATCCGGTGCATTAGTGCTGGTATGATCGCACCTGTCAAGTGTGGCGCGATCAACTGCTTTATGCCTTCGCCAGGCCGCCGCGCGCGCTTCAAACGATCATAACTTTCTGTCCGGGATGAATCTCGAGGCCCGGGAGGCGCCGCTGGAAAGCTCGTCCTGAGCCCGCCGCCGTCCCAACCAGGGCTCGCCCGGTTGAGGTCGACCTCGACCCCGTAAACCCGTTCCGGCCCGCGTGAGCTTTTGGAGCAACGCCAAGGATCGGAGCCGCCGGGTGAGGAAACCGACCTGCCGCGGTCCCGGCCCGCCTCCGCCGCCGAGAAGGATTTGAGCAATCGAAACCATGCGCGTGCGCGCCACCAAAAGAACAAGCCCGACTGACGCAAAAAGGAGGAGGTGCAACACGAGGACTTCCCAGGAGGTCACCCATCCCAGTACTACTCTCGCCCAAGCACTTTTAATCAAGGAGTTCGATGGGATCCGTGCATTAGTGCCGGTATGATCGCACCCGTCAAGTGTGGCGCGATCAACCGCTTTATGCCTTCGCACGCCGCGCGCGCGCTTCAAACGATCATAACTTTATCGTCCGGATGAATCTCGAGGCCCGGAGGCGCCGCCGGAAAGCTCATCCCTGAGCCCGCTCGCCGTCCCAACCAGGGCTCGCCCGGCTGAGGTCGACTCGACCCCGAAACCTGTTCCAGGGCCCATTTTCGGAGCTTTTAAAGCAACGCCAAGGATCGGAGCCGCCGGTGAGGAAACCGACCTGCCGCGGTCCCGGCCCGCCCTCCGCCGCCGAGAAGGATTTGAGCAATCGAAACCATGTGCGTGCGCGCCACCAAAAGAACAAGCCCGACTGACGCAAAAAGGAGGAGGTGCAACACGAGGACTTCCCAGAGGTCACCCATCCCAGTACTACTCTCGCCCAAGCACGCTTAATCGCGGAGTTCGATGGGATCCTGCATTAGTGCTGGTATGATCGCACCCGCCAAGTGTGCGCGATCAACCGCTTTATGCCTTCGCCAGTGCCGCGCGCGCGCTTCAAACTATCATAACTTTCGTCCGGATGAATCTCGAGGCCCGGAGGCGCCGCTCGGAAAGCTCGCCCCGAGCCCGCCGCCGTCCCAACCAGGGCTCACCCGGTTGAGGTCGACTCGACCCCGTAAACCTGTTCGGGGCCCGTTTTGAGCTTTTGCAAGAACGCCAAGGATCGGAGCCGCCGGTGAGGAAACCGACCCGCCGCGGTCCCGCCCGCCTCCGCCGCCGAGAAGGATTTGAGCAATCGAACCATGCGCGTGCGCGCCACCAAAAGAACAAGCCCGACCGACGCAAAAAGGAGGAGGTGCAACACGAGGACTTCCCAGAGGTCACCCATCCCAAGCACTACTCTCGCCCAAGCACGCTTAATCGCGGAGTTCGATGGGATCCGGTGCATTAGTGCCGGTATGATCGCACTGCTCAAGTGTGGCGCGATCAACCGCTTTATGCCTTCGCAGGCCGCCGCGCGCGCTTCAAACGATCATAACTTTCTCGTCCGGATGAATCTCGAGGCCCGGAGGCGCCGCCGGAAAGCTCGTCCCGAGCCCGCCGCCGTCCCAACCAGGGCTCGCCCGGCTGAGGTCGACCTCGACCCCGTAAACCTGTTCCGGCCCGTTCTGAGCTTTTGCAAGCAACGCCAAGGACGGAGCCGCCGGTGAGGAAACCGACCGCCGCGGTCCCGGCCCGCCTCCGCCGCCGAGAAGGATTTGAGCATATCGAAACCATGCGCGTGCGCGCCACCAAAAGAACAAGCCCGACCGACGCAAAAAGGAGGAGGTGCAACACGAGGACTTCCCAGAGGTCACCCATCCCAAGACTACTTTTCGCCCAAGCACGCTTAATCGCGGAGTTCGATGGGATCCGGTGCATTAGTGTTGGTATGATCGCACCCGTCCAAGTGTGGCGCGATCAACCGCTTTATGCCTTCGCAGCCGCGCGCGCGCTTCAAACGATCATAACTTTCTCGTCCGGATGAATCTCGAGGCCCGGAGGCGCCGCCGGAAAGCTCGTCCCGAGCGCCGCCGTCCCAACCAGGGCTCGCCCGGTTGAGGTCGACCGACCCCGAAACCTGTTCCGGGGCCCGTTCGGGAGCTTTTGCAAAGCAACGCCAAGGATCGGAGCCGCCGGGTGAGGAAACCGACCCGCCGCGGTCCCGGCCCGCTCCGCCGCCGAGAAGGATTTGAGCAATCGAAACCTTGTGCGTGCGCGCCACCAAAAGAACAAGCCCGACCGACGCGAAAAGGAGGAGGTGCAACACGAGGACTTCTCAGAGGTCACCCATCCCAAGTACTACTTCGCCAAGCACGCTTAACTGCGGAGTTCGATGGGATCCGGTGCATTAGTGCCGGTATGATCGCACCCGTCAAGTGTGGCGCGATCAACCGCTTTATGCCTTCGCAGCCGCCGCGCGCGCTTCAAACGATCATAACTTTTGTCCGGATGAATCTCGAGGCCCGGGAGGCGCCGCCGGGAAAGCTCGGTCCCGAGCCCGCCGTCCCAACCAGGGCTCGCCCGGCTGAGGTCGACCTCGACCCCGAAACCCGTTCCGGCCCGTTTTGGAGCTTTTGCAAGAACGCCAAGGATCGGAGCCGCCGGTGAGGAAACCGACCCGCCGCGGTCCCGGCCCGCCTCCGCCGCCGAGAAGGATTTGAGCAATCGAAACCAGCGCGTGCGCGCCACCAAAAGAACAAGCCCGACCGACGCAAAAAGGAGGAGGTGCAACACGAGGACTTCCCAGAGGTCACCCATCCCAAGCACTACTCTCGCCCAAGCACGCTTAATCGCGGAGTTTCGATGGGATCCGGTGCATTAGTGCTGGTATGATCGCACCCGTCAAGTGTGGCGCGATCAACCCGCTTTATGCCTTCGCGCGCGCGCGCGCTTCATACGATCATAACTTTCTCGTCCGGATGAATCTCGAGGCCCGGAGGCGTCGCCGGAAAGCTCGTCCCGAGCCGCCGTCCCAACCAGGGCTCGCCCGGCTGAGGTCGACTCGACCCCGAAACCTGTTCCGGCCCGTTTCGGAGCTTTTGCAAGAACGCCAAGGATCGAGCCGCCGGTGAGGAAACCGACCGCCGCGGTCCCGGCTCCGCCTCCGCCGCCGAGAAGGATTTGAGCAATCGAAACCATGCGCGTGCGCGCCACCAAAAGAACAAGCCCGACTGACGCAAAAAGGAGGAGGTGCAACACGAGGACTTCCCAGAGGTCACCCATCCCAAGATTACTCTCGCCCAAGCACGCTTAACTCGCGGAGTTTCGATGGGATCCGTGCATTAGTGCCGGGTATGATCGCACCCGCCAAGTGTGGCGCGATCAACTGCTTTATGCCTTCGCCAGGCCGCCGCGCGCTTCAAACGATCATAACTTTCTGTCCGGATGAATCTCGAGGCCCGGGAGGCGCCGCTGGAAAGCTCGTCCTGAGCCCACCGCCGTCCCAACCAGTGGCTCGCCCGGCTGAGGTCGACCTCGACCCCAGAAACCCGTTCCGAGGGGCCGCCGGAGCTTTTGCAAAGAACGCCAAGGATCGGAGCCGCCGGTGAGGAAACCGACCCGCCGCGGTCCCGGCCCCCTCCCGCCGCCGAGAAGGATTTGAGCAATCGAAACCATGCGCGTGCGCGCCACCAAAAGAACAAGCCCGACTGACGCAAAAAGGAGGAGGTGCAACACGAGGACTTCCCAGAGGTCACCCATCCCGCACTACTCTCGCCCAAGCACGCTTAATCGCGGAGTTCGATGGGATCCGTGTGCATTAGTGCCGGTATGATCGCACCCGTCAAGTGTGGCGCGATCAACCGCTTTATGCCTTCGCAGGCCGCGCGCGCGCTTCAAACGATCATAACTTTCTGTCCGGGATGAATCTCGAGGCCCGGAGGCGCCGCCGGAAAGCTCGTCCCGAGCTCCGCCGCCGTCCCAACCGGGGCTCGCCCGGCTGAGGTCGACTCGACCCGGTAAACCCGTTCCGGCCCGTTCGAGCTTTTGCAAAGCAACGCCAAGGATCGGAGCCGCCGGTGAGGAAACCGACCTGCCGCGGTCCCGGCCCGCCTCCGCGCCGAGAAGGATTTGAGCAAAAAACCATGCGCGTGCGCGCCACCAAAAGAACAAGCCCGACTGACGCAAAAAGGAGGAGGTGCAACACGAGGACTTCCCAGAGGTCACCCATCCCTAGCACTACTTCGCCCAAGCACGCTTAATCGCGGAGTTTCGATGGGATCCGGTGCATTAGTGCCGGTATGATCGCACCGCCAAGTGTGGCGCGATCAATCGCTTTATGCCTTCGCAAAGCCGCCGCGCGCGCTTCAAACGATCATAACTTTCTCGTCCGGATGAATCTCGAGGCCCGGAGGCGCCGCGGGAAAGCTCGCCCCGAGCTCGCCGCTCGTCCCAACCAGGGCTCGCCCGGTTGAGGTCGACTCGACCCCAGAAACCTGTTCCGGGGCCCATTTTGAGCTTTTGCAGCAACGCCAAGGATCGGAGCCGCCGGGTGAGGAAACCGACCTGCCGTGGTCCCGGGCCCGCCTCCGCCGCCGAGAAGGATTTGAGCAATCGAAACCATGCGCGTGCGCGCCACCAAAAGAACAAGCCCGACTGACGCAAAAAGGAGGAGGTGCAACACGAGACTTCCCAGAGGTCACCCATCCCAAGCATTACTCTCGCCCAAGCACGCTTAATCGCGAGTTCGATGGGATCCGGTGCATTAGTGCCGGTATGATCGCACCGCCAAGTGTGGCGCGATCAATCGCTTTATGCCTTCGCAGGCCGCCGCGCGCGCTTCAAACGATCATAACTCGTCCGGATGAATCTCGAGGCCCGGAGGCGCCGCTGGAAAGCTCGTCCTGAGCCCGCCGCCGTCCCAACCAGGGCTCGCCCGGTTGAGGTCGACCTCGACCCCGAAACCTGTTCCGGCCCGTTTCGAGCTTTTGCAAAGCAACGCCAAGGATCGGAGCCGCCGGTGAGGAAACCGACCGCCGCGGTCCCGGCCCGCCTCCGCCGCCGAGAAGGATTTGAGCAATCGAAACCTTGTGCGTGCGCGCCACCAAAAGAACAAGCCCGACTGACGCAAAAAGGAGGAGGTGCAACACGAGGACTTCCCAGGAGGTCACCCATCCCAGTACTACTCTCGCCCAAGCACGCTTAATCGCGGAGTTCGATGGGATCCGGTGCATTAGTGCCGGTATGATCGCACCGTCAAGTGTGGCGCGATCAACCGCTTTATGCCTTCGCTGTGCCGCCGCGCGCTTCAAACGATCATAACTTTCTGTCCGGATGAATCTCGAGGCCCGGAGGCGCCGCTGGAAAGCTCGTCCTGAGCCCGCCGTCCCAACCAGGGCTCGCCCGGTTGAGGTCGACCTCGACCAAGAAACCTGTTCCGGGGCCCGTTTCGGAGCTTTTGCAGCAACGCCAAGGATCGGAGCCGCCGGGTGAGGAAACCGACCTGCCGCGGTCCCGGCCCGCCTCCGCCGCCGAGAAGGATTTGAGCAATCGAAACCAGCGCGTGCGCGCCACCAAAAGAACAAGCCCGACCGACGCAAAGGAGGAGGTGCAACACGAGGACTTCCCAGGAGGTCACCCATCCCGCACTACTCTCGCCCAAGCACGCTAACGCGGAGTTCGATGGGATCCGGTGCATTAGCTGGTATGATCGCACCCGTCAAGTGTGGCGCGATCAATCGCTTTATGCCTTCGCTGTGCCGCCGCGCGCTTCAAACGATCATAACTTTCTCGTCCGGATGAATCTCGAGGCCCGGAGGCGCCGCTGGAAAGCTCGTCCTGAGCCCGCCGCCGTCCCAACCAGGGCTCGCCCGGTTGAGGTCGACCTCGACCCCAAGAAACCTGTTCCGGGCCCGTTTCGAGCTTTTGCAAGCAACGCCAAGGATCGGAGCGCCGGTGAGGAAACCGACCCGCCGCGGTCCCGGCCCGCCTCCGCCGCCGAGAAGGATTTGAGCACGAAACCTTGTGCGTGCGCGCCACCAAAAGAACAAGCCCGACCGACGCAAAAGGAGGAGGTGCAACACGAGGACTTCCCAGAGGTCACCCATCCCAAGACTACTCTCGCCCAAGCACGCTTAACTGCGGAGTTCTCGATGGGATCCGGTGCATTAGTGCGGTATGATCGCACCCGTCAAGTGTGGCGCGATCAATCGCTTTATGCCTTCGCCGTGCGCGCGCGCTTCAAACGATCATAACTTTCTCGTCCGGATGAATCTCGAGGCCCGGAGGCGCCGCCGGAAAGCTCGTCCCGAGCCCGCCGTCCCAACCAGGGCTCGCCCGGCTGAGGTCGACCTCGACCCCGAAACCTCGTTCCGGCCCGTTCGGAGCTTTTGCAAGCAACGCCAAGGATCGGAGCCGCCGGTGAGGAAACCGACCTGCCGCGGTCCCGGGCCCGCCTCCGCCGCCGAGAAGGATTTGAGCAATCGAAACCAGCGCGTGCGCGCCACCAAAAGAACAAGCCCGACTGGCGCAAAAAGGAGGAGGTTCAACACGAGGACTTCCCAGGAGGTCACCCATCCCAAGACTACTTCGCCCAAGCACGCTTAATCGGCGGAGTTCGATGGGATCCGGTGCATTAGTGCCGGTATGATCGCACCTGTCAAGTGTGGCGCGATCAACTGCTTTATGCCTTCGCAGCCGCCGCGCGCGCTTCAAACGATCATAACTTTCTGGTCCGGATGAATCTCGAGGCCCGGGAGGCGCCGCTGGAAAGCTCGTCCTGAGCCCGCCGCCGTCCCAACCAGGGCTCGCCCGGTTGAGGTCGACTCGACCCCAGAAACCCGTTCCGGCCCGTTTCGAGCTTTTGCAGCAACGCCAAGGATCGGAGCCGCCGGGTGAGGAAACCGACCTGCCGCGGTCCCGGGCCCGCCTCCGCCGCCGAGAAGGATTTGAGCAATCGAAACCATGCGCGTGCGCGCCACCAAAAGAACAAGCCCGACTGACGCAAAAAGGAGGAGGTGCAACACGAGGACTTCCCACCCAAGCACGCTTAACTGCGGAGTTTCTGATGGGATCCGGTGCATTAGTGCTGGTATGATCGCACCTGTCAAGTGTGGCGCGATCAATTGCTTTATGCCTTCGCAGCCGCGCGCGCGCTTCAAACGATCATAACTTTCTGTCCGGATGAATCTCGAGGCCCGGAGGCGCCGCCGGGAAAGCTCGTCCCGAGCCCGCCGTCCCAACCAGGGCTCGCCCGGCTGAGGTCGACCTCGACCCCAGAAACCCGTTCCGGCCCGTTTTGAGCTTTTGCAAGAACGCCAAGGATCGGAGCGCCGGTGAGGAAACCGACCTGCCGCGGTCCCTGCCCGTTTCCCGCCGAGAAGGATTTGAGCAATCGAAACCTTGTGCGTGCGCGCCACCAAAAGAACAAGCCCGACTGACGCAAAAAGGAGGAGGTGCAACACGAGGACTTCCCAGAGGTCACCCATCAAGTCATTACTTCGCCCCAAGCACGCTTAATCGCGGAGTTCGATGGGATCCGGCATTAGTGCCGGTATGATCGCACCCGTCAAGTGTGGCGCGATCAACCGCTTTATGCCTTCGCTGTGTCACCGCCGCGCGCTTCAAACGATCATAACTTTCGTCCGGATGAATCTCGAGGCCCGGAGGCGCCGCCGGAAAGCTCGTCCCGAGCCCGCCGCCGTCCCAACCAGGGCTCGCCCTGGCTGAGGTCGACTCGACCCCGAAACCTGTTCCGGCCCGTTCGGAGCTTTTGCAAAGCAACGCCAAGGATCGGAGCCGCTGGTGAGGAAACCGACGTGCCGCGGTCCCGGCCCGCCTCCGCCGCCGAGAAGGATTTGAGCAATCGAAACCATGCGCGTGCGCGCCACCAAAAGAACAAGCCCGACTGACGCAAAAAGGAGGAGGTGCAACACGAGGACTTCCAGAGGTCACCCATCCCAGTACTACTCGCCCAAGCACGCTTAACCGCGGAGTTCGATGGGATCCGGCATTAGTGCCGGTATGATCGCACCCGTCAAGTGTGGCGCGATCAATCGCTTTATGCCTTCGCTGTGCCGCGCGCGCGCTTCAAACGATCATAACTTTCTCGTCCGGATGAATCTCGAGGCCCGGGAGGCGCCGCCGGAAAGCTCGTCCCGAGCCCGCGCCGTCCCAACCAGGGCTCGCCCGGCCGAGGTCGACTCGACCCGTAAACCTGTTCCGGGGCCCGTTTCGAGCTTTTGCAGCAACGCCAAGGATCGGAGCCGCCGGTGAGGAAACCGACCGCCGCGGTCCCGGCCCGCCTCCGCCGCCGAGAAGGATTTGAGCAATCGAAACCATGCGCGTGCGCGCCACCAAAAGAACAAGCCCGACTGACGCAAAAAGGAGGAGGTGCAACACGAGGACTTCCTAAGAGGTCACCCATCCCAAGCACTACTCGCCCAAGCACGCTTAATGCGGAGTTTCGATGGGATCCGGTGCATTAGTGCTGGTATGATCGCACCCGCCAAGTGTGGCGCGATCAATCGCTTTATGCCTTCGCTGTGCGCGCGCGTTTCAAACGATCATAACTTTCTTCGTCCGGATGAATCTCGAGGCCCGGAGGCGCCGCTCGGAAAGCTCGTCCCGAGCCCGCCGCCGTCCCAACCAGGGCTCGCCCCGGTTGAGGTCGACTCGACCCGTAAACCTGTTCCGGGCCCGTTGAGCTTTTGCAAGAACGCCAAGGATCGGAGCCGCCGGTGAGGAAACCGACCCGCCGCGGTCCCGGCCCGCTCCGCCGCCGAGAAGGATTTGAGCAATCGAAACCATGCGCGTGCGCGCCACCAAAAGAATAAGCCCGACTGACGCAAAAAGGAGGAGGTGCAACACGAGGACTTCCCAGAGGTCACCCATCCCGCACTACTCTCGCCCAAGCACGCTTAATCGCGGAGTCTCGATGGGATCCGTGCATTAGTGCCGGTATGATCGCACCCGTCAAGTGTGGCGCGATCAATCGCTTTATGCCTTCGCCAGCCGCCGCCGCGCGCTTCAAACGATCATAACTTTCTGTCCGGATGAATCTCGAGGCCCGGAGGCGCCTCGGGAAAGCTCGTCCCGAGCCCGCCGCCGTCCCAACCAGGGCTCGCCCGGCGAGGTCGACTCGACCCCGTAAACCTGTTCCGGGGCCCGTTCGAGCTTTTGCAAAGAACGCCAAGGATCGGAGCGCCGGGTGAGGAAACCGACCGCCGCGGTCCCGGCCCGCCTCCGCCGCCGAGAAGGATTTGAGCATCGAAACCATGCGCGTGCGCGCCACCAAAAGAACAAGCCCGACCGACGCAAAAGGAGGAGGTGCAACACGAGGACTTCCCAGAGGTCACCCATCCCAAGCACTACTCTCGCCCAAGCACGCTTAATCGCGGAGTTCGATGGGATCCGTGCATTAGTGCCGGTATGATCGCACCGTCAAGTGTGGCGCGATCAATTGCTTTATGCCTTCGCCAGGCGCGCGCGCGCTTCAAACGATCATAACTTTCTGTCCGGGATGAATCTCGAGGCCCGGGAGGCGCCGCTGGAAAGCTCGTCCTGAGCCCGCCGTCCCAACCAGGGCTCGCCAGGCTGAGGTCGACCTCGACCCCGTAAACCTGTTCCGGCCCGTTTTGAGCAAAGCAACGCCAAGGATCGGAGCGCCGGTGAGGAAACCGACTGCCGCGGTCCCGGCCCGCTCCGCCGCCGAGAAGGATTTGAGCAATCGAAACCATGCGCGTGCGCGCCACCAAAAGAACAAGCCCGACTGACGCAAAAAGGAGGAGGTGCAACACGAGGACTTCCCAGAGGTCACCCATCCCAAGACTACTCTCGCCCAAGCACGCTTAATCGCGGAGTTCGATGGGATCCGGTGCATTAGTGCCGGTATGATCGCACTCGGCCAAGTGTGGCGCGATCAACCGCTTTATGCCTTCGCAAGGCCGCCTGGCGCGCGCTTCAAACGATCATAACTTTCTGTCCGGATGAATCTCGAGGCCCGGAGGCGCCGCCGGAAAGCTCGTCCCGAGCCCGCCGTCCCAACCAGGGCTCGCCCGGCTGAGGTCGACCTCGACCCCAGTAAACCTGTTCCGGCCCGCTGAGCTTTTGCAAAGAACGCCAAGGATCGGAGCCGCCGGTGAGGAAACCGACCGCCGCGGTCCCGGCCCGCTCCGCCGCCGAGAAGGATTTGAGCAATCGAAACCATGCGCGTGCGCGCCACCAAAAGAACAAGCCCGACCGACGCAAAAAGGAGGAGGTGCAACACGAGGACTTCCCAGAGGTCACCCATCCCAAGCATACTACTCGCCCAAGCACGCTTAATCGCGGAGTTCTCGATGGGATCCGTGCATTAGTGCCGGTATGATCGCACCGTCAAGTGTGGCGCGATCAATCGCTTTATGCCTTCGCCAGCCGCCGCGCGCGCTTCAAACGATCATAACTTTCTGTCCGGGATGAATCTCGAGGCCCGGAGGCGCCGCCGGAAAGCTCGTCCCGAGCCCGCCGCCGTCCCAACCAGGGCTCGCCGGCTGAGGTCGACTCGACCCCGAAACCTGTTCCGGGCCCGTTTCGGAGCTTTTGCAGCAACGCCAAGGATCGGAGCCGCCGGGTGAGGAAACCGACCTGCCGCGGTCCCGGCCCGCCTCCGCCGCCGAGAAGGATTTGAGCAATCGAAACCATGCGCGTGCGCGCCACCAAAAGAACAAGCCCGACTGACGCAAAAGGAGGAGGTGCAACACGAGGACTTCCCAGAGGTCACCCATCCCGCACTACTCTCGCCCAAGCACGCTTAATCGCGGAGTTCGATGGGATCCGTGCATTAGTGCCGGTATGATCGCACCCGTCAAGTGTGGCGCGATCAATCGCTTTATGCCTTCGCAAAGCCGCCGCGCGCTTCAAACGATCATAACTTTCTGTCCGGATGAATCTCGAGGCCCGGAGGCGCCGCCGGAAAGCTCGCCCCGAGCCCGCCGTCGTCCCAACCAGGGCTCGCCCGGCTGAGGTCGACCTCGACCCCAGAAACCTGTTCCGGGGCCCGTTTCGGAGCTTTTGCAGGAACGCCAAGGATCGGAGCCGCCGGGTGAGGAAACCGACCTGCCGCGGTCCCGGGCCCGCCTCCGCCGCCGAGAAGGATTTGAGCAATCGAAACCATGCGCGTGCGCGCCACCAAAAGAACAAGCCCGACTGACGCAAAAAGGAGGAGGTGCAACACGAGGACTTCCCAGAGGTCACCCATCCCAAAGCACTACTCTCGCCCAAGCACGCTTAATCGCGGAGTTCGATGGGATCCGGTGCATTAGTGCCGGTATGATCGCACCCGCCAAGTGTGGCGCGATCAATCGCTTTATGCCTTCGTCGCCGCGCGCGCTTCAAACGATCATAACTTTCTCGTCCGGATGAATCTCGAGGCCCGGAGGCGCCGCCGGAAAGCTCGTCCCGAGCCCGCCGTCCCAACCAGGGCTCGCCCGGCTGAGGTCGACCTCGACCCCGAAACCTGTTCCGGGGGCCCGTTTCGAGCTTTTGCAAGAACGCCAAGGATCGGAGCCGCCGGGTGAGGAAACCGACCTGCCGCGGTCCCGGCCCGCCCTCCGCCGCCGAGAAGGATTTGAGCAATCGAAACCATGCGCGTGCGCGCCACCAAAAGAACAAGCCCGACTGACGCAAAAAGGAGGAGGTGCAACACGAGGACTTCCCTGGAGGTCACCCATCCCAAAGCACTACTCGCCCAAGCACGCTTAACTGCGGAGTTTCTGATGGGATCCGGTGCATTAGTGCTGGTATGATCGCACCTGTCAAGTGTGGCGCGATCAACTGCTTTATGCCTTCGCAAGGCCGCCGCGCGCGCTTCAAACGATCATAACTTTCTGTCCGGATGAATCTCGAGGCCCGGAGGCGCCGCCGGAAAGCTCGTCCCGAGCCCGCCGCCGTCCCAACCAGGGCTCGCCCGGCCTGAGGTCGACTCGACCCCGAAACCCGTTCCGGCCCGTCTTCTGAGCTTTTGCAGCAACGCCAAGGATCGGAGCCGCCGGGTGAGGAAACCGACCTGCCGCGGTCCCGGGGCCCGCTCCGCCGCCGAGAAGGATTTGAGCAATCGAAACCATGCGCGTGCGCGCCACCAAAAGAACAAGCCCGACTGACGCAAAAAGGAGGAGGTGCAACACGAGGACTTCCCAGAGGTCACCCATCCCGCATTACTCGCCCAAGCACGCTTAACTGCGGAGTTCGATGGGATCCGGTGCATTAGTGCTGGTATGATCGCACCTGTCAAGTGTGGCGCGATCAACTGCTTTATGCCTTCGCAAGGCCGCCGCGCGCGCTTCAAACGATCATAACTTTCGTCCGGATGAATCTCGAGGCCCGGAGGCGCCGCCGGAAAGCTCGTCCCGAGCCGCGCCGTCCCAACCAGGGCTCGCCGGCTGAGGTCGACTCGACCCCAAGAAACCCGTTCCGGCCCGTTTGAGCTTTTGCAAGAACGCCAAGGATCGGAGCCGCCGGTGAGGAAACCGACCGCCGCGGCCCGGCCCGCTCCGCCGCCGAGAAGGATTTGAGTAATCGAACCTTGCGCGTGCGCGCCACCAAAAGAACAAGCCCGACTGACGCAAGGAGGAGGTGCAACACGAGGACTTCCCAGAGGTCACCCATCCCGCACTACTCTCGCCCAAGCACGCTTAATACGCGGAGTTTCGATGGGATCCGGTGCATTAGTGCTGGTATGATCGCACCCGTCAAGTGTGGCGCGATCAATCGCTTTATGCCTTCGCCCGCCGCGCGCGCTTCAAACGATCATAACTTTCTGTCCGGATGAATCTCGAGGCCCGGAGGCGCCGCCGGAAAGCTCGTCCCGAGCTCCGCCGTCGTCCCAACCAGGGCTCGCCCGGCTGAGGTCGACTCGACCCCGAAACCTGTTCCGGGGCCCATTTCGGAGCTTTTGCAGCAACGCCAAGGATCGGAGCCGCCGGGTGAGGAAACCGACCGCCGCGGTCCCGGGCCCGCCTCCGCCGCCGAGAAGGATTTGAGTAATCGAACCTTGCGCGTGCGCGCCACCAAAAGAACAAGCCCGACTGACGCAAGGAGGAGGTGCAACACGAGGACTTCCCAGAGGTCACCCATCCCAAGCACTACTCGCCCAAGCACGCTTAATCGCGGAGTTCGATGGGATCCGGTGCATTAGTGCCGGTATGATCGCACCCGTCAAGTGTGGCGCGATCAATCGCTTTATGCCTTTGCCGCGCGCGCGCTTCAAACGATCATAACTTTCTGTCCGGATGAATCTCGAGGCCCGGAGGCGCCGCGGAAAGCTCGTCCCGAGCCCGCCGCCGTCCCAACCAGGGCTCGCCCGGCTGAGGTCGACCTCGACCCCGAAACCTGTTCCGGGGCCCGTTCGGAGCTTTTGCAAGAACGCCAAGGACGGAGCCGCCGGTGAGGAAACCGACCGCCGCGGTCCCGGCCCGCCTCCGCCGCCGAGAAGGATTTGAGTAATCGAAACCTGCGCGTGCGCGCCACCAAAAGAACAAGCCCGACCGACGACAAAAAGGAGGAGGTGCAACACGAGGACTTCTCAGAGGTCACCCATCCCGCACTACTCTCGCCCAAGCACGCTTAATCGCGGAGTTCGATGGGATCCGTGCATTAGTGCCGGTATGATCGCACCGTCAAGTGTGGCGCGATCAATCGCTTTATGCCTTCGCCAGCCGCCGCGCGCTTCAAACGATCATAACTTTCTGTCCGGATGAATCTCGAGGCCCGGAGGCGCCGCCGGAAAGCTCGTCCCGAGCCCGCCGCCGTCCCAACCAGGGCTCGCCCGGTTGAGGTCGACTCGACCCCGAAACCTGTTCCGGGCCCGTTTCGAGCTTTTGCAGCAACGCCAAGGATCGGAGCCGCCGGGTGAGGAAACCGACCTGCCGCGGTCCCGGCCCGCCTCCGCCGCCGAGAAGGATTTGAGCAATCGAAACCATGCGCGTGCGCGCCACCAAAAGAACAAGCCCGACTGACGCAAAAGGAGGAGGTGCAACACGAGGACTTCTCCCAGAGGTCACCCATCCCGCACTACTTCGCCCAAGCACGCTTAATCGCGGAGTTCTGATGGGATCCGTGCATTAGTGCCGGTATGATCGCACCCGCCAAGTGTGGCGCGATCAATCGTTTTATGCCTTCGCCGTCCCGCGCGCGCTTCAAACGATCATAACTTTCTGTCCGGATGAATCTCGAGGCCCGGAGGCGCCGCCGGAAAGCTCGTCCCGAGCCCGCCGTCCCAACCAGGGCTCGCCCGGTTGAGGTCGACCTCGACCCCAGAAACCTGTTCCGGCCCGTTTCGGAGCTTTTGCAGCAACGCCAAGGATCGGAGCCGCCGGGTGAGGAAACCGACCTGCCGCGGTCCCGGCCCGCTCCGCCGCCGAGAAGGATTTGAGCAATCGAAACCATGCGCGTGCGCGCCACCAAAAGAACAAGCCCGACTGACGCAAAAAGGAGGAGGTGCAACACGAGGACTTCCGGAGGTCACCCATCCCGCATTACTCTCGCCCAAGCACGCTTAATCGAGGAGTTCTCGATGGGATCCGTGCATTAGTGCCGGTATGATCGCACCTGCCAAGTGTGGCGCGATCAACTGCTTTATGCCTTCGCAAGGCCGCCGCGCGCGCTTCAAACGATCATAACTTTCTGTCCGGGATGAATCTCGAGGCCCGGGAGGCGCCGCTGGAAAGCTCGTCCTGAGCCCGCCGCCGTCCCAACCAGGGCTCGCCTGGCCGAGGTCGACCTCGACCCCGAAACCCGTTCCGGCCCGTTTCGGAGCTTTTGCAGCAACGCCAAGGATCGGAGCCGCCGGGTGAGGAAACCGACCTGCCGCGGTCCCGGCCCGCCTCCGCCGCCGAGAAGGATTTGAGCAATCGAAACCATGCGCGTGCGCGCCACCAAAAGAACAAGCCCGACTGACGCAAGGAGGAGGTGCAACACGAGGACTTTCCAGAGGTCACCCATCCCAAGTACTACTCGCCCAAGCACGCTTAATCGCGGAGTTCGATGGGATCCGGTGCATTAGTGCCGGTATGATCGCACCGTCAAGTGTGGCGCGATCAATCGCTTTATGCCTTCGGGCCGCGCGCGCTTCAAACGATCATAACTTTCTGTCCGGATGAATCTCGAGGCCCGGAGGCGCCGCCGGAAAGCTCGTCCCGAGCCCGCCGTCCCAACCAGGGCTCGCCCGGCTGAGGTCGACTCGACCCCGAAACCTGTTCCGGCCCGTTTCGGAGCTTTTGCAAAGAACGCCAAGGATCGGAGCCGCCGGGTGAGGAAACCGACCTGCCGCGGTCCCGGCCCGCCTCCGCCGCCGAGAAGGATTTGAGCAATCGAAACCATGCGCGTGCGCGCCACCAAAAGAACAAGCCCGACTGACGCAAAAAGGAGGAGGTGCAACACGAGGACTTCCCAGAGGTCACCCATCCCAAGCACTACTCTCGCCCAAGCACGCTTAATCGCGGAGTTCGATGGGATCCGTGCATTAGTGCCTGGTATGATCGCACCCGTCAAGTGTGGCGCGATCAACCGCTTTATGCCTTCGGCCGCGCGCGCGCTTCAAACGATCATAACTTTCGTCCGGATGAATCTCGAGGCCCGGAGGCGCCGCCGGAAAGCTCGTCCCGAGCCCGCCGCCGTCCCAACCAGGGCTCGCCCTGGCTGAGGTCGACTCGACCCCAAACCTGTTCCGGGGCCCGTTTGAGCTTTGCAAAGCAACGCCAAGGATCGGAGCCGCCGGGTGAGGAAACCGACCTGCCGCGGTCCCGGCCCGCCTCCGCCGCCGAGAAGGATTTGAGCAATCGAAACCATGCGCGTGCGCGCCACCAAAAGAACAAGCCCGACTGACGCAAAAAGGAGGAGGTGCAACACGAGGACTTCCCAGAGGTCACCCATCCCAAGCACTACTTCGCCCAAGCACGCTTAATCGCGGAGTTCGATGGGATCCGGTGCATTAGTGCTGGTATGATCGCACCTGTCAAGTGTGGCGCGATCAACTGCTTTATGCCTTCGCAAGCCGCCGCGCGCGCTTCAAACGATCATAACTTTCTGTCCGGGATGAATCTCGAGGCCCGGGAGGCGCCGCTGGAAAGCTCGTCCTGAGCCCGCCGCCGTCCCAACCAGGGCTCGCCCGGCCTGAGGTCGACTCGACCCAAGAAACCTGTTCCGGCCCGTTTCTGAGCTTTTTTGAAAGCAACGCCAAGGACGGAGCCGCCGGTGAGGAAACCGACCGCCGCGGTCCCGGCCCGCCTCCGCCGCCGAGAAGGATTTGAGAAATCGAAACCATGCGCGTGCGCGCCACCAAAAGAACAAGCCCGACTGACGCAAAAAGGAGGAGGTGCAACACGAGGACTTCCCAGGAGGTCACCCATCCCGCATTACTCTCGCCCAAGCACGCTTAATCGGAGTTCTGATGGGATCCGTGCATTAGTGCCGGTATGATCGCACCGTCAAGTGTGGCGCGATCAATCGCTTTATGCCTTCGCAGCCGCCGCGCGCGCTTCAAACGATCATAACTTTCTCGTCCGGATGAATCTCGAGGCCCGGAGGCGCCGCCGGAAAGCTCCCCGAGCCCGCCGTCCCAACCAGGGCTCGCTCGGCTGAGGTCGACTCGACCCCGAAACCTGTTCCGGCCCGCTGGAGCTTTTGCAGCAACGCCAAGGATCGGAGCCGCCGGTGAGGAAACCGACCGCCGCGGTCCCGGCCCGCTCCGCCGCCGAGAAGGATTTGAGCAATCGAAACCATGCGCGTGCGCGCCACCAAAAGAACAAGCCCGACTGACGCAAAAAGGAGGAGGTGCAACACGAGGACTTCCCAGAGGTCACCCATCCCAAGCACTACTACTCGCCCAAGCACGCTTAATCGCGGAGTTCGATGGGATCCGGTGCATTAGTGCTGGTATGATCGCACCCGTCAAGTGTGGCGCGATCAATCGTTTTTATGCCTTCGCCACCGCCGCGCGCGCTTCAAACGATCATAACTTTCTGTCCGGATGAATCTCGAGGCCCGGAGGCGCCGCCGGAAAGCTCGGGCCCCGAGCCCCGCCGTCCCAACCAGGGCTCGCCCGGCTGAGGTCGACTCGACCCCGTAAACCCGTTCCGGGGCCCGTTTTGAGCTTTTGCAAGCAACGCCAAGGATCGGAGCCGCCGGGTGAGGAAACCGACCTGCCGCGGTCCCGGCCCGCCTCCGCCGCCGAGAAGGATTTGAGCAATCGAAACCATGCGCGTGCGCGCCACCAAAAGAACAAGCCCGACTGACGCAAAAAGGAGGAGGTGCAACACGAGGACTTCCCAGGAGGTCACCCATCCCAGTACTACTCTCGCCCAAGCACGCTTAACTGCGGAGTTCGATGGGATCCGGTGCATTAGTGCCGGTATGATCGCACCCGTCAAGTGTGGCGCGATCAATCGCTTTATGCCTTCGCAAAGCCGCCGCGCGCTTCAAACGATCATAACTTTCTCGTCCGGATGAATCTCGAGGCCCGGAGGCGCCGCCGGAAAGCTCGCCCCGAGCCCGCCGCCGTCCCAACCAGGGCTCGCCCGGTTGAGGTCGACCTCGACCCCGTAAACCTGTTCCGGCCCGTTTTGAGCTTTTGCAAGCAACGCCAAGGATCGGAGCGCCGGTGAGGAAACCGACCTGCCGCGGTCCCGGCCCGCTCCGCCGCCGAGAAGGATTTGAGCAATCGAAACCATGCGCGTGCGCGCCACCAAAAGAACAAGCCCGACTGACGCAAAAAGGAGGAGGTGCAACACGAGGACTTCCCAGGAGGTCACCCATCCCAGTACTACTCTCGCCCAAGCACGCTTAACTGCGGAGTTTCTGATGGGATCCGGTGCATTAGTGCTGGTATGATCGCACCTGTCAAGTGTGGCGCGATCAATTGCTTTATGCCTTCGCCAGGCCGCCGCGCGCGCTTCAAACGATCATAACTTTCTGTCCGGGATGAATCTCGAGGCCCAGGAGGCGCCGCTGGAAAGCTCGTCCTGAGCCCGCCGCCGTCCCAACCAGGGCTCGCCGGCTGAGGTCGACCTCGACCCCGAAACCTGTTCCGGGCCCGTTTTGGAGCTTTTGCAGAACGCCAAGGATCGGAGCCGCCGGGTGAGGAAACCGACCTGCCGCGGGTCCCTGCCCGCTCCGCCGCCGAGAAGGATTTGAGCAATCGAAACCATGCGCGTGCGCGCCACCAAAAGAACAAGCCCGACTGACGCAAAAAGGAGGAGGTGCAACACGAGGACTTCCCAGGAGGTCACCCATCCCAATACTACTCTCGCCCAAGCACGCTTAATCGCGGAGTTCTCGATGGGATCCGGCATTAGTGCTGGTATGATCGCACCCGTCAAGTGTGGCGCGATCAACCGCTTTATGCCTTCGCCGCCGCCGCGCGCTTCAAACGATCATAACTTTCTCGTCCGGATGAATCTCGAGGCCCGGAGGCGCCGCCGGAAAGCTGTCCCGAGCCGCCGTGTCCCAACCGGGGCTCGCCCGGTTGAGGTCGACTCGACCCGAGAAACCTGTTCCGGGGCCCGCTGAGCTTTTGCAGCAACGCCAAGGACGGAGCCGCCGGTGAGGAAACCGACCCGCCGCGGTCCCGGCCCGCCTCCGCGCCGAGAAGGATTTGAGCAATCGAAACCATGCGCGTGCGCGCCACCAAAAGAACAAGCCCGACTGACGCAAAAAGGAGGAGGTGCAACACGAGGACTTCCCGCCCAAGCACGCTTAATCGCGGAGTTCGATGGGATCCCGTGCATTAGTGCTGGTATGATCGCACCTGTCAAGTGTGGCGCGATCAACTGCTTTATGCCTTCGCAAGCCGCCGCGCGCGCTTCAAACGATCATAACTTTCTGTCCGGGATGAATCTCGAGGCCCGGGAGGCGCCGCTGGAAAGCTCGTCCTGAGCCCGCCGCCGTCCCAACCAGGGCTCGCCCGGTTGAGGTCGTCCTCGACCCCAGAAACCTGTTCCGGGGTCCGTTTCGGAGCTTTTGCAGCAACGCCAAGGATCGGAGAAACCGACCTGCCGCGGTCCCGGGCCCGCCTCCACCGCCGAGAAGGATTTGAGCAATCGAAACCATGCGCGTGCGCGTCACCAAAAGAACAAGCCCGACTGACGCAAAAAGGAGGAGGTGCAACACGAGGACTTCCCAGGAGGTCACCCATCCCAGTACTACTCTCGCCCAAGCACGCTTAACTGCGGAGTTCTGATGGGATCCGGTGCATTAGTGCTGGTATGATCGCACCTGTCAAGTGTGGCGCGATCAACTGCTTTATGCCTTCGCAAGGCCGCCGCGCGCGCTTCAAACGATCATAACTTTCTAGTCCGGATGAATCTCGAGGCCCGGGAGGCGCCGCTGGAAAGCTCGCCCCGAGCCCGCCGCCGTCCCAACCAGGGCTCGCCTGGCTGAGGTCGACTCGACCCTGAAACCTGTTCCGGCCCGTTTTCTGAGCTTTTGCAGCAACGCCAAGGATCGGAGCGCCGGGTGAGGAAACCGACCGCCGCGGTCCCGGCCCGCCTCCGCCGCCGAGAAGGATTTGAGCAATCGAAACCATGCGCGTGCGCGCCACCAAAAGAACAAGCCCGACTGACGCAAAAAGGAGGAGGTGCAACACGAGGACTTCCTAGGAGGTCACCCATCCCAGTACTACTCTCGCCCAAGCACGCTTAATCGCGGAGTTCGATGGGATCCGGTGCATTAGTGCGGTATGATCGCACCCGTCAAGTGTGGCGCGATCAATCGCTTTATGCCTTCGCAGGCCGCCGCGCGCGCTTCAAACGATCATAACTTTGTCCGGATGAATCTCGAGGCCCGGAGGCGCCGCCGGAAAGCTCGTCCCGAGCCCGCCGCCGTCCCAACCAGGGCTCGCCTGGCCGAGGTCGACCTCGACCCCGTAAACCTGTTCCGGGGCCCGCTGAGCTTTTTGCAAAGCAACGCCAAGGATCGGAGCGCCGGTGAGGAAACCGACCCGCCGCGGTCCCGGCCCGCCTCCGCCGCCGAGAAGGATTTGAGCAATCGAAACCATGCGCGTGCGCGCCACCAAAAGAACAAGCCCGACTGACGCAAAAAGGAGGAGGTGCAACACGAGGACTTCCCAGAGGTCACCCATCCCAAGCACTACTTCGCCCAAGCACGCTTAATCATGAGTTCGATGGGATCCGTGCATTAGTGCCGGTATGATCGCACCCGTCAAGTGTGGCGCGATCAATCGCTTTTATGCCTTCGCCGCCGCGCGCGCTTCAAACGATCATAACTTTCGTCCGGATGAATCTCGAGGCCCGGAGGCGCCGCCGGAAAGCTCGTCCCGAGCCCGCCGTCCCAACCAGGGCTCGCCCGGCCGAGGTCGACCTCGACCCCAGAAACCTGTTCCGGCCCTTTCGAGCTTTTCCAGCAACGCCAAGGATCGGAGCCGCCGGTGAGGAAACCGACCGCCGCGGTCCCGGCCCGCCTCCGCCGCCGAGAAGGATTTGAGCAATCGAAACCTGCGCGTGCGCGCCACCAAAAGAACAAGCCCGATCGACGCAAAAAGGAGGAGGTGCAACACGAGGACTTCCTCAGAGGTCACCCATCCCGCACTACTTCGCCCAAGCACGCTTAATCGCGGAGTTCGATGGGATCCGTGCATTAGTGCCGGTATGATCGCACCCGTCAAGTGTGGCGCGATCAACCGCTTTATGCCTTCGCAGCCGCCGCGCGCGCTTCAAACGATCATAACTTTCTCGTCCGGATGAATCTCGAGGCCCGGAGGCGCCGCGGAAAGCTCGTCCCGAGCCCGCCGCCGTCCCAACCAGGGCTCGCCGTTGAGGTCGACCTCGACCCCGTAAACCCGTTCCGGGGCCCGTTTGGAGCTTTTGCAAGCAACGCCAAGGATCGGAGCGCCGGTGAGGAAACCGACCTGCCGCGGTCCCGGGCCCGCCTCCGCCGCCGAGAAGGATTTGAGCAATCGAAACCATGCGCGTGCGCGCCACCAAAAGAACAAGCCCGACTGACGCAAAAAGGAGGAGGTGCAACACGAGGACTTCCCAGGAGGTCACCCATCCCAAGCACTACTCTCGCCCAAGCACGCTTAATCGCGGAGTTCGATGGGATCCGGTGCATTAGTGCCGGTATGATCGCACCCGTCAAGTGTGGCGCGATCAATCGCTTTATGCCTTCGCCAAAGGCCGCCGCGCGCGCTTCAAACGATCATAACTTTCTGTCCGGATGAATCTCGAGGCCCGGGAGGCGCCGCTGGAAAGCTCGTCCTGAGCCCGCCGCCGTCCCAACCAGGGCTCGCCCGGCTGAGGTCGACCTCGACCCCAAAACCTGTTCCGGGGCCGCGTTTGAGCTTTTGCAAAGCAACGCCAAGGATCGGAGCCGCCGGTGAGGAAACCGACCGCCGCGGTCCCCGGCCCGCCCCTCCGCCGCCGAGAAGGATTTGAGCAATCGAAACCATGCGCGTGCGCGCCACCAAAAGAACAAGCCCGACTGACGCAAAAAGGAGGAGGTGCAACACGAGGACTTCCCAGGAGGTCACCCATCCCAGTACTACTCTCGCCCAAGCACGCTTAATCGCGGAGTTCGATGGGATCCGGTGCATTAGTGCCGGTATGATCGCACCCAAGTGTGGCGCGATCAATCGCTTTATGCCTTCGCTGCCGCCGCGCGCGCTTCAAACGATCATAACTTTCGTCCGGATGAATCTCGAGGCCCGGAGGCGCCGCCGGAAAGCTCGTCCCGAGCCCGCCGCCGTCCCAACCAGGGCTCGCCCGGCTGAGGTCGACTCGACCCCGAAACCTGTTCCGGCCCGTTTGAGCTTTTGCAAAGCAACGCCAAGGATCGGAGCCGCCGGTGAGGAAACCGACCGCCGCGGTCCCGGCCCGCCTCCGCCGCCGAGAAGGATTTGAGCAATCGAAACCATGCGCGTGCGCGCCACCAAAAGAACAAGCCCGACTGACGCAAAAAGGAGGAGGTGCAACACGAGGACTTCCCAGAGGTCACCCATCCCGCACTACTCTCGCCCAAGCACGCTTAATCGCGGAGTTCGATGGGATCCGGTGCATTAGTGCCGGTATGATCGCACCCGTCAAGTGTGGCGCGATCAACCGCTTTATGCCTTCGCGCCGCCGCGCGCGCTTCAAACGATCATAACTTTTCGTCCGGATGAATCTCGAGGCCCGGAGGCGCCGCTCGGAAAGCTCGTCCCGAGCCCGCCGCCGTCCCAACCAGGGCTCGCCCGGTTGAGGTCGACTCGACCCCAGAAACCTGTTCCGGGCCCGTTTCGAGCTTTTGCAAAGAACGCCAAGGACGGAGCCGCCGGTGAGGAAACCGACCCGCCGCGGTCCCGGCCCGCCTCCGCCGCCGAGAAGGATTTGAGCAATCGAAACCATGCGCGTGCGCGCCACCAAAAGAACAAGCCCGACTGACGCAAAAAGGAGGAGGTGCAACACGAGGACTTCTCAGAGGTCACCCATCCCGCACTACTCTCGCCCAAGCACGCTTAATCGCGGAGTTCGATGGGATCCGGTGCATTAGTGCCGGTATGATCGCACCGTCAAGTGTGGCGCGATCAACCGCTTTATGCCTTCGCAAGCCGCCGCCGCGCGCTTCAAACGATCATAACTTTCGTCCGGATGAATCTCGAGGCCCGGAGGCGCCGCCGGAAAGCTCGTCCCGAGCCCGCCGCCGTCCCAACCAGGGCTCGCCCGGCTGAGGTCGACTCGACCCCAGAAACCTGTTCCGGGGCCCGTTGGAGCTTTTGCAAAGAACGCCAAGGATCGGAGCCGCCGGTGAGGAAACCGACCGCCGCGGTCCCGGCCCGCCTCCGCCGCCGAGAAGGATTTGAGCAATCGAAACCATGCGCGTGCGCGCCACCAAAAGAACAAGCCCGACTGACGCAAAAAGGAGGAGGTGCAACACGAGGACTTCCCAGAGGTCACCCATCCCAAGATTACTTCGCCCAAGCACGCTTAATCGCGGAGTTCCGATGGGATCCGGTGCATTAGTGCCGGTATGATCGCACCTGTCAAGTGTGGCGCGATCAACTGCTTTATGCCTTCGCAGGCCGCCGCGCGCTTCAAACGATCATAACTTTCTGTCCGGGATGAATCTCGAGGCCCGGAGGCGCCGCCGGGAAAGCTCGCCCCGAGCCCGCCGCCGTCCCAACCAGGGCTCGCCTTGGCTGAGGTCGACTCGACCCCGAAACCTGTTTCGGGCCCGTTTCGAGCTTTTTGCAAAGCAACGCCAAGGATCGGAGCCGCCGGGTGAGGAAACCGACCCGCCGCGGTCCCGGCCCGCCTCCGCCGCCGAGAAGGATTTGAGCAATCGAAACCATGCGCGTGCGCGCCACCAAAAGAACAAGCCCGACTGACGCAAAAGGAGGAGGTGCAACACGAGGACTTCCCAGAGGTCACCCATCCCAAGACTACTCTCGCCCAAGCACGCTTAATCGCGGAGTTCGATGGGATCCGGTGCATTAGTGCCGGTATGATCGCACCTCAAGTGTGGCGCGATCAACCGCTTTATGCCTCGCAAAGCCGCCGCGCGCGCTTCAAACGATCATAACTTTGTCCGGATGAATCTCGAGGCCCGGAGGCGCCGCCGGAAAGCTCGTCCCGAGCCCGCCGCCGTCCCAACCAGGGCTCGCCCGGCTGAGGTCGACTCGACCCCGAAACCTGTTCCGGGGCCCGTTTTGAGCTTTTGCAAAGCAACGCCAAGGATCGGAGCCGGTGAGGAAACCGACCTGCCGCGGTCCCGGGCCCGCCTCCGCCGCCGAGAAGGATTTGAGCAATCGAAACCATGCGCGTGCGCGCCACCAAAAGAACAAGCCCGACTGACGCAAAAAGGAGGAGGTGCAACACGAGGACTTCCCAGGAGGTCACCCATCCCAAGCACTACTCTCGCCCAAGCACGCTTAATCGCGGAGTTCGATGGGATCCGGTGCATTAGTGCCGGTATGATCGCACCCGCCAAGTGTGGCGCGATCAATCGCTTTATGCCTTCGCCGCCGCCGCGCGCTTCAAACGATCATAACTTTCGTCCGGATGAATCTCGAGGCCCGGAGGCGCCGCCGGAAAGCTCGTCCCGAGCCCGCCGCCGTCCCAACCAGGGCTCGCCCGGCTGAGGTCGACCTCGACCCGAAACCTGTTCCGGCCCGTTCGGAGCTTTTGCAAAGCAACGCCAAGGATCGGAGCCGCCGGGTGAGGAAACCGACCGCCGCGGTCCGGCCCGCCTCCGCCGCCGAGAAGGATTTGAGCAATCGAAACCATGCGCGTGCGCGCCACCAAAAGAACAAGCCCGACTGACGCAAAAAGGAGGAGGTGCAACACGAGGACTTCCCAGGAGGTCACCCATCCCAGTACTACTCTCGCCCAAGCACGCTTAATCGCGGAGTTCGATGGGATCCGGTGCATTAGTGCCGGTATGATCGCACCCGTCAAGTGTGGCGCGATCAATCGCTTTATGCCTTCGCCAAGGCCGCCGCGCGCTTCAAACGATCATAACTTTCTGTCCGGGATGAATCTCGAGGCCCGGGAGGCGCCGCTGGAAAGCTCGTCCTGAGCCCGCCGCCGTCCCAACCAGGGCTCGCCCGGTTGAGGTCGACCTCGACCCCAGAAACCTGTTCCGGCCCGTTTCTGGAGCTTTTGCAAAGAACGCCAAGGATCGGAGCCGCCGGGTGAGGAAACCGACCTGCCGCGGTCCCGGCCCGCCTCCGCCGCCGAGAAGGATTTGAGCAATCGAACCATGCGCGTGCGCGCCACCAAAAGAACAAGCCCGACTGACGCAAAAGGAGGAGGTGCAACACGAGGACTTCCCAGGAGGTCACCCATCCCGCACTACTCTCGCCCAAGCACGCTTAACTGCGGAGTTCGATGGGATCCGGTGCATTAGTGCCGGTATGATCGCACCCGTCAAGTGTGGCGCGATCAACGCTTTATGCCTTCGCAAGCCGCGCGCGCGCTTCAAACGATCATAACTTTCTCGTCCGGATGAATCTCGAGGCCCGGAGGCGCCGCCGGAAAGCTCGTCCCGAGCCCGCCGCCGTCCCAACCAGGGCTCGCCCTGGGGCTGAGGTCGACTCGACCCCGAAACCTGTTCCGGCCCGTTTCGGAGCTTTTGCAAAGAACGCCAAGGATCGGAGCCGCCGGTGAGGAAACCGACCCGCCGCGGTCCCTGCCCGCCTCCGCCGCCGAGAAGGATTTGAGCAATCGAAACCATGCGCGTGCGCGCCACCAAAAGAACAAGCCCGACTGACGCAAAAAGGAGGAGGTGCAACACGAGGACTTTCCCAGAGGTCACCCATCCCAAGATTACTTCGCCCAAGCACGCTTAACGCGGAGTTCCGATGGGATCCGGTGCATTAGTGCGGTATGATCGCACCCGTCAAGTGTGGCGCGATCAACCGCTTTATGCCTTCGCAAGTGCCGCCGCGCGCGCTTCAAACGATCATAACTTTCTCGTCCGGATGAATCTCGAGGCCCGGAGGCGCCGCCGGAAAGCTCGTCCCGAGCCCGCGCCGTCCCAACCAGGGCTCGCCCGGCTGAGGTCGACTCGACCCGTAAACCTGTTCCGGGGCCCGTTTCGAGCTTTTGCAAAGCAACGCCAAGGATCGGAGCGCCGGTGAGGAAACCGACCGCCGCGGTCCCGGCCCGCCTCCGCCGCCGAGAAGGATTTGAGCAATCGAAACCATGCGCGTGCGCGCCACCAAAAGAACAAGCCCGACTGACGCAAAAAGGAGGAGGTGCAACACGAGGACTTCCAGAGGTCACCCATCCCAGATTACTCTCGCCCAAGCACGCTTAATCGCGGAGTTCTCGATGGGATCCGGTGCATTAGTGCCGGTATGATCGCACCCGTCAAGTGTGGCGCGATCAACCGCTTTATGCCTTCGCAAGCCGCCGCGCGCGCTTCAAACGATCATAACTTTTCGTCCGGATGAATCTCGAGGCCCGGAGGCGCCGCTGGAAAGCTCGTCCCGAGCCCGCCGCCGTCCCCCCCAGGGCTCGCCCGGCCTGAGGTCGACTCGACCCAGAAACCTGTTCCGGGGCCCGTTTCGGAGCTTTTGCAAAGCAACGCCAAGGATCGGAGCCGCCCGGTGAGGAAACCGACCTGCCGCGGTCCCGGCCCGCCTCCGCCGCCGAGAAGGATTTGAGCAATCGAAACCATGCGCGTGCGCGCCACCAAAAGAACAAGCCCGACTGACGCAAAAAGGAGGAGGTGCAACACGAGGACTTCCCAGAGGTCACCCATCCCAAGCACTACTACTCGCCCAAGCACGCTTAATCGCGGAGTTCGATGGGATCCGGTGCATTAGTGCTGGTATGATCGCACCGTCAAGTGTGGCGCGATCAACCGCTTTATGCCTTCGCGCCGCCGCCGCGCGCGCTTCAAACGATCATAACTTTTCGTCCGGATGAATCTCGAGGCCCGGAGGCGCCGCCGGAAAGCTCGTCCCGAGCCCGCCGCCGTCCCAACCAGGGCTCGCCCGGCTGAGGTCGACCTCGACCCAGAAACCTGTTCCGGGCCCGTTTTCGGAGCTTTTGCAAAGCAACGCCAAGGATCGGAGCGCCGGTGAGGAAACCGACCTGCCGCGGTCCCGGGCCCGCCTCCGCCGCCGAGAAGGATTTGAGCAATCGAAACCATGCGCGTGCGCGCCACCAAAAGAACAAGCCCGACTGACGCAAAAAGGAGGAGGTGCAACACGAGGACTTCCCAGAGGTCACCCATCCCGCACTACTCTCGCCCAAGCACGCTTAATCGCGGAGTTCGATGGGATCCGGTGCATTAGTGCCGGTATGATCGCACCGTCAAGTGTGGCGCGATCAATCGCTTTATGCCTTCGCGCCGCCGCGCGCGCTTCAAACGATCATAACTTTCTGTCCGGATGAATCTCGAGGCCCGGAGGCGCCGGAAAGCTCGCCCCGAGCCCGCCGTCGTCCCAACCAGGGCTCGCCGGCTGAGGTCGACCTCGACCCCGAAACCGTTCCGGGGCCCGTTTCGGAGCTTTTGCAGCAACGCCAAGGATCGGAGCCGCCGGTGAGGAAACCGACTGCCGTCCCGCGGTCCCGGCCCGCTCCGCCGCCGAGAAGGATTTGAGCAATCGAAACCATGCGCGTGCGCGCCACCAAAAGAACAAGCCCGACTGACGCAAAAAGGAGGAGGTGCAACACGAGGACTTCCCAGAGGTCACCCATCCCAAGATTACTCTCGCCCAAGCACGCTTAATCGCGGAGTTCGATGGGATCCGGTGCATTAGTGCCGGTATGATCGCACCGTCAAGTGTGGCGCGATCAACCGCTTTATGCCTTCGCCAGGCCGCCGCGCGCGCTTCAAACGATCATAACTTTCTGTCCGGGATGAATCTCGAGGCCCGGAGGCGCCGCTGGAAAGCTCGTCCTGAGCCCGCCGCCGTCCCAACCAGGGCTCGCCCGGTTGAGGTCGACTCGACCCCGTAAAACCTGTTCCGGGGCCTGCTTTTGAGCTTTTGCAAAGAACGCCAAGGATCGGAGCCGCCGGGTGAGGAAACCGACCTGCCGCGGTCCCGGCCCGCCTCCGCCGCCGAGAAGGATTTGAGCAATCGAAACCTTGCGCGTGCGCGCCACCAAAAGAACAAGCCCGACTGACGCAAAAAGGAGGAGGTGCAACACGAGGACTTCCCAGAGGTCACCCATCCCAAGCACTACTCTCGCCCAAGCACGCTTAATCGCGGAGTTCGATGGGATCCGGTGCATTAGTGCTGGTATGATCGCACCCGTCAAGTGTGGCGCGATCAATCGCTTTATGCCTTCGCAGCCGCCGCGCGCGCGCTTTCAAACGATCATAACTTTCTCGTCCGGATGAATCTCGAGGCCCGGAGGCGCCGCCGGAAAGCTCGTCCCGAGCCCGCCGTCCCAACCAGGGCTCGCCCGGCTGAGGTCGACCTCGACCCCAGAAACCTGTTCCGGGGCCCGTTTCGAGCTTTTGCAAGCAACGCCAAGGATCGGAGCCGCCGGTGAGGAAACCGACCGCCGCGGTCCCGGCCCGCCTCCGCCGCCGAGAAGGATTTGAGCAATCGAATCCTTGCGCGTGCGCGCCACCAAAAGAACAAGCCCGACTGACGCAAAAAGGAGGAGGTGCAACACGAGGACTTCCCAGAGGTCACCCATCCCAAGCACTACTTCGCCCAAGCACGCTTAATCGCGGAGTTTCGATGGGATCCGTGCATTAGTGCCGGTATGATCGCACCGTCAAGTGTGGCGCGATCAATCGCTTTATGCCTCGCAAGGCCGCCGCGCGCGCTTCAAACGATCATAACTTTCGTCCGGATGAATCTCGAGGCCCGGAGGCGCCGCCGGAAAGCTGCGTCCCGAGCCCGTCGCCGCCCCAACCAGGGCTCGCCCGGCTGAGGTCGACCTCGACCCCGAAACCTGTTCCGGCCCGTTTCTGAGCTTTTAAAAGCAACGCCAAGGATCGGAGCCGCCGGTGAGGAAACCGACCTGCCGCGGTCCCGGCCCGCCTCCGCCGCCGAGAAGGATTTGAGCAATCGAAACCATGCGCGTGCGCGCCACCAAAAGAACAAGCCCGACTGACGCAAAAGGAGGAGGTGCAACACGAGGACTTCCCAGAGGTCACCCATCCCAAGATTACTTCGCCCAAGCACGCTTAATCGCGGAGTTCGATGGGATCCGGTGCATTAGTGCGGTATGATCGCACCCGTCAAGTGTGGCGCGATCAATCGCTTTATGCCTTCGCAAGGCCGCGCGCTTCAAACGATCATAACTTTCGTCCGGATGAATCTCGAGGCCCGGAGGCGCCGCCGGAAAGCTCGTCCCGAGCCCGCCGCCGTCCCAACCAGGGCTCGCCCGGTTGAGGTCGACCTCGACCCCGCAAAACCTGTTCCGGCCCGCTCGGAGCTTTTGCAGCAACGCCAAGGATCGGAGCCGCCGGTGAGGAAACCGACCTGCCGCGGTCCCGGCCCGCCTCCGCCGCCGAGAAGGATTTGAGCAATCGAAACCATGCGCGTGCGCGCCACCAAAAGAACAAGCCCGACTGACGCAAAAAGGAGGAGGTGCAACACGAGGACTTCCCAGAGGTCACCCATCCCAAGACTACTCTCGCCCAAGCACGCTTAATCGCGGAGTTTCGATGGGATCCGGTGCATTAGTGCCGGTATGATCGCACCGTCAAGTGTGGCGCGATCAACCGCTTTATGCCTTCGCAAGGCCGCCGCGCGCGCTTCAAACGATCATAACTTTTCGTCCGGATGAATCTCGAGGCCCGGAGGCGCCGCCGGAAAGCTCGTCCTGAGCCCGCCGCCGTCCCAACCAGGGCTCGCCTGGTTGAGGTCGACCTCGACCCCAGAAACCTGTTCCGGGGCCCGTTTCGGAGCTTTTGCAGCAACGCCAAGGATCGGAGCCGCCCGGTGAGGAAACCGACCTGCCGCGGTCCCGGCCCGCCTCCGCCGCCGAGAAGGATTTGAGCAATCGAAACCATGCGCGTGCGCGCCACCAAAAGAACAAGCCCGACTGACGCAAAAAGGAGGAGGTGCAACACGAGGACTTCCCAGGAGGTCACCCATCCCAGTACTACTCTCGCCCAAGCACGCTTAATCGCGGAGTTCTCGATGGGATCCGGTGCATTAGTGCCGGTATGATCGCACCCGTCAAGTGTGGCGCGATCAACCGCTTTATGCCTTCGCGCCGCCGCGCGCGCTTCAAACGATCATAACTTTCTGTCCGGATGAATCTCGAGGCCCGGGAGGCGCCGCTGGAAAGCTCGTCCTGAGCCCGCCGCCGTCCCAACCAGGGCTCGCCCGGTTGAGGTCGACCTCGACCCCAGAAACCTGTTCCGGGGCCCGTTTCGGAGCTTTTGCAAGCAACGCCAAGGATCGGAGCCGCCGGTGAGGAAACCGACCTGCCGCGGTCCCGGCCCGCCTCCGCCGCCGAGAAGGATTTGAGCAATCGAAACCATGCGCGTGCGCGCCACCAAAAGAACAAGCCCGACTGACGCAAAAAGGAGGAGGTGCAACACGAGGACTTCCCAGGAGGTCACCCATCCCAGTACTACTCTCGCCCAAGCACGCTTAATCGCGGAGTTCGATGGGATCCGGTGCATTAGTGCCGGTATGATCGCACCCGTCAAGTGTGGCGCGATCAACCGCTTTATGCCTTCGCCAGCCGCCGCGCGCTTCAAACGATCATAACTTTCTCGTCCGGATGAATCTCGAGGCCCGGAGGCGCCGCGGGAAAGCTCGTCCCGAGCCCGCCGCCGTCCCAACCAGGGCTCGCCCGGCTGAGGTCGACTCGACCCGAAACCTGTTCCGGGCCCGTTTGAGCTTTTGCAAGCAACGCCAAGGATCGGAGCCGCCGGGTGAGGAAACCGACCTGCCGCGGTCCCGGCCCGCCTCCGCCGCCGAGAAGGATTTGAGCAATCGAAACCATGCGCGTGCGCGCCACCAAAAGAACAAGCCCGACTGACGCAAAAAGGAGGAGGTGCAACACGAGGACTTCCCAGAGGTCACCCATCCCAAGCACTACTCTCGCCCAAGCACGCTTAATCGCGGAGTTCGATGGGATCCGGTGCATTAGTGCCGGTATGATCGCACCGTCAAGTGTGGCGCGATCAATCGCTTTATGCCTTCGCACCCGCCGCGCGCTTCAAACGATCATAACTTTTCGTCCGGATGAATCTCGAGGCCCGGAGGCGCCGCCGGAAAGCTCGTCCCGAGCCCGCCGTCCCAACCAGGGCTCGCCCCGGTTGAGGTCGACTCGACCCCGAAACCTGTTCCGGGCCCGTTTCGAGCTTTTGCAAAGAACGCCAAGGATCGGAGCCGCCGGTGAGGAAACCGACCGCCGCGGTCCCGGCCCGCCTCCGCCGCCGAGAAGGATTTGAGCAATCGAAACCATGCGCGTGCGCGCCACCAAAAGAACAAGCCCGACTGACGCAAAAAGGAGGAGGTGCAACACGAGGACTTCCCAGAGGTCACCCATCCCAAGACTACTCTCGCCCAAGCACGCTTAATCGCGGAGTTCGATGGGATCCGGTGCATTAGTGCCGGTATGATCGCACCGTCAAGTGTGGCGCGATCAATCGCTTTATGCCTTCGCGCAGGCCGCCGCGCGCGCTTCAAACGATCATAACTTTCTGTCCGGATGAATCTCGAGGCCCGGAGGCGCCGCCGGAAAGCTCGCCCCGAGCCCGCCGCCGTCCCAACCAGGGCTCGCCCGGCTGAGGTCGACCTCGACCCCGAAACCTGTTCCGGGGCCCGTTTCTGAGCTTTTGCAAGCAACGCCAAGGATCGGAGCCGCCGGTGAGGAAACCGACCCGCCGCGGTCCCGGCCCGCCTCCGCCGCCGAGAAGGATTTGAGCAATCGAAACCATGCGCGTGCGCGCCACCAAAAGAACAAGCCCGACTGACGCAAAAAGGAGGAGGTGCAACACGAGGACTTCCCAGAGGTCACCCATCCCAAGACTACTTCGCCCAAGCACGCTTAATGCGGAGTTTCGATGGGATCCGTGCATTAGTGCCGGTATGATCGCACCGTCAAGTGTGGCGCGATCAACCGCTTTATGCCTTCGCGCAGGCCGCCGCGCGCTTCAAACGATCATAACTTTCTGTCCGGATGAATCTCGAGGCCCGGAGGCGCCGCCGGAAAGCTCGTCCCGAGCCCGCCGTCGTCCCAACCAGGGCTCGCCCTGGTTGAGGTCGACCTCGACCCCGAAACCTGTTCCGGCCCGTTTGAGCTTTTGCAAAGCAACGCCAAGGATCGGAGCCGCCGGGTGAGGAAACCGACCCGCCGCGGTCCCGGCCCGCCTCCGCCGCCGAGAAGGATTTGAGCAATCGAAACCATGCGCGTGCGCGCCACCAAAAGAACAAGCCCGACTGACGCAAAAAGGAGGAGGTGCAACACGAGGACTTCCCAGAGGTCACCCATCCCGCACTACTCTCGCCCAAGCACGCTTAATCGCGGAGTTCGATGGGATCCGGTGCATTAGTGCTGGTATGATCGCACCGTCAAGTGTGGCGCGATCAATCGCTTTATGCCTTCGCAGCCGCGCGCGCGCTTCAAACGATCATAACTTTCTGTCCGGATGAATCTCGAGGCCCGGAGGCGCCGCCGGAAAGCTCGTCCCGAGCCGCCGCCGTCCCAACCAGGGCTCGCCCGGTTGAGGTCGACTCGACCCTAGAAACCTGTTCCGGGCCCGTTTGAGCTTTTGCAGCAACGCCAAGGATCGGAGCCGCCGGTGAGGAAACCGACCGCCGCGGTCCCGGCCCGCCTCCGCCGCCGAGAAGGATTTGAGCAATCGAAACCATGCGCGTGCGCGCCACCAAAAGAACAAGCCCGACTGACGCAAAAAGGAGGAGGTGCAACACGAGGACTTCCCAGAGGTCACCCATCCCAAGCACTACTCTCGCCCAAGCACGCTTAATCGCGGAGTTCGATGGGATCCGGTGCATTAGTGCCGGTATGATCGCACCCGTCAAGTGTGGCGCGATCAATCGCTTTATGCCTTCGCGCCGCCGCGCGCGCTTTCAAACGATCATAACTTTCTGTCCGGGATGAATCTCGAGGCCCGGAGGCGCCGCTGGAAAGCTCGTCCTGAGCCCGCCGCCGTCCCAACCAGGGCTCGCCCGGCTGAGGTCGACTCGACCCCGAAACCTGTTCCGGGGCCCGTTTTCGAGCTTTTGCAAAGAACGCCAAGGATCGGAGCCGCCGGTGAGGAAACCGACCCGCCGCGGTCCCGGCCCTCCGCCGCCGAGAAGGATTTGAGCAATCGAAACCATGCGCGTGCGCGCCACCAAAAGAACAAGCCCGACTGACGCAAAAAGGAGGAGGTGCAACACGAGGACTTCCCAGAGGTCACCCATCCCGCAAGACTACTCTCGCCCAAGCACGCTTAATCGCGGAGTTCGATGGGATCCGGTGCATTAGTGCCGGTATGATCGCACCCGTCAAGTGTGGCGCGATCAATCGCTTTATGCCTTCGCAGCGCCGCGCGCGCTTCAAACGATCATAACTTTCGTCCGGATGAATCTCGAGGCCCGGAGGCGCCGCCGGAAAGCTCGTCCCGAGCCCGCCGCCGTCCCAACCAGGGCTCGCCCGGTTGAGGTCGACCTCGACCCCGAAACCTGTTCCGGGCCCGTTTTCGAGCTTTTGCAAAGCAACGCCAAGGATCGGAGCCGCCGGTGAGGAAACCGACCCGCCGCGGTCCCGGCCCGCCTCCGCCGCCGAGAAGGATTTGAGCAATCGAAACCATGCGCGTGCGCGCCACCAAAAGAACAAGCCCGACTGACGCAAAAAGGAGGAGGTGCAACACGAGGACTTCCCAGAGGTCACCCATCCCAGTACTACTCTCGCCCAAGCACGCTTAATCGCGGAGTTCGATGGGATCCGTGCATTAGTGCCGGTATGATCGCACCGTCAAGTGTGGCGCGATCAATCGCTTTATGCCTTCGCAGGCCGCCGCGCGCGCTTCAAACGATCATAACTTTCTCGTCCGGATGAATCTCGAGGCCCGGAGGCGCCGCCGGAAAGCTCGTCCTGAGCCCGCGCCGTCCCAACCAGGGCTCGCCGGTTGAGGTCGACCTCGACCCCGAAACCTGTTCCGGGGCCCGTTTCGAGCTTTTGCAGCAACGCCAAGGATCGGAGCCGCCGGGTGAGGAAACCGACCTGCCGCGGTCCCGGCCCGCCTCCGCCGCCGAGAAGGATTTGAGCAATCGAAACCATGCGCGTGCGCGCCACCAAAAGAACAAGCCCGACTGACGCAAAAAGGAGGAGGTGCAACACGAGGACTTCCCAGAGGTCACCCATCCCAAGCACTACTTCGCCCAAGCACGCTTAATCGCGGAGTTCGATGGGATCCGTGCATTAGTGCCGGTATGATCGCACGTCAAGTGTGGCGCGATCAATCGCTTTATGCCTTCGCGCCGCCGCCGCGCGCTTCAAACGATCATAACTTTCTCGTCCGGATGAATCTCGAGGCCCGGAGGCGCCGCCGGAAAGCTCGTCCCGAGCCCGCCGTCCCAACCAGGGCTCGCCGGTTGAGGTCGACTCGACCCCGTAAACCCGTTCCGGGCCCGTTTCGAGCTTTTGCAAAGCAACGCCAAGGATCGGAGCCGCCGGTGAGGAAACCGACCTGCCGCGGTCCCGGCCCGCCTCCGCCGCCGAGAAGGATTTGAGCAATCGAAACCATGCGCGTGCGCGCCACCAAAAGAACAAGCCCGACTGACGCAAAAAGGAGGAGGTGCAACACGAGGACTTCCCAGGAGGTCACCCATCCCAGTACTACTCTCGCCCAAGCACGCTTAACTGCGGAGTTCTGATGGGATCCGGTGCATTAGTGCCGGTATGATCGCACCGTCAAGTGTGGCGCGATCAATCGCTTTATGCCTTCGCTGCCGCCGCGCGCGCTTCAAACGATCATAACTTTTCGTCCGGATGAATCTCGAGGCCCGGAGGCGCCGCCGGAAAGCTCGTCCTGAGCCCGCCGCCGTCCCAACCAGGGCTCGCCCGGTTGAGGTCGACCTCGACCCCGAAACCTGTTCCTCGGGCCCGTTTCGGAGCTTTTGCAGCAACGCCAAGGATCGGAGCCGCCGGGTGAGGAAACCGACCTGCCGCGGTCCCGGCCCGCCTCCGCCGCCGAGAAGGATTTGAGCAATCGAAACCATGCGCGTGCGCGCCACCAAAAGAACAAGCCCGACTGACGCAAAAAGGAGGAGGTGCAACACGAGGACTTCCCAGGAGGTCACCCATCCCAGTACTACTCTCGCCCAAGCACGCTTAATCGCGGAGTTCGATGGGATCCGGTGCATTAGTGCTGGTATGATCGCACCTGTCAAGTGTGGCGCGATCAACTGCTTTATGCCTTCGCCAGGCCGCCGCGCGCGCTTCAAACGATCATAACTTTCTGTCCCGGATGAATCTCGAGGCCCGGGAGGCGCCGCTGGAAAGCTCGTCCTGAGCCCGCCGCCGTCCCAACCAGGGCTCGCCCGGTTGAGGTCGACCTCGACCCCAGAAACCTGTTCCGGGGCCCGTTTCGGAGCTTTTGCAGCAACGCCAAGGATCGGAGCCGCCGGTGAGGAAACCGACCTGCCGCGGTCCCGGCCCGCCTCCGCCGCCGAGAAGGATTTGAGCAATCGAAACCATGCGCGTGCGCGCCACCAAAAGAACAAGCCCGACTGACGCAAAAAGGAGGAGGTGCAACACGAGGACTTCCCAGGAGGTCACCCATCCCAGTACTACTCTCGCCCAAGCACGCTTAACTGCGGAGTTCGATGGGATCCGGTGCATTAGTGCTGGTATGATCGCACCTGTCAAGTGTGGCGCGATCAACTGCTTTATGCCTTCGCCAGGCCGCCGCGCGCGCTTCAAACGATCATAACTTTCTGTCCGGATGAATCTCGAGGCCCGGGAGGCGCCGCTGGAAAGCTCGTCCTGAGCCCGCCGCCGTCCCAACCAGGGCTCGCCCGGTTGAGGTCGACTCGACCCCAGAAACCTGTTCCGGCCCGTTTCGGAGCTTTTGCAAAGCAACGCCAAGGATCGGAGCCGCCGGGTGAGGAAACCGACCTGCCGCGGTCCCGGCCCGCCTCCGCCGCCGAGAAGGATTTGAGCAATCGAAACCATGCGTGTGCGCGCCACCAAAAGAACAAGCCCGACTGACGCAAAAAGGAGGAGGTGCAACACGAGGACTTCCCAGGAGGTCACCCATCCCGCACTACTACTCGCCCAAGCACGCTTAACTGCGGAGTTCGATGGGATCCGGTGCATTAGTGCTGGTATGATCGCACCTGTCAAGTGTGGCGCGATCAACTGCTTTATGCCTTCGCAAGGCCGCCGCGCGCGCTTCAAACGATCATAACTTTCTGTCCGGGATGAATCTCGAGGCCCGGGAGGCGCCGCTGGAAAGCTCGTCCTGAGCCCGCCGCCGTCCCAACCAGGGCTCGCCCGGCTGAGGTCGACTCGACCCGCAAACCTGTTCCGGCCCGTTTCGGAGCTTTTGCAGCAACGCCAAGGATCGGAGCCGCCGGTGAGGAAACCGACCTGCCGCGGTCCCGGCCCGCTCCGCCGCCGAGAAGGATTTGAGCAATCGAAACCATGCGCGTGCGCGCCACCAAAAGAACAAGCCCGACTGACGCAAAAAGGAGGAGGTGCAACACGAGGACTTCCCAGGAGGTCACCCATCCCAGTACTACTCTCGCCCAAGCACGCTTAACTGCGGAGTTTCCGATGGGATCCGGTGCATTAGTGCCGGTATGATCGCACCGTCAAGTGTGGCGCGATCAATCGCTTTATGCCTTCGCCGCCGCGCGCGCTTCAAACGATCATAACTTTCGTCCGGATGAATCTCGAGGCCCGGGAGGCGCCGCTGGAAAGCTCGTCCTGAGCCCGCCCGTCCCAACCAGGGCTCGCCCGGTTGAGGTCGACCTCGACCCCGAAACCTGTTCCGGGGCCCGTTTCGGAGCTTTTGCAGCAACGCCAAGGATCGGAGCCGCCGGGTGAGGAAACCGACCTGCCGCGGTCCCGGCCCGCCTCCGCCGCCGAGAAGGATTTGAGCAATCGAAACCTTGCGCGTGCGCGCCACCAAAAGAACAAGCCCGACTGACGCAAAAAGGAGGAGGTGCAACACGAGGACTTCTGGTATGATCGCACCTGTCAAGTGTGGCGCGATCAACTGCTTTATGCCTTCGCAAGGCCGCCGCGCGCGCTTCAAACGATCATAACTTTCTGTCCGGGATGAATCTCGAGGCCCGGGAGGCGCCGCTGGAAAGCTCGTCCTGAGCCCGCCGCCGTCCCAACCAGGGCTCGCCCGGTTGAGGTCGACTCGACCCCAGAAACCTGTTCCGGGGCCCGTTTCTGAGCTTTTGCAGCAACGCCAAGGATCGGAGCGCCGGTGAGGAAACCGACCTGCCGCGGTCCCGGCCCCGCCTCCGCCGCCGAGAAGGATTTGAGCAATCGAAACCATGCGCGTGCGCGCCACCAAAAGAACAAGCCCGACTGACGCAAAAAGGAGGAGGTGCAACACGAGGACTTCCCAAGAGGTCACCCATCCCAGTACTACTCTCGCCCAAGCACGCTTAACTGCGGAGTTCTGATGGGATCCGGTGCATTAGTGCTGGTATGATCGCACCTGTCAAGTGTGGCGCGATCAACTGCTTTATGCCTTCGCAAGGCCGCCGCGCGCGCTTCAAACGATCATAACTTTCTGTCCGGGATGAATCTCGAGGCCCGGGAGGCGCCGCTGGAAAGCTCGTCCTGAGCCCGCCGCCGTCCCAACCAGGGCTCGCCCGGTTGAGGTCGACCTCGACCCCAGAAACCTGTTCCGGGGCCCGTTTCGGAGCTTTTGCAGCAACGCCAAGGATCGGAGCCGCCGGGTGAGGAAACCGACCTGCCGCGGTCCCGGCCCGCTCCGCCGCCGAGAAGGATTTGAGCAATCGAAACCATGCGCGTGCGCGCCACCAAAAGAACAAGCCCGACTGACGCAAAAAGGAGGAGGTGCAACACGAGGACTTCCCAGGAGGTCACCCATCCCAAGCACTACTCGCCCAAGCACGCTTAATCGCGGAGTTCGATGGGATCCGGTGCATTAGTGCCGGTATGATCGCACCCGTCAAGTGTGGCGCGATCAATCGCTTTATGCCTTCGCGCCGCCGCGCGCGCTTCAAACGATCATAACTTTCGTCCGGATGAATCTCGAGGCCCGGAGGCGCCGCGGAAAGCTCGTCCCGAGCCGCCGCCGTCCCAACCAGGGCTCGCCCGGTTGAGGTCGACTCGACCCCGAAACCTGTTCCGGCCCGTTCGGAGCTTTTGCAAAGCAACGCCAAGGATCGGAGCCGCCGGGTGAGGAAACCGACCTGCCGCGGTCCCGGCCCGCCTCCGCCGCCGAGAAGGATTTGAGCAATCGAAACCATGCGCGTGCGCGCCACCAAAAGAACAAGCCCGACTGACGCAAAAAGGAGGAGGTGCAACACGAGGACTTCCCAGAGGTCACCCATCCCAAGCACTACTCTCGCCCAAGCACGCTTAATCGCGGAGTTCGATGGGATCCCGTGCATTAGTGCCGGTATGATCGCACCCGTCAAGTGTGGCGCGATCAACCGCTTTATGCCTTCGCCAGGCCGCGCGCGCTTCAAACGATCATAACTTTCTGTCCGGATGAATCTCGAGGCCCGGAGGCGCCGCCGGAAAGCTCGTCCCGAGCCGCCGCCGTCCCAACCAGGGCTCGCCCGGCTGAGGTCGACTCGACCCCGAAACCTGTTCCGGGGCCCGTTTCGGAGCTTTTGCAGCAACGCCAAGGATCGGAGCCGCCGGGTGAGGAAACCGACCTGCCGCGGTCCCCGGCCCGCCTCCGCCGCCGAGAAGGATTTGAGCAATCGAAACCATGTGCGTGCGCGCCACCAAAAGAACAAGCCCGACTGACGCAAAAAGGAGGAGGTGCAACACGAGGACTTCCCAGGAGGTCACCCATCCCAGTACTACTCTCGCCCAAGCACGCTTAATCTCGGAGTTTCGATGGGATCCGGTGCATTAGTGCCGGTATGATCGCACCCGTCAAGTGTGGCGCGATCAATCGCTTTATGCCTTCGCACGCCGCGCGCGCTTCAAACGATCATAACTTTCTCGTCCGGATGAATCTCGAGGCCCGGAGGCGCCGCTGGAAAGCTCGTCCTGAGCCCGCCGCCGTCCCAACCAGGGCTCGCCCGGTTGAGGTCGACCTCGACCCCAGAAACCTGTTCCGGGGCCCGTTTCGGAGCTTTTGCAGCAACGCCAAGGATCGGAGCCGCCGGGTGAGGAAACCGACCTGCCGCGGTCCCGGCCCGCCTCCGCCGCCGAGAAGGATTTGAGCAATCGAAACCATGTGCGTGCGCGCCACTGAAAGAACAAGCCCGACTGACGCAAAAAGGAGGAGGTGCAACACGAGGACTTCCCAGGAGGTCACCCATCCCAAACTACTACTCGCCCAAGCACGCTTAATCGCGGAGTTTCGATGGGATCCGGTGCATTAGTGCCGGTATGATCGCACCCGTCAAGTGTGGCGCGATCAATCGCTTTATGCCTTCGCAAGCCGCGCGCGCGCTTCAAACGATCATAACTTTCGTCCGGATGAATCTCGAGGCCCGGAGGCGCCGCCGGAAAGCTGCCCCGAGCCCGCCGCCGTCCCAACCAGGGCTCGCCTGGTTGAGGTCGACCTCGACCCCGAAACCTGTTCCGGGGCCCGTTTCGGAGCTTTTGCAGCAACGCCAAGGATCGGAGCCGCCGGGTGAGGAAACCGACCTGCCGCGGTCCCGGGCCCGCTCCGCCGCCGAGAAGGATTTGAGCAATCGAAACCATGCGCGTGCGCGCCACCAAAAGAACAAGCCCGACTGACGCAAAAAGGAGGAGGTGCAACACGAGGACTTCCCAGGAGGTCACCCATCCCAGTACTACTCTCGCCCAAGCACGCTTAACTGCGGAGTTTTGATGGGATCCGGTGCATTAGTGCTGGTATGATCGCACCTGTCAAGTGTGGCGCGATCAACTGCTTTATGCCTTCGCCAGGCCGCCGCGCGCTTCAAACGATCATAACTTTCTGTCCGGGATGAATCTCGAGGCCCGGGAGGCGCCGCTGGAAAGCTCGTCCTGAGCCCGCCGCCGTCCCAACCAGGGCTCGCCCGGTTGAGGTCGACCTCGACCCCAGAAACCTGTTCCGGGGCCCGTTTCGGAGCTTTTGCAGCAACGCCAAGGATCGGAGCCGCCGGGTGAGGAAACCGACCTGCCGCGGTCCCGGCCCGCCTCCGCCGCCGAGAAGGATTTGAGCAATCGAAACCATGCGCGTGCGCGCCACCAAAAGAACAAGCCCGACTGACGCAAAAAGGAGGAGGTGCAACACGAGGACTTCCCAGGAGGTCACCCATCCCAGTACTACTCTCGCCCAAGCACGCTTAATCGCGGAGTTTCGATGGGATCCGTGCATTAGTGCCGGTATGATCGCACCGCCAAGTGTGGCGCGATCAATCGCTTTATGCCTTCGCCAAGCCGCGCGCGCGCTTCAAACGATCATAACTTTCGTCCGGATGAATCTCGAGGCCCGGGAGGCGCCGCTGGAAAGCTCGTCCTGAGCCCGCCGCCGTCCCAACCAGGGCTCGCCCGGTTGAGGTCGACCTCGACCCAGAAACCTGTTCCGGGGCCCGTTTCGGAGCTTTTGCAGCAACGCCAAGGATCGGAGCCGCCGGGTGAGGAAACCGACCTGCCGCGGTCCCGGCCCGCCTCCGCCGCCGAGAAGGATTTGAGCAATCGAAACCATGCGCGTGCGCGCCACCAAAAGAACAAGCCCGACTGACGCAAAAAGGAGGAGGTGCAACACGAGGACTTTCCCAGAGGTCACCCATCCCAAGCACTACTTCGCCCAAGCACGCTTAATCGCGGAGTTCGATGGGATCCGGTGCATTAGTGCCGGTATGATCGCACCCGTCAAGTGTGGCGCGATCAACCGCTTTATGCCTTCGCGCCGCGCGCGCGCTTCAAACGATCATAACTTTTCGTCCGGATGAATCTCGAGGCCCGGGAGGCGCCGCTGGAAAGCTCGTCCTGAGCCCGCCGCCGTCCCAACCAGGGCTCGCCCGGTTGAGGTCGACTCGACCCCAGAAACCTGTTCCGGGGCCCGTTTCGGAGCTTTTGCAGCAACGCCAAGGATCGGAGCCGCCGGTGAGGAAACCGACCTGCCGCGGTCCCGGCCCGCCTCCGCCGCCGAGAAGGATTTGAGCAATCGAAACCATGCGCGTGCGCGCCACCAAAAGAACAAGCCCGACTGACGCAAAAAGGAGGAGGTGCAACACGAGGACTTCCCAGGAGGTCACCCATCCCAGTACTACTCTCGCCCAAGCACGCTTAATTGCGGAGTTCGATGGGATCCGTGCATTAGTGCCGGTATGATCGCACCTGTCAAGTGTGGCGCGATCAACTGCTTTATGCCTTCGCCATGCCGCCGCGCGCTTCAAACGATCATAACTTTCTGTCCGGGATGAATCTCGAGGCCCGGGAGGCGCCGCTGGAAAGCTCGTCCTGAGCCCGCCGCCGTCCCAACCAGGGCTCGCCCGGTTGAGGTCGACCTCGACCCCAGAAACCTGTTCCGGGGCCCGTTTCGGAGCTTTTGCAGCAACGCCAAGGATCGGAGCCGCCGGTGAGGAAACCGACCTGCCGCGGTCCCGGCCCGCCTCCGCCGCCGAGAAGGATTTGAGCAATCGAAACCATGCGCGTGCGCGCCACCAAAAGAACAAGCCCGACTGACGCAAAAAGGAGGAGGTGCAACACGAGGACTTCCCAGGAGGTCACCCATCCCAGTACTACTCTCGCCCAAGCACGCTTAATCGCGGAGTTCGATGGGATCCGTGCATTAGTGCCGGTATGATCGCACCCGTCAAGTGTGGCGCGATCAATCGCTTTATGCCTTCGCAGCCGCCGCGCGCGCTTCAAACGATCATAACTTTCTGTCCGGATGAATCTCGAGGCCCGGAGGCGCCGCCGGAAAGCTCGTCCCGAGCCCGCCGCCGTCCCAACCAGGGCTCGCCCCCGGCTGAGGTCGACTCGACCCCGAAACCTGTTCCGGCCCGCTTTGGAGCTTTTGCAAAGCAACGCCAAGGATCGGAGCCGCCGGTGAGGAAACCGACCTGCCGCGGTCCCGGCCCGCTCCGCCGCCGAGAAGGATTTGAGCAATCGAAACCATGCGCGTGCGCGCCACCAAAAGAACAAGCCCGACTGACGCAAAAAGGAGGAGGTGCAACACGAGGACTTCCCAGGAGGTCACCCATCCCAGTACTACTCTCGCCCAAGCACGCTTAACTGCGGAGTTCGATGGGATCCGGTGCATTAGTGCCGGTATGATCGCACCCGTGCAAGTGTGGCGCGATCAACCGCTTTATGCCTTCGCTGCCGCCGCGCGCGCGCTTCAAACGATCATAACTTTCGTCCGGATGAATCTCGAGGCCCGGGAGGCGCCGCTGGAAAGCTCGTCCTGAGCCCGCCGCCGTCCCAACCAGGGCTCGCCCGGTTGAGGTCGACCTCGACCCCAGAAACCTGTTCCGGGGCCCGTTTCGGAGCTTTTGCAGCAACGCCAAGGATCGGAGCCGCCGGGTGAGGAAACCGACCTGCCGCGGTCCCGGCCCGCCTCCGCCGCCGAGAAGGATTTGAGCAATCGAAACCATGCGCGTGCGCGCCACCAAAAGAACAAGCCCGACTGACGCAAAAAGGAGGAGGTGCAACACGAGGACTTCCCAGGAGGTCACCCATCCCAGTACTACTCGCCCAAGCACGCTTAATCGCGGAGTTCTCGATGGGATCCGTGCATTAGTGCCGGTATGATCGCACCGTCAAGTGTGGCGCGATCAATCGCTTTATGCCTTCGCCGCCGCGCGCTTCAAACGATCATAACTTTCGTCCGGATGAATCTCGAGGCCCGGAGGCGCCGCTGGAAAGCTCGTCCTGAGCCCGCCGCCGTCCCAACCAGGGCTCGCCCGGTTGAGGTCGACCTCGACCCCTAAACCTGTTCCGGCCCGCCCGTTGGAGCTTTTGCAAAGCAACGCCAAGGATCGGAGCCGCCGGGTGAGGAAACCGACCTGCCGCGGTCCCGGCCCGCCTCCGCCGCCGAGAAGGATTTGAGCAATCGAAACCATGCGCGTGCGCGCCACCAAAAGAACAAGCCCGACTGACGCAAAAAGGAGGAGGTGCAACACGAGGACTTCCCAGGAGGTCACCCATCCCAAGCACTACTCGCCCAAGCACGCTTAATCGCGGAGTTCGATGGGATCCGTGCATTAGTGCCGGTATGATCGCACCGTCAAGTGTGGCGCGATCAATCGCTTTATGCCTTCGCCGCCGCGCGCGCGCTTCAAACGATCATAACTTTCTCGTCCGGATGAATCTCGAGGCCCGGAGGCGCCGCCGGAAAGCTCGTCCCGAGCCCGCCGCCGTCCCAACCAGGGCTCGCCCGGTTGAGGTCGACTCGACCCCAGAAACCTGTTCCGGCCCGTTTCGGAGCTTTTGCAAGAACGCCAAGGATCGGAGCCGCCGGTGAGGAAACCGACCCGCCGCGTCCCCGGCCCGCTCCGCCGCCGAGAAGGATTTGAGCAATCGAAACCATGCGCGTGCGCGCCACCAAAAGAACAAGCCCGACCGACGCAAAAAAGGAGGAGGTGCAACACGAGGACTTCCCAGAGGTCACCCATCCCAAGCACTACTCTCGCCCAAGCACGCTTAATCGCGGAGTTCGATGGGATCCGTGCATTAGTGCTGGTATGATCGCACCCGTCAAGTGTGGCGCGATCAATCGCTTTATGCCTTCGCAAGCCGCCGCGCGCGCTTCAAACGATCATAACTTTCTCGTCCGGATGAATCTCGAGGCCCGGAGGCGCCGCCGGAAAGCTCGCCCCGAGCTCGCCGCCGTCCCAACCAGGGCTCGCCCGGCTGAGGTCGACCTCGACCCCGTAAACCTGTTCCGGGGCCCGGAGCTTTTGCAAAGCAACGCCAAGGACGGAGCCGCCGGTGAGGAAACCGACCCGCCGCGGTCCCGGCCCGCTCCGCCGCCGAGAAGGATTTGAGCAATCGAAACCATGCGCGTGCGCGCCACCAAAAGAACAAGCCCGACCGACGCAAAAGGAGGAGGTGCAACACGAGGACTTCCCAGAGGTCACCCATCCCAAGATTACTCGCCCAAGCACGCTTAATCGCGGAGTTCTCGATGGGATCCGGTGCATTAGTGCCGGTATGATCGCACCCGCCAAGTGTGGCGCGATCAACCGCTTTATGCCTTCGCTGCGCCGCGCGCGCGCTTCAAACGATCATAACTTTTGTCCGGATGAATCTCGAGGCCCGGAGGCGCCGCCGGAAAGCTCGTCCTGAGCCGCCGCCGTCCCAACCAGGGCTCGCCCGGTTGAGGTCGACCTCGACCCCGTAAACCGTTCCGGCCCGTTTGAGCTTTTGCAAAGAACGCCAAGGATCGGAGCCGCCGGGTGAGGAAACCGACCTGCCGCGGTCCCGGCCCGCCTCCGCCGCCGAGAAGGATTTGAGCAATCGAAACCATACGCGTGCGCGCCACCAAAAGAACAAGCCCGACTGACGCAAAAAGGAGGAGGTGCAACACGAGGACTTCCCAGGAGGTCACCCATCCCGCACTACTTCGCCCAAGCACGCTTAACTGCGGAGTTCTGATGGGATCCGGTGCATTAGTGCTGGTATGATCGCACCTGTCAAGTGTGGCGCGATCAACTGCTTTATGCCTTCGCAAGGCCGCCGCGCGCGCTTCAAACGATCATAACTTTCTGTCCGGGATGAATCTCGAGGCCCGGGAGGCGCCGCTGGAAAGCTCGTCCTGAGCCCGCCGCCGTCCCAACCAGGGCTCGCCCGGTTGAGGTCGACCTCGACCCCAGAAACCTGTTCCGGGGCCCGTTTCGGAGCTTTTGCAGCAACGCCAAGGATCGGAGCCGCCGGGTGAGGAAACCGACCTGCCGCGGTCCCGGCCCGCTCCGCCGCCGAGAAGGATTTGAGCAATCGAAACCATGCGCGTGCGCGCCACCAAAAGAACAAGCCCGACTGACGCAAAAGGAGGAGGTGCAACACGAGGACTTCCCAGGAGGTCACCCATCCCAGTACTACTCTCGCCCAAGCACGCTTAACTGCGGAGTTTCGATGGGATCCGGCATTAGTGCCGGTATGATCGCACCTGTCAAGTGTGGCGCGATCAACTGCTTTATGCCTTCGCAGGCCGCCGCGCGCGCTTCAAACGATCATAACTTTCTGTCCGGATGAATCTCGAGGCCCGGGAGGCGCCGCTGGAAAGCTCGTCCTGAGCCCGCCGCCGTCCCAACCAGGGCTCGCCCGGTTGAGGTCGACCTCGACCCCAGAAACCTGTTCCGGCCCGTTTGAGCTTTTGCAGCAACGCCAAGGATCGGAGCCGCCGGGTGAGGAAACCGACCTGCCGCGGTCCCGGGCCCGCCTCCGCCGCCGAGAAGGATTTGAGCAATCGAAACCATGCGCGTGCGCGCCACCAAAAGAACAAGCCCGACTGACGCAAAAAGGAGGAGGTGCAACACGAGGACTTCCCAGAGGTCACCCATCCCAAGCACTACTTCGCCCAAGCACGCTTAATCGCGGAGTTTCGATGGGATCCGGTGCATTAGTGCCGGTATGATCGCACCGCCAAGTGTGGCGCGATCAACCGCTTTATGCCTTCGCCGCGCGCGCTTCAAACGATCATAACTTTCGTCCGGATGAATCTCGAGGCCCGGAGGCGCCGCCGGAAAGCTCGTCCCGAGCCCGCCGTCCCAACCAGGGCTCGCCCGGTTGAGGTCGACCTCGACCCCGTAAACCTGTTCCGGCCCGTTTTGAGCTTTTGCAAGCAACGCCAAGGATCGGAGCCGCCGGTGAGGAAACCGACCCGCCGCGGTCCCGGCCCGCCTCCGCCGCCGAGAAGGATTTGAGCAATCGAAACCATGCGCGCGTGCGCGCCACCAAAAGAACAAGCCCGACCGACGCAAAAAGGAGGAGGTGCAACACGAGGACTTCCAGAGGTCACCCATCCCCACTACTACTCGCCCAAGCACGCTTAATCGCGGAGTTCGATGGGATCCGTGCATTAGTGCCGGTATGATCGCACCGTCAAGTGTGGCGCGATCAATCGCTTTATGCCTTCGCAAGGCCGCGCGCGCGCGCTTCAAACGATCATAACTTTCTCGTCCGGATGAATCTCGAGGCCCGGAGGCGCCGCCGGAAAGCTCGTCCCGAGCCCGCCCGTCCCAACCAGGGCTCGCCCGGTTGAGGTCGACCTCGACCCCGAAACCTGTTCCGGGCCCGTTTCGGGAGCTTTTGCAAAGCAACGCCAAGGATCGGAGCCGCCGGTGAGGAAACCGACCCGCCGCGGTCCCGGCCCGCCTCCGCCGCCGAGAAGGATTTGAGCAATCGAAACCATGCGCGTGCGCGCCACCAAAAGAACAAGCCCGACTGACGCAAAAAGGAGGAGGTGCAACACGAGGACTTCCCAGAGGTCACCCATCCCAAGCACTACTCTCGCCCAAGCACGCTTAATCGCGGAGTTCGATGGGATCCGGTGCATTAGTGCCGGTATGATCGCACTGCCAAGTGTGGCGCGATCAACCGCTTTATGCCTTCGCAAGGCCGCGCGCGCGCTTCAAACGATCATAACTTTCTCGTCCGGATGAATCTCGAGGCCCGGAGGCGCCGGAAAGCTCGCCCCGAGCGCCGCCGTCCCAACCAGGGCTCGCCGGTTGAGGTCGACTCGACCCCGAAACCTGTTCCGGCCCGTTCGGAGCTTTTGCAGAACGCCAAGGATCGGAGCCGCCGGGTGAGGAAACCGACCCGCCGCGGTCCCGGCCCGCCTCCGCCGCCGAGAAGGATTTGAGCAATCGAAACCATGCGCGTGCGCGCCACCAAAAGAACAAGCCCGACTGACGCAAAAAGGAGGAGGTGCAACACGAGGACTTCCCAGAGGTCACCCATCCCAAGCACTACTCTCGCCCAAGCACGCTTAATCGCGGAGTTCGATGGGATCCGGTGCATTAGTGCCGGTATGATCGCACCGTCAAGTGTGGCGCGATCAATCGCTTTATGCCTTCGCGCGCCGCCGCGCGCGCTTCAAACGATCATAACTTTCTCGTCCGGATGAATCTCGAGGCCCGGAGGCGCCGCCGGAAAGCTCGTCCCGAGCCCGCCGCCGTCCCAACCAGGGCTCGCCCGGCTGAGGTCGACTCGACCCCGTAAACCTGTTCCGGGGCCCGCTCGGAGCTTTTGCAAAGCAACGCCAAGGATCGGAGCCGCCGGTGAGGAAACCGACCGCCGCGGTCCCGGCCCGCCTCCGCCGCCGAGAAGGATTTGAGCAATCGAAACCATGCGCGTGCGCGCCACCAAAAGAACAAGCCCGACCGACAAAAAGGAGGAGGTGCAACACGAGGACTTCCCAGAGGTCACCCATCCCAAGCACTACTCGCCCAAGCACGCTTAATCGCGGAGTTCGATGGGATCCGTGCATTAGTGCCGGTATGATCGCACCGTCAAGTGTGGCGCGATCAATCGCTTTATGCCTTCGCCGCCGCGCGCGCGCTTCAAACGATCATAACTTTCGTCCGGATGAATCTCGAGGCCCGGAGGCGCCGCCGGAAAGCTCGTCCCGAGCCCGCCGCCGTCCCAACCAGGGCTCGCCCGGTTGAGGTCGACTCGACCCCGTAAACCTGTTCCGGGCCCGTTTCGGGAGCTTTTGCAGCAACGCCAAGGATCGGAGCCGCCGGGTGAGGAAACCGACCTGCCGCGGTCCCGGGCCCGCCTCCGCCGCCGAGAAGGATTTGAGCAATCGAAACCATGCGCGTGCGCGCCACCAAAAGAACAAGCCCGACTGACGCAAAAAGGAGGAGGTGCAACACGAGGACTTCCCAGAGGTCACCCATCCCAAGCACTACTCTCGCCCAAGCACGCTTAATCGCGGAGAGTTCGATGGGATCCGGTGCATTAGTGCCGGTATGATCGCACCGTCAAGTGTGGCGCGATCAACCGCTTTATGCCTTCGCCGCGCGCGCGCTTCAAACGATCATAACTTTCTCGTCCGGATGAATCTCGAGGCCCGGAGGCGCCGCCGGAAAGCTCGTCCCGAGCCCGCCGCCGTCCCAACCAGGGCTCGCCCGGCTGAGGTCGACCTCGACCCCGAAACCTGTTCCGGGCCCGTTTGAGCTTTTGCAAAGCAACGCCAAGGATCGGAGCCGCCGGTGAGGAAACCGACCCGCCGCGGTCCCGGGCCCGCCTCCGCCGCCGAGAAGGATTTGAGCAATCGAAACCATGCGCGTGCGCGCCACCAAAAGAACAAGCCCGACTGACGCAAAAAGGAGGAGGTGCAACACGAGGACTTCCCAGAGGTCACCCATCCCAAGACTACTCTCGCCCAAGCACGCTTAATCGCGGAGTTTCGATGGGATCCGTGCATTAGTGCCGGTATGATCGCACCGTCAAGTGTGGCGCGATCAACCGCTTTATGCCTTCGCAAAGGCCGCGCGCGCTTCAAACGATCATAACTTTCGTCCGGATGAATCTCGAGGCCCGGAGGCGCGCCGGAAAGCTCGTCCCGAGCCCGCCGCCGTCCCAACCAGGGCTCGCCCGGCTGAGGTCGACTCGACCCCGTAAACCTGTTCCGGGCCCGTTTGAGCTTTTGCAAAGCAACGCCAAGGATCGAGAGCCGGTGAGGAAACCGACCCGCCGCGGTCCCGGCCCGCTCCGCCGCCGAGAAGGATTTGAGCAATCGAAACCATGCGCGTGCGCGCCACCAAAAGAACAAGCCCGACTGACGCAAAAAGGAGGAGGTGCAACACGAGGACTTCCCAGAGGTCACCCATCCCAAGCACTACTCGCCCAAGCACGCTTAATCGCGGAGTTCGATGGGATCCGGTGCATTAGTGCCGGTATGATCGCACCCGTCAAGTGTGGCGCGATCAACCGCTTTATGCCTTCGCAGCGCCGCGCGCGCGCTTCAAACGATCATAACTTTCTCGTCCGGATGAATCTCGAGGCCCGGAGGCGCCGCCGGAAAGCTCGTCCCGAGCCCGCCGCCGTCCCAACCAGGGCTCGCCCGGCTGAGGTCGACTCGACCCGAAACCTGTTCCGGGGCCCGTTTGGAGCTTTTGCAGCAACGCCAAGGATCGGAGCCGCCGGTGAGGAAACCGACCGCCGCGGTCCCCGGCCCGCCTCCGCCGCCGAGAAGGATTTGAGCAATCGAAACCATGCGCGTGCGCGCCACCAAAAGAACAAGCCCGACTGACGCAAAAAGGAGGAGGTGCAACACGAGGACTTCCCCAGAGGTCACCCATCCCAAGCACTACTCTCGCCCAAGCACGCTTAATCGCGGAGTTTCGATGGGATCCGGTGCATTAGTGCCGGTATGATCGCACCCGTCAAGTGTGGCGCGATCAATCGCTTTATGCCTTCGCAGCCGCGCGCGCGCTTCAAACGATCATAACTTTCGTCCGGATGAATCTCGAGGCCCGGAGGCGCCGCCGGAAAGCTCGTCCCGAGCCCGCCGCCGTCCCAACCAGGGCTCGCCCGGCTGAGGTCGACCTCGACCCCGAAACCTGTTCCGGCCCGTTTGAGCTTTTGCAGCAACGCCAAGGATCGGAGCCGCCGGTGAGGAAACCGACCGCCGCGGTCCCGGCCCGCCTCCGCCGCCGAGAAGGATTTGAGCAATCGAAACCATGCGCGTGCGCGCCACCAAAAGAACAAGCCCGACGACGCAAAAAGGAGGAGGTGCAACACGAGGACTTCCCAGAGGTCACCCATCCCAAGCACTACTCGCCCAAGCACGCTTAATCGCGGAGTTTCGATGGGATCCGGTGCATTAGTGCCGGTATGATCGCACCGTCAAGTGTGGCGCGATCAATCGCTTTATGCCTTCGCTGCAGCCGCCGCGCGCGCTTCAAACGATCATAACTTTCGTCCGGATGAATCTCGAGGCCCGGAGGCGCGCGCGGAAAGCTCGCCCCGAGCCCGCCGCCGTCCCAACCAGGGCTCGCCCGGTTGAGGTCGACTCGACCCCGAAACCTGTTCCGGCCCGTTTCGGAGCTTTTGCAAAGAACGCCAAGGATCGGAGCCGCCGGTGAGGAAACCGACTGCCCGCGGTCCCCGGCCCGCCTCCGCCGCCGAGAAGGATTTGAGCAATCGAAACCATGCGCGTGCGCGCCACCAAAAGAACAAGCCCGACTGACGCAAAAAGGAGGAGGTGCAACACGAGGACTTCCCAGAGGTCACCCATCCCAAGCACTACTCTCGCCCAAGCACGCTTAATCGCGGAGTTCGATGGGATCCGGTGCATTAGTGCCGGTATGATCGCACCCGTCAAGTGTGGCGCGATCAACCGCTTTATGCCTTCGCAGGCCGCCGCGCGCGCGCTTCAAACGATCATAACTTTCTCGTCCGGATGAATCTCGAGGCCCGGAGGCGCGCCGGAAAGCTCGTCCCGAGCGCCGCCGTCCCAACCAGGGGCTCGCCCGGCTGAGGTCGACTCGACCCCGTAAACCTGTTCCGGGGCCCGTTTCTGAGCTTTTGCAGCAACGCCAAGGATCGGAGCCGCCGGTGAGGAAACCGACCCGCCGCGGTCCCGGCCCGCCTCCGCCGCCGAGAAGGATTTGAGCAATCGAAACCATGCGCGTGCGCGCCACCAAAAGAACAAGCCCGACTGACGCAAAAAGGAGGAGGTGCAACACGAGGACTTCCCAGAGGTCACCCATCCCAAGCACTACTCGCCCAAGCACGCTTAACCGCGCGGAGTTCGATGGGATCCGTGCATTAGTGCCGGTATGATCGCACCCGTCAAGTGTGGCGCGATCAATCGCTTTATGCCTTCGCCAAGGCCGCGCGCGCGCTTCAAACGATCATAACTTTTCGTCCGGATGAATCTCGAGGCCCGGGGAGGCGCCGCCCGGAAAGCTCGTCCCGAGCCCGCCGCCGTCCCAACCAGGGCTCGCCCGGTTGAGGTCGACCTCGACCCCGTAAACCTGTTCCGGGCCCGTTTCGAGCTTTTGCAAAGCAACGCCAAGGATCGGAGCCGCCGGTGAGGAAACCGACCGCCGCGGTCCCGGCCCGCCTCCGCCGCCGAGAAGGATTTGAGCAATCGAAACCATGCGCGTGCGCGCCACCAAAAGAACAAGCCCGACTGACGCAAAAAGGAGGAGGTGCAACACGAGGACTTCCCAGAGGTCACCCATCCCAGTACTACTCTCGCCCAAGCACGCTTAATCGCGGAGTTCGATGGGATCCGTGCATTAGTGCCGGTATGATCGCACCGTCAAGTGTGGCGCGATCAATCGCTTTATGCCTTCGCCGCCGCGCGCGCGCTTCAAACGATCATAACTTTTCGTCCGGATGAATCTCGAGGCCCGGAGGCGCCGCCGGAAAGCTCGTCCCGAGCCCGCCGTCCCAACCAGGGCTCGCCCGGCTGAGGTCGACCTCGACCCCAGAAACCTGTTCCGGGCCCGTTTGAGCTTTTGCAGCAACGCCAAGGATCGGAGCCGCCGGGTGAGGAAACCGACCTGCCGCGGTCCCGGCCCGCCTCCGCCGCCGAGAAGGATTTGAGCAATCGAAACCATGCGCGTGCGCGCCACCAAAAGAACAAGCCCGACTGACGCAAAAAGGAGGAGGTGCAACACGAGGACTTCCCAGGAGGTCACCCATCCCAGTACTACTCTCGCCCAAGCACGCTTAACTGCGGAGTTTCGATGGGATCCGGTGCATTAGTGCTGGTATGATCGCACCTGTCAAGTGTGGCGCGATCAACTGCTTTATGCCTTCGCAAGGCCGCCGCGCGCGCTTCAAACGATCATAACTTTCTGTCCGGGATGAATCTCGAGGCCCGGGAGGCGCCGCTGGAAAGCTCGTCCTGAGCCCGCCGCCGTCCCAACCAGGGCTCGCCCTTGGGCTGAGGTCGACCTCGACCCCGAAACCTGTTCCGGCCCGTTTCGGAGCTTTTGCAAAGCAACGCCAAGGATCGGAGCCGCCGGTGAGGAAACCGACCGCGCGGTCCCGGCCCGCCTCCGCCGCCGAGAAGGATTTGAGCAATCGAAACCATGCGCGTGCGCGCCACCAAAAGAACAAGCCCGACTGACGCAAAAAGGAGGAGGTGCAACACGAGGACTTCCCAGGAGGTCACCCATCCCAAGCACTACTACTCGCCCAAGCACGCTTAATCGCGGAGTTTCGATGGGATCCGTGCATTAGTGCCGGTATGATCGCACCCGTCAAGTGTGGCGCGATCAACCGCTTTATGCCTTCGCGCCGCGCGCGCTTCAAACGATCATAACTTTTCGTCCGGATGAATCTCGAGGCCCGGGAGGCCGCCGGAAAGCTCGTCCCGAGCCCGCCGCCGTCCCAACCAGGGCTCGCCCGGTTGAGGTCGACTCGACCCCGTAAAACCTGTTCCGGGGCCCGTTTCGGAGCTTTTGCAAAGAACGCCAAGGATCGGAGCCGCCGGGTGAGGAAACCGACCGCCGCGGTCCCGGCCCGCTCCGCCGCCGAGAAGGATTTGAGCAATCGAAACCATGCGCGTGCGCGCCACCAAAAGAACAAGCCCGACTGACGCAAAAAGGAGGAGGTGCAACACGAGGACTTCCCAGAGGTCACCCATCCCAAGCACTACTCTCGCCCAAGCACGCTTAATCGCGGAGTTCGATGGGATCCGGTGCATTAGTGCCGGTATGATCGCACCCGTCAAGTGTGGCGCGATCAACCGCTTTATGCCTTCCAGCCGCGCGCGCGCTTCAAACGATCATAACTTTCGTCCGGATGAATCTCGAGGCCCGGAGGCGCCCCGGAAAGCTCGTCCCGAGCCCCGCCGTCCCAACCAGGGCTCGCCCGGCTGAGGTCGACTCGACCCCGAAACCTGTTCCGGCCCGTTTCTGAGCTTTTGCAAAGCAACGCCAAGGATCGGAGCCGCCGGTGAGGAAACCGACCGCCGCGGTCCCCTGCCCGCCTCCGCCGCCGAGAAGGATTTGAGCAATCGAAACCATGCGCGTGCGCGCCACCAAAAGAACAAGCCCGACTGACGCAAAAAGGAGGAGGTGCAACACGAGGACTTCCCAGAAGGTCACCCATCCCAGTACTACTCTCGCCCAAGCACGCTTAATCGCGGAGTTTCGATGGGATCCGGTGCATTAGTGCCGGTATGATCGCACCCGTCAAGTGTGGCGCGATCAACTGCTTTATGCCCTCGCAAGGCCGCCGCGCGCGCTTCAAACGATCATAACTTTCTGTCCGGGATGAATCTCGAGGCCCCGGAGGCGCCGCTGGAAAGCTCGTCCTGAGCCCGCCGCCGTCCCAACCAGGGCTCGCCCGGTTGAGGTCGACCTCGACCCCAGAAACCTGTTCCGGGGGCCCGCTGAGCTTTTGCAAGAACGCCAAGGATCGGAGCCGCCGGTGAGGAAACCGACCTGCCGCGGTCCCGGCCCGCCTCCGCCGCCGAGAAGGATTTGAGCAATCGAAACCATGCGCGTGCGCGCCACCAAAAGAACAAGCCCGACTGACGCAAAAAGGAGGAGGTGCAACACGAGGACTTCCCAGAGGTCACCCATCCCAAGATTACTCTCGCCCAAGCACGCTTAATCGCGGAGTTCGATGGGATCCGTGCATTAGTGTGCGGTATGATCGCACCGCCAAGTGTGGCGCGATCAATCGCTTTATGCCTTCGCCAAAGCCGCCGCGCGCGCTTCAAACGATCATAACTTTCGTCCGGATGAATCTCGAGGCCCGGAGGCGCCGCCGGAAAGCTCGCCCCGAGCCCGCCGCCGTCCCAACCAGGGCTCGCCCGGCTGAGGTCGACCTCGACCCAGAAACCTGTTCCGGGCCCGTTTCGGAGCTTTTGCAGCAAAGAACGCCAAGGATCGGAGCCGCCGGTGAGGAAACCGACCCGCCGCGGTCCCGGCCCGCCTCCGCCGCCGAGAAGGATTTGAGCAATCGAAACCATGCGCGTGCGCGCCACCAAAAGAACAAGCCCGACCGACAAAAAGGAGGAGGTGCAACACGAGGACTTCCCAGAGAGGTCACCCATCCCAAGCACTACTCGCCCAAGCACGCTTAATCGCGGAGTTTCGATGGGATCCGTGCATTAGTGCCGGTATGATCGCACCGTCAAGTGTGGCGCGATCAATCGCTTTATGCCTTCGCCGCCGCGCGCTTCAAACGATCATAACTTTCTCGTCCGGATGAATCTCGAGGCCCGGAGGCGCCGCCGGAAAGCTCGTCCCGAGCCCGCCGCCGTCCCAACCAGGGCTCGCCCGGTTGAGGTCGACCTCGACCCTAAACCTGTTCCGGCCCGTTTCTGAGCTTTTGCAAAGAACGCCAAGGATCGGAGCGCCGGTGAGGAAACCGACCCGCCGCGGTCCCGGCCCGCCTCCGCCGCCGAGAAGGATTTGAGCAATCCGAAACCATGCGCGTGCGCGCCACCAAAAGAACAAGCCCGACCGACGCAAAAAGGAGGAGGTGCAACACGAGGACTTCCCAGAGGTCACCCATCCCAAGCACTACTCTCGCCCAAGCACGCTTAATCGCGGAGTTTCGATGGGATCCGGTGCATTAGTGCCGGTATGATCGCACCGTCAAGTGTGGCGCGATCAATCGCTTTATGCCTTCGCAAGGCCGCCGCGCGCGCTTCAAACGATCATAACTTTCTCGTCCGGATGAATCTCGAGGCCCGGAGGCGCCGCCGGAAAGCTCGTCCCGAGCCCGCCGCCGTCCCAACCAGGGCTCGCCCGGCTGAGGTCGACTCGACCCCGAAACCTGTTCCGGGGCCCGTTCGGAGCTTTTGCAAAGAACGCCAAGGATCGGAGCCGCCGGTGAGGAAACCGACCGCCGCGGTCCCGGCCGCCCGCCTCCGCCGCCGAGAAGGATTTGAGCAATCGAAACCATGCGCGTGCGCGCCACCAAAAGAACAAGCCCGACTGACGCAAAAAGGAGGAGGTGCAACACGAGGACTTCCCAGAGGTCACCCATCCCGCACTACTTCGCCCAAGCACGCTTAATCGCGGAGTTCGATGGGATCCGGTGCATTAGTGCCGGTATGATCGCACCGTCAAGTGTGGCGCGATCAATCGCTTTATGCCTTTCGCCGCGCGCGCGCTTCAAACGATCATAACTTTCGTCCGGATGAATCTCGAGGCCCGGAGGCGCCGCCGGAAAGCTCTGCCCCGAGCCCGCCCGTCCCAACCAGGGCTCGCCCGGCTGAGGTCGACTCGACCCCGTAAACCTGTTCCGGGGCCCGTTTTGAGCTTTTGCAAAGCAACGCCAAGGATCGGAGCCGCCGGTGAGGAAACCGACCCGCCGCGGTCCCGGCCCGCCTCCGCCGCCGAGAAGGATTTGAGCAATCGAAACCATGCGCGTGCGCGCCACCAAAAGAACAAGCCCGACTGACGCAAAAAGGAGGAGGTGCAACACGAGGACTTCCCACCCAAGCACGCTTAACTGCGGAGTTTCCGATGGGATCCGGTGCATTAGTGCCGGTATGATCGCACCCGTCAAGTGTGGCGCGATCAACCGCTTTATGCCTTCGCGCCGCCGCGCGCGCTTCAAACGATCATAACTTTCGTCCGGATGAATCTCGAGGCCCGGAGGCGCGCCGGAAAGCTCGTCCCGAGCCCGCCGCCGTCCCAACCAGGGCTCGCCCGGCTGAGGTCGACCTCGACCCGTAAAACCTGTTCCGGCCCGTTTCGAGCTTTTGCAGCAACGCCAAGGATCGGAGCCGCCGGTGAGGAAACCGACCGCGCCGCCGTCCCCCGGCCCGCCTCCGCCGCCGAGAAGGATTTGAGCAATCGAAACCATGCGCGTGCGCGCCACCAAAAGAACAAGCCCGACTGACGCAAAAAGGAGGAGGTGCAACACGAGGACTTCCCAGAGGTCACCCATCCCAAGCACTACTCTCGCCCAAGCACGCTTAATCGCGGAGTTCGATGGGATCCGGTGCATTAGTGCCGGTATGATCGCACCGTCAAGTGTGGCGCGATCAACCGCTTTATGCCTTCGCTGCGCCGCCGCGCGCTTCAAACGATCATAACTTTTCGTCCGGATGAATCTCGAGGCCCGGAGGCGCCGCCGGAAAGCTCTGCGTCCCGAGCCCGCCGTCCCAACCAGGGCTCGCCGGCTGAGGTCGACTCGACCCCGAAACCTGTTCCGGCCCGTTTGAGCTTTTGCAAAGCAACGCCAAGGATCGGAGCCGCGGTGAGGAAACCGACCGCCGCGGTCCCGGCCCGCCTCCGCCGCCGAGAAGGATTTGAGCAATCGAAACCATGCGCGTGCGCGCCACCAAAAGAACAAGCCCGACTGACGCAAAAAGGAGGAGGTGCAACACGAGGACTTCCCAGAGGTCACCCATCCCAACACTACTTCGCCCAAGCACGCTTAATCGCGGAGTTCGATGGGATCCGTGCATTAGTGCCGGTATGATCGCACCCGTCAAGTGTGGCGCGATCAACCGCTTTATGCCTTCGCTGCAAGCCGCCGCGCGCGCTTCAAACGATCATAACTTTTTCGTCCGGATGAATCTCGAGGCCCGGAGGCGCCGCCGGAAAGCTCGTCCCGAGCCCGCCGTCCCAACCAGGGCTCGCCCTGGCTGAGGTCGACTCGACCCCGTAAACCTGTTCCGGCCCGTTTTGAGCTTTTGCAAAGAACGCCAAGGATCGGAGCCGCCGGTGAGGAAACCGACCGCCGCGGTCCCGGCCCGCCTCCGCCGCCGAGAAGGATTTGAGCAATCGAAACCCGCGTGCGCGCCACCAAAAGAACAAGCCCGACCGACGCAAAAAGGAGGAGGTGCAACACGAGGACTTCCCAGAGGTCACCCATCCCAAGACTACTCTCGCCCAAGCACGCTTAATCGCGGAGTTCGATGGGATCCGGTGCATTAGTGCCGGTATGATCGCACCGTCAAGTGTGGCGCGATCAATCGCTTTATGCCTTTTCGCCGCGCGCGCTTCAAACGATCATAACTTTTTCGTCCGGATGAATCTCGAGGCCCGGAGGCGCCGCCGGAAAGCTCGTCCCGAGCCCGCCGCCGTCCCAACCAGGGCTCGCCCGGCTGAGGTCGACCTCGACCCCGAAACCTGTTCCGGGCCCGTTTGGAGCTTTTGCAAAGAACGCCAAGGATCGGAGCCGCCGGTGAGGAAACCGACCCGCCGCGGTCCCGGCCCGCTCCGCCGCCGAGAAGGATTTGAGCAATCGAAACCATGCGCGTGCGCGCCACCAAAAGAACAAGCCCGACTGACGCAAAAAGGAGGAGGTGCAACACGAGGACTTCCCAGAGGTCACCCATCCCAAGCACTACTTCGCCCAAGCACGCTTAATCGCGGAGTTCTCGATGGGATCCGGTGCATTAGTGCCGGTATGATCGCACCCGTCAAGTGTGGCGCGATCAACCGCTTTATGCCTTCGCAGCCGCCGCGCGCGCTTCAAACGATCATAACTTTTCGTCCGGATGAATCTCGAGGCCCGGAGGCGCGCCGGAAAGCTCGTCCCGAGCCCGCCGCCGTCCCAACCAGGGCTCGCCCGGCTGAGGTCGACTCGACCCCAGAAACCTGTTCCGGGGCCCGTTTGGAGCTTTTGCAAGCAACGCCAAGGATCGGAGCCGCCGGTGAGGAAACCGACCCGCCGCGGTCCCGGCCCGCCTCCGCCGCCGAGAAGGATTTGAGCAATCGAAACCATGCGCGTGCGCGCCACCAAAAGAACAAGCCCGACTGACGCAAAAAGGAGGAGGTGCAACACGAGGACTTCCCAGAGGTCACCCATCCCAAGCACTACTCTCGCCCAAGCACGCTTAATCGCGGAGTTCGATGGGATCCGGTGCATTAGTGCGGTATGATCGCACCGTCAAGTGTGGCGCGATCAACCGCTTTATGCCTTCGCGCCGCGCGCGCTTCAAACGATCATAACTTTTCGTCCGGATGAATCTCGAGGCCCGGAGGCGCCGGAAAGCTCGTCCCGAGCCCGCCGCCGTCCCAACCAGGGCTCGCCTGGCTGAGGTCGACTCGACCCCGAAACCTGTTCGGGGCCCGCGGAGCTTTTGCAAAGCAACGCCAAGGATCGGAGCCGCCGGTGAGGAAACCGACCGCCGCGGTCCCGGCCCGCCTCCGCCGCCGAGAAGGATTTGAGCAATCGAAACCATGCGCGTGCGCGCCACCAAAAGAACAAGCCCGACTGACGCAAAAAGGAGGAGGTGCAACACGAGGACTTCCCAGAGGTCACCCATCCCGCACTACTCTCGCCCAAGCACGCTTAATCGCGGAGTTCGATGGGATCCGTGCATTAGTGCCGGTATGATCGCACCGTCAAGTGTGGCGCGATCAACCGCTTTATGCCTTCGCAAGGCCGCGCGCGCGCGCTTCAAACGATCATAACTTCTCGTCCGGATGAATCTCGAGGCCCGGAGGCGCCGCCGGAAAGCTCGTCCCGAGCCGCGCCGTCCCAACCAGGGCTCGCCGGGCTGAGGTCGACCTCGACCCCGAAACCTGTTCCGGCCCGTTTCTGGAGCTTTTGCAAAGAACGCCAAGGATCGGAGCCGCCGGTGAGGAAAACCGACCGCCGCGGTCCCGGCCCGCCTCCGCCGCCGAGAAGGATTTGAGCAATCGAAACCATGCGCGTGCGCGCCACCAAAAGAACAAGCCCGACTGACGCAAAAAGGAGGAGGTGCAACACGAGGACTTCCCAGAGGTCACCCATCCCAAGCACTACTCTCGCCCAAGCACGCTTAATCGCGGAGTTCTCGATGGGATCCGTGCATTAGTGCCGGTATGATCGCACCCGTCAAGTGTGGCGCGATCAACCGCTTTATGCCTTCGCCAAGCCGCCGCGCGCGCTTCAAACGATCATAACTTTCTCGTCCGGATGAATCTCGAGGCCCGGAGGCGCCGCCGGAAAGCTCGTCCCGAGCCCGCCGTCCCAACCAGGGCTCGCCCGGCTGAGGTCGACTCGACCCCGAAACCTGTTCCGGCCCGTTGCTGAGCTTTTGCAAAGAACGCCAAGGATCGGAGCCGCCGGTGAGGAAACCGACGACCGCCGCGGTCCCCGGCCCGCTCCGCCGCCGAGAAGGATTTGAGAGCAATCGAAACCATGCGCGTGCGCGCCACCAAAAGAACAAGCCCGACTGACGCAAAAAGGAGGAGGTGCAACACGAGGACTTCCCAGAGGTCACCCATCCCAAGCACTACTCGCCCAAGCACGCTTAATCGCGGAGTTCGATGGGATCCGTGCATTAGTGCCGGTATGATCGCACCCGTCAAGTGTGGCGCGATCAATCGCTTTATGCCTTCGCAAAGCCGCCGCGCGCGCGCTTCAAACGATCATAACTTTCTCGTCCGGATGAATCTCGAGGCCCGGAGGCGCCGCGGAAAGCTCGTCCCGAGCCCGCCGCCGTCCCAACCAGGGCTCGCCCGGCTGAGGTCGACCTCGACCCCGAAACCTGTTCCGGCCCGTTTCGGAGCTTTTGCAAAGCAACGCCAAGGATCGGAGCCGCCGGTGAGGAAACCGACCCGCCGCGGTCCCGGCCCGCCTCCGCCGCCGAGAAGGATTTGAGCAATCGAAACCATGCGCGTGCGCGCCACCAAAAGAACAAGCCCGACTGACGCAAAAAGGAGGAGGTGCAACACGAGGACTTCCCAGAGGTCACCCATCCCAAGCACTACTCGCCCAAGCACGCTTAATCGCGGAGTTCGATGGGATCCGGTGCATTAGTGCCGGTATGATCGCACCGTCAAGTGTGGCGCGATCAATCGCTTTATGCCTTCGCCAGGCCGCGCGCGCGCTTCAAACGATCATAACTTTCTCGTCCGGATGAATCTCGAGGCCCGGAGGCGCCGCCGGAAAGCTCGTCCCGAGCCCGCCGCGTCCTGTCCCAACCAGGGCTCGCCCGGTTGAGGTCGACTCGACCCCGTAAAACCTGTTCCGGGGCCCGTTTCGGAGCTTTTGCAAAGCAACGCCAAGGATCGGAGCCGCCGGTGAGGAAACCGACCGCCGCGGTCCCGGCCCGCCTCCGCCGCCGAGAAGGATTTGAGCAATCGAAACCATGCGCGTGCGCGCCACCAAAAGAACAAGCCCGACTGACGCAAAAAGGAGGAGGTGCAACACGAGGACTTCCCAGAGGTCACCCATCCCAAGCACTACTTCGCCCAAGCACGCTTAATCGCGGAGTTCGATGGGATCCGGTGCATTAGTGCCGGTATGATCGCACCCGTCAAGTGTGGCGCGATCAACCGCTTTATGCCTTCGCGCCGCCGCGCGCGCTTCAAACGATCATAACTTTCGTCCGGATGAATCTCGAGGCCCGGAGGCGCCGCCGGAAAGCTCGTCGCCCCGAGCCCGCCGCCGTCCCAACCAGGGCTCGCCCCGGTGGCTGAGGTCGACCTCGACCCCGAAACCTGTTCCGGGGCCCGTTTGAGCTTTTGCAGCAACGCCAAGGATCGGAGCCGCCGGGTGAGGAAACCGACCCGCCGCGGTCCCGGCCCGCTCCGCCGCCGAGAAGGATTTGAGCAATCGAAACCATGCGCGTGCGCGCCACCAAAAGAACAAGCCCGACCGACGCAAAAGGAGGAGGTGCAACACGAGGACTTTCCCAGAGGTCACCCATCCCACACTACTCTCGCCCAAGCACGCTTAATCGCGGAGTTCGATGGGATCCGGTGCATTAGTGCCGGTATGATCGCACCCGTCAAGTGTGGCGCGATCAATCGCTTTATGCCTTCGCGCCGCCGCGCGCGCTTCAAACGATCATAACTTTCTTTCGTCCGGATGAATCTCGAGGCCCGGAGGCGCCGCCGGAAAGCTCGCCCCGAGCCCGCGCCGTCCCAACCAGGGCTCGCCCGGTTGAGGTCGACTCGACCCCAGAAACCTGTTCCGGGGCCCTTTCGGAAGCTTTTGCAAAGCAACGCCAAGGATCGGAGCCGCCGGTGAGGAAACCGACCCGCCGCGGTCCCGGCCCGCCTCCGCCGCCGAGAAGGATTTGAGCAATCGAAACCATGCGCGTGCGCGCCACCAAAAGAACAAGCCCGACTGACGCAAAAAGGAGGAGGTGCAACACGAGGACTTCCCAGAGGTCACCCATCCCAAGACTACTCTCGCCCAAGCACGCTTAATCGCGGAGTTCGATGGGATCCGTGCATTAGTGCCGGTATGATCGCACCCGTCAAGTGTGGCGCGATCAACCGCTTTATGCCTTCGCGCCGCCGCGCGCTTCAAACGATCATAACTTTCGTCCGGATGAATCTCGAGGCCCGGAGGCGCCGCCGGAAAGCTCGTCCCGAGCCCGCCGCCGTCCCAACCAGGGCTCGCCCGGCTGAGGTCGACCTCGACCCCGAAACCTGTTCCGGGCCCGTTTCTGAGCTTTTGCAAAGCAACGCCCAAGGATCGGAGCCGCCGGTGAGGAAACCGACCGCCGCGGTCCCGGCCCGCCCCTCCGCCGCCGAGAAGGATTTGAGCAATCGAAACCATGCGCGTGCGCGCCACCAAAAGAACAAGCCCGACTGACGCAAAAAGGAGGAGGTGCAACACGAGGACTTCCCAGAGGTCACCCATCCCAAGCACTACTCTCGCCCAAGCACGCTTAATCGCGGAGTTCGATGGGATCCGGTGCATTAGTGCCGGTATGATCGCACCCCGTCAAGTGTGGCGCGATCAACCGCTTTATGCCTTCGCCGCCGCCGCGCGCGCTTCAAACGATCATAACTTTTTTCGTCCGGATGAATCTCGAGGCCCGGAGGCGCCGCGGAAAGCTCGTCCCGAGCCCGCCGCCGTCCCAACCAGGGCTCGCCCGGTTGAGGTCGACTCGACCCCGAAACCTGTTCCGGGGCCCGTTCGGAGCTTTTGCAAAGAACGCCAAGGATCGGAGCCGCCGGTGAGGAAACCGACCGCCGCGGTCCCGGCCCGCCTCCGCCGCCGAGAAGGATTTGAGCAATCGAAACCATGCGCGTGCGCGCCACCAAAAGAACAAGCCCGACTGACGCAAAAAGGAGGAGGTGCAACACGAGGACTTCTCAGAGGTCACCCATCCAAGCACTACTCTCGCCCAAGCACGCTTAATCGCGGGAGTTCGATGGGATCCGGTGCATTAGTGCCGGTATGATCGCACCGTCAAGTGTGGCGCGATCAATCGCTTTATGCCTTCGCCAAAGGCCGCGCGCGCTTCAAACGATCATAACTTTCGTCCGGATGAATCTCGAGGCCCGGAGGCGCCGCCGGAAAGCTCGTCCCGAGCCCGCCGCCGTCCCAACCAGGGCTCGCCCGGCTGAGGTCGACTCGACCCCGAAACCTGTTCCGGGGCCCGTTTTCGGAGCTTTTGCAAAGCAACGCCAAGGATCGGAGCCGCCGGGTGAGGAAACCGACCTGCCGCGGTCCCGGCCCGCCTCCGCCGCCGAGAAGGATTTGAGCAATCGAAACCATGCGCGTGCGCGCCACCAAAAGAACAAGCCCGACTGACGCAAAAAGGAGGAGGTGCAACACGAGGACTTCCCAGAGGTCACCCATCCCAAGCACTACTCTCGCCCAAGCACGCTTAATCGCGGAGTTCGATGGGATCCGTGCATTAGTGCCGGTATGATCGCACCCGTCAAGTGTGGCGCGATCAACGCTTTATGCCTTCGCCAGGCCGCGCGCGCTTCAAACGATCATAACTTTCTGTCCGGATGAATCTCGAGGCCCGGAGGCGCGCCGGAAAGCTCGTCCCGAGCCGCCGCCGTCCCAACCAGGGCTCGCCCTGGTTGAGGTCGACTCGACCCCAGAAACCTGTTCCGGGGCCCGTTTGAGCTTTTGCAAAGCAACGCCAAGGATCGGAGCCGCCGGGTGAGGAAACCGACCTGCCGCGGTCCCGGCCCGCCTCCGCCGCCGAGAAGGATTTGAGCAATCGAAACCTTGCGCGTGCGCGCCACCAAAAGAACAAGCCCGACTGACGCAAAAAGGAGGAGGTGCAACACGAGGACTTCCCAGAGGTCACCCATCCCAAGCACTACTCTCGCCCAAGCACGCTTAATCGCGGAGTTCGATGGGATCCGGTGCATTAGTGCCGGTATGATCGCACCCGTCAAGTGTGGCGCGATCAATCGCTTTATGCCTTCGCGCCGCCGCGCGCGCTTCAAACGATCATAACTTTCTCGTCCGGATGAATCTCGAGGCCCGGAGGCGCCGCCGGAAAGCTCGTCCCGAGCCCGCCGCCGTCCCAACCAGGGCTCGCCCGGCTGAGGTCGACTCGACCCCGAAACCTGTTCCGGCCCGTTTCGAGCTTTTGCAAAGCAACGCCAAGGATCGGAGCCGCCGGTGAGGAAACCGACCCGCCGCGGTCCCGGCCCGCTCCGCCGCCGAGAAGGATTTGAGCAATCGAAACCATGCGCGTGCGCGCCACCAAAAGAACAAGCCCGACTGACGCAAAAAGGAGGAGGTGCAACACGAGGACTTCCCAGAGGTCACCCATCCCAAGACTACTCTCGCCCAAGCACGCTTAATCGCGGAGTTTCGATGGGATCCGGTGCATTAGTGCCGGTATGATCGCACCCGTCAAGTGTGGCGCGATCAATCGCTTTATGCCTTCGCGCCGCGCGCGCGCGCTTCAAACGATCATAACTTTCGTCCGGATGAATCTCGAGGCCCGGAGGCGCCGCCGGAAAGCTCGTCCCGAGCCCGCCGCCGTCCCAACCAGGGCTCGCCCGGTTGAGGTCGACCTCGACCCCGAAACCTGTTCCGGGGCCCGTTTCGGAGCTTTTGCAAAGAACGCCAAGGATCGGAGCCGCCGGTGAGGAAACCGACCGCCGGTCCCGGCCCGCGCTCCGCCGCCGAGAAGGATTTGAGCAATCGAAACCATGCGCGTGCGCGCCACCAAAAGAACAAGCCCGACTGACGCAAAAAGGAGGAGGTGCAACACGAGGACTTCCCAGAGGTCACCCATCCCAAGCACTACTCTCGCCCAAGCACGCTTAATCGCGGAGTTCGATGGGATCCGGTGCATTAGTGCCGGTATGATCGCACCGTCAAGTGTGGCGCGATCAATCGCTTTATGCCTTCGCAGCCGCCGCGCGCGCTTCAAACGATCATAACTTTCTCGTCCGGATGAATCTCGAGGCCCGGAGGCGCCGCCGGAAAGCTCGCCCCGAGCCCGCCGTCCCAACCAGGGCTCGCCCGGCTGAGGTCGACCTCGACCCCGAAACCTGTTCCGGCCCGTTTGAGCTTTTGCAAAGAACGCCAAGGATCGGAGCCGCCGGTGAGGAAACCGACCGCCGCGGTCCCGGCCCGCCTCCGCCGCCGAGAAGGATTTGAGCAATCGAAACCATGCGCGTGCGCGCCACCAAAAGAACAAGCCCGACTGACGCAAAAAGGAGGAGGTGCAACACGAGGACTTCCCAGAGGTCACCCATCCCAAGCACTACTCTCGCCCAAGCACGCTTAATCGCGGAGTTCGATGGGATCCGTGCATTAGTGCCGGTATGATCGCACCCGTCAAGTGTGGCGCGATCAATCGCTTTATGCCTTCGCGCCGCCGCGCGCGCTTCAAACGATCATAACTTTCTCGTCCGGATGAATCTCGAGGCCCGGAGGCGCCGCCGGAAAGCTCGTCCCGAGCTCGCCGCCGTCCCAACCAGGGCTCGCCCGGCTGAGGTCGACCTCGACCCCGTAAACCTGTTCCGGGGCCCGTTTCGGAGCTTTTGCAAAGAACGCCAAGGATCGGAGCCGCCGGTGAGGAAACCGACCCGCCGCGGTCCCGGCCCGCCTCCGCCGCCGAGAAGGATTTGAGCAATCGAAACCATGCGCGTGCGCGCCACCAAAAGAACAAGCCCGACTGACGCAAAAAGGAGGAGGTGCAACACGAGGACTTCCCAGAGGTCACCCATCCCAAGCACTACTCTCGCCCAAGCACGCTTAATCGCGGAGTTCGATGGGATCCGGTGCATTAGTGCCGGTATGATCGCACCGTCAAGTGTGGCGCGATCAACCGCTTTATGCCTTCGCCGCCGCCGCGCGCGCTTCAAACGATCATAACTTTTCGTCCGGATGAATCTCGAGGCCCGGAGGCGCCGCCGGAAAGCTCGCCCCGAGCCGCCGCCGTCCCAACCAGGGCTCGCCCGGCTGAGGTCGACTCGACCCCGAAACCTGTTCCCGGCCCGTTTCTGAGCTTTTGCAAAGAACGCCAAGGATCGGAGCCGCCGGGTGAGGAAACCGACCCGCGGTCCCGGCCCGCCCGCCTCCGCCGCCGAGAAGGATTTGAGCAATCGAAACCATGCGCGTGCGCGCCACCAAAAGAACAAGCCCGACTGACGCAAAAAGGAGGAGGTGCAACACGAGGACTTCAGAGGTCACCCATCCCAAGCACTACTCTCGCCCAAGCACGCTTAATCGCGGAGTTTCGATGGGATCCGGTGCATTAGTGCCGGTATGATCGCACCGTCAAGTGTGGCGCGATCAACCGCTTTATGCCTTCGCTGCCGCCGCGCGCTTCAAACGATCATAACTTTCTCGTCCGGATGAATCTCGAGGCCCGGAGGCGCCGCCGGAAAGCTCGTCCTGAGCCCGCCGCCGTCCCAACCAGGGCTCGCCCGGTTGAGGTCGACCTCGACCCCAGAAACCTGTTCCGGGCCCGTTTCGGAGCTTTTGCAAAGAACGCCAAGGATCGGAGCCGCCGGTGAGGAAACCGACCTGCCGCGGTCCCGGCCCGCCTCCGCCGCCGAGAAGGATTTGAGCAATCGAAACCATGCGCGTGCGCGCCACCAAAAGAACAAGCCCGACTGACGCAAAAAGGAGGAGGTGCAACACGAGGACTTCCCAGAGGTCACCCATCCCAAGACTACTCGCCCAAGCACGCTTAATCGGAGAGTTCGATGGGATCCGGTGCATTAGTGCCGGTATGATCGCACCGTCGTCAAGTGTGGCGCGATCAATCGCTTTATGCCTTCGCAAGGCCGCGCGCGCGCGCTTCAAACGATCATAACTTTCTGTCCGGGGATGAATCTCGAGGCCGGGAGGCGCCGCTGGAAAGCTCGTCCTGAGCCCGCCGCCGTCCCAACCAGGGCTCGCCCGGTTGAGGTCGACCTCGACCCCAGAAACCTGTTCCGGGGCCCGTTTCGGAGCTTTTGCAGCAACGCCAAGGATCGGAGCCGCCGGTGAGGAAACCGACCTGCCGCGGTCCCCGGCCCGCCTCCGCCGCCGAGAAGGATTTGAGCAATCGAAACCATGCGCGTGCGCGCCACCAAAAGAACAAGCCCGACTGACGCAAAAAGGAGGAGGTGCAACACGAGGACTTCCCAGGAGGTCACCCATCCCAAGCACTACTCGCCCAAGCACGCTTAATCGGAGTTCGATGGGATCCGTGCATTAGTGCCGGTATGATCGCACCGTCAAGTGTGGCGCGATCAACTGCTTTATGCCTTCGCAAAGCCGCCGCGCGCGCTTCAAACGATCATAACTTTCTGTCCGGATGAATCTCGAGGCCCGGAGGCGCCCGGAAAGCTCGTCCTGAGCCCGCCGCCGTCCCAACCAGGGCTCGCCCGGCTGAGGTCGACTCGACCCCGAAACCTGTTCCGGGCCCGTTTCGAGCTTTTGCAAAGAACGCCAAGGATCGGAGCCGCCGGTGAGGAAACCGACCGCCGCGGTCCCGGCCCGCGCTCCTCCGCCGCCGAGAAGGATTTGAGCAATCGAAACCATGCGCGTGCGCGCCACCAAAAGAACAAGCCCGACTGACGCAAAAAGGAGGAGGTGCAACACGAGGACTTCCCAGAGGTCACCCATCCCAAGCACTACTCTCGCCCAAGCACGCTTAATCGCGGAGTTCGATGGGATCCGTGCATTAGTGCCGGTATGATCGCACCCGTCAAGTGTGGCGCGATCAACCGCTTTATGCCTTCGCAAGGCCGCGCGCGCTTCAAACGATCATAACTTTCTGTCCGGATGAATCTCGAGGCCCGGAGGCGCCGCCGGAAAGCTCGCCCCGAGCCCGCCGCCGTCCCAACCAGGGCTCGCCCGGTTGAGGTCGACTCGACCCCGAAACCTGTTCCGGGCCCGTTTTCGAGCTTTTGCAAAGCAACGCCAAGGATCGGAGCCGCCGGTGAGGAAACCGACCCGCCGCGGTCCCGGCCCGCCCGCCTCCGCCGCCGAGAAGGATTTGAGCAATCGAAACCATTGTGCGTGCGCGCCACCAAAAGAACAAGCCCGACTGACGCAAAAAGGAGGAGGTGCAACACGAGGACTTCCCAGAGGTCACCCATCCCAAGCACTACTCTCGCCCAAGCACGCTTAATCGCGGAGTTCGATGGGATCCGGTGCATTAGTGCCGGTATGATCGCACCCGTCAAGTGTGGCGCGATCAATCGCTTTATGCCTTCGCAAGCCGCGCGCGCTTCAAACGATCATAACTTTCTGTCCGGATGAATCTCGAGGCCCGGAGGCGCCGCCGGAAAGCTCGTCCCGAGCCCGCCGCCGTCCCAACCAGGGCTCGCTGAGGCTGAGGTCGACCTCGACCCCGAAACCTGTTCCGGCCCGTTTCTGAGCTTTTGCAAAGAACGCCAAGGATCGAGCCGCCGGTGAGGAAACCGACGCCGCGGTCCCGGCCCGCCTCCGCCGCCGAGAAGGATTTGCAATCGAAACCCGCGTGCGTGCGCGCCACCAAAAGAACAAGCCCGACCGACGCAAAAAGGAGGAGGTGCAACACGAGGACTTCCCAGAGGTCACCCATCCCAAGCACTACTCTCGCCCAAGCACGCTTAATCGCGGAGTTCGATGGGATCCGGTGCATTAGTGCCGGTATGATCGCACCCGTCAAGTGTGGCGCGATCAATCGCTTTATGCCTTCGCAAGGCCGCCGCGCGCGCTTCAAACGATCATAACTTTTCGTCCGGATGAATCTCGAGGCCCGGAGGCGCCGCCGGAAAGCTCGTCCCGAGCCCGCCGCCGTCCCAACCAGGGCTCGCCCGGTTGAGGTCGACTCGACCCCGAAACCTGTTCCGGGCCCGTTTCGGGAGCTTTTGCAAAGAACGCCAAGGATCGGAGCCGCCGGTGAGGAAACCGACCGCCGCGGTCCCGGCCCGCCTCCGCCGCCGAGAAGGATTTGAGCAATCGAAACCATGCGCGTGCGCGCCACCAAAAGAACAAGCCCGACTGACGCAAAAAGGAGGAGGTGCAACACGAGGACTTCCCAGAGGTCACCCATCCCAAGACTACTCGCCCAAGCACGCTTAATCGCGGAGTTTCGATGGGATCCGGTGCATTAGTGCCGGTATGATCGCACCGTCAAGTGTGGCGCGATCAATCGCTTTATGCCTTCGCGCCCGCGCGCGCTTCAAACGATCATAACTTTCTCGTCCGGATGAATCTCGAGGCCCGGAGGCGCCGCCGGAAAGCTCGTCCCGAGCCCGCCGCCGTCCCAACCAGGGCTCGCCCGGCTGAGGTCGACTCGACCCCGAAAACCTGTTCCGGGCCCGTTTGAGCTTTTGCAAAGAACGCCAAGGATCGGAGCCGCCGGTGAGGAAACCGACCGCCGGTCCCGGCCCGCTCCGCCGCCGAGAAGGATTTGAGCAATCGAAACCATGCGCGTGCGCGCCACCAAAAGAACAAGCCCGACTGACGCAAAAAGGAGGAGGTGCAACACGAGGACTTCCCAGAGGTCACCCATCCCAAGCACTACTTCGCCCAAGCACGCTTAATCGCGGAGTTCGATGGGATCCGGTGCATTAGTGCCTGGTATGATCGCACCGTCAAGTGTGGCGCGATCAATCGCTTTATGCCTTCGCGCCGCCGCGCGCGCTTCAAACGATCATAACTTTTCTGTCCGGATGAATCTCGAGGCCCGGAGGCGCCGCCGGAAAGCTCGTCCCGAGCCCGCCGCCGTCCCAACCAGGGCTCGCCCGGCTGAGGTCGACTCGACCCCGTAAACCTGTTCCGGGCCCGTTTCGGAGCTTTTGCAAGAACGCCAAGGATCGGAGCCGCCGGTGAGGAAACCGACCCGCCGCGGTCCCGGCCCGCTCCGCCGCCGAGAAGGATTTGAGCAATCGAAACCATGCGCGTGCGCGCCACCAAAAGAACAAGCCCGACTGACGCAAAAAGGAGGAGGTGCAACACGAGGACTTTCCCAGAGGTCACCCATCCCAAGCACTACTCTCGCCCAAGCACGCTTAATCGCGGAGTTTCGATGGGATCCGGTGCATTAGTGCCGGTATGATCGCACCCGTCAAGTGTGGCGCGATCAACCGCTTTATGCCTTTCGCCGCGCGCGCGCTTCAAACGATCATAACTTTTCGTCCGGATGAATCTCGAGGCCCGGAGGCGCCCGGAAAGCTCTCGCCCCGAGCCCGCCGCGTCCCAACCAGGGCTCGCCCGGCTGAGGTCGACTCGACCCGAAACCTGTTCCGGGGCCCGTGCTGGAGCTTTTGCAAAGCAACGCCAAGGATCGGAGCCGCCGGTGAGGAAACCGACCTGCCGCGGTCCCGGGCCCGCCTCCGCCGCCGAGAAGGATTTGAGCAATCGAAACCATGCGCGTGCGCGCCACCAAAAGAACAAGCCCGACTGACGCAAAAAGGAGGAGGTGCAACACGAGGACTTCCCAGGAGGTCACCCATCCCAAGCATTACTCTCGCCCAAGCACGCTTAATCGCGGAGTTCGATGGGATCCGGTGCATTAGTGCCGGTATGATCGCACCCGCCAAGTGTGGCGCGATCAACCGCTTTATGCCTTCGCTCGCCGCGCGCGCGCTTCAAACGATCATAACTTTCTCGTCCGGATGAATCTCGAGGCCCGGAGGCGCCGCGGGAAAGCTCGTCCCGAGCCCGCCGCCGTCCCAACCAGGGCTCGCCCGGCTGAGGTCGACTCGACCCCAGAAACCTGTTCCGGGCCCGTTTCTGAGCTTTTGCAAAGAACGCCAAGGATCGGAGCCGCCGGTGAGGAAACCGACCCGCCGCGTCCCGGCCCGCCTCCGCCGCCGAGAAGGATTTGAGCAATCGAAACCATGCGCGTGCGCGCCACCAAAAGAACAAGCCCGACTGACGCAAAAAGGAGGAGGTGCAACACGAGGACTTCCCAGGAGGTCACCCATCCCAAGACTACTCGCCCAAGCACGCTTAATCGCGGAGTTCGATGGGATCCGGTGCATTAGTGCCGGTATGATCGCACCGCCAAGTGTGGCGCGATCAACCGCTTTATGCCTTCGCCGCCGCGCGCTTCAAACGATCATAACTTTCGTCCGGATGAATCTCGAGGCCCGGAGGCGCCGCCGGAAAGCTCGTCCCGAGCGCCGCCGTCCCAACCAGGGCTCGCCCGGTTGAGGTCGACTCGACCCCGAAACCTGTTCCGGCCCGTTTGAGCTTTTGCAAAGAACGCCAAGGATCGGAGCCGCCGGTGAGGAAACCGACCCGCCGCGGTCCCGGCCCGCCTCCGCCGCCGAGAAGGATTTGAGCAATCGAAACCATGCGCGTGCGCGCCACCAAAAGAACAAGCCCGACTGACGCAAAAAGGAGGAGGTGCAACACGAGGACTTCCAGAGGTCACCCATCCCAAGCACTACTCTCGCCCAAGCACGCTTAATCGCGGAGTTCGATGGGATCCGGTGCATTAGTGCCGGTATGATCGCACCGTCAAGTGTGGCGCGATCAACCGCTTTATGCCTTCTCGCCGCGCGCTTCAAACGATCATAACTTTCGTCCGGATGAATCTCGAGGCCCGGAGGCGCCGCCGGAAAGCTCGTCCTGAGCCCGCCGCCGTCCCAACCAGGGCTCGCCCGGCTGAGGTCGACCTCGACCCCAGAAACCTGTTCCGGGGCCCGTTTGAGCTTTTGCAAAGAACGCCAAGGATCGGAGCCGCCGGTGAGGAAACCGACCGCCGCGGTCCCGGCCCGCCTCCGCCGCCGAGAAGGATTTGAGCAATCGAAACCATGCGCGTGCGCGCCACCAAAAGAACAAGCCCGACTGACGCAAAAAGGAGGAGGTGCAACACGAGGACTTCCCAGAGGTCACCCATCCCAAGCACTACTCTCGCCCAAGCACGCTTAATCATGCGGAGTTCGATGGGATCCGGTGCATTAGTGCCGGTATGATCGCACCCGTCAAGTGTGGCGCGATCAACCGCTTTATGCCTTCGCGCCGCCGCGCGCGCTTCAAACGATCATAACTTTCTCGTCCGGATGAATCTCGAGGCCCGGAGGCGCCGCCGGAAAGCTCGTCCCGAGCCCGCCGCCGTCCCAACCAGGGCTCGCCCGGCTGAGGTCGACTCGACCCCGTAAACCTGTTCCGGCCCGTTTCTGAGCTTTTGCAAAGAACGCCAAGGATCGGAGCCGCCGGGTGAGGAAACCGACCTGCCGCGGTCCCGGCCCGCCTCCGCCGCCGAGAAGGATTTGAGCAATCGAAACCATGCGCGTGCGCGCCACCAAAAGAACAAGCCCGACTGACGCAAAAAGGAGGAGGTGCAACACGAGGACTTCCCAGGAGGTCACCCATCCCAAGCACTACTCGCCCAAGCACGCTTAATCGCGGAGTTCGATGGGATCCGGTGCATTAGTGCCGTATATGATCGCACCCGTCAAGTGTGGCGCGATCAACTGCTTTATGCCTTCGCAAGGCCGCCGCGCGCGCTTCAAACGATCATAACTTTCTGTCCGGGATGAATCTCGAGGCCCGGGAGGCGCCGCTGGAAAGCTCGTCCTGAGCCCGCCGCCGTCCCAACCAGGGCTCGCCCGGTTGAGGTCGACTCGACCCCGAAACCTGTTCCGGGGCCCGTTTCTGAGCTTTTGCAAAGCAACGCCAAGGATCGGAGCCGCCGGTGAGGAAACCGACCGCCGCGGTCCCGGCCCGCCTCCGCCGCCGAGAAGGATTTGAGCAATCGAAACATGCGCGTGCGCGCCACCAAAAGAACAAGCCCGACTGACGCAAAAAGGAGGAGGTGCAACACGAGGACTTCCAGAGAGGTCACCCATCCCAAGACTACTCTCGCCCAAGCACGCTTAATCGCGGAGTTCGATGGGATCCGTGCATTAGTGCCGGTATGATCGCACCGTCAAGTGTGGCGCGATCAATCGCTTTATGCCTTCGCGCCGCGCGCGCGCTTCAAACGATCATAACTTTTGTCCGGATGAATCTCGAGGCCCGGAGGCGCCGCCGGAAAGCTCGTCCCGAGCCCCCGCCGTCCCAACCAGGGCTCGCCCGGCTGAGGTCGACTCGACCCCGAAACCTGTTCCGGCCCGTTTGAGCTTTTGCAAAGAACGCCAAGGATCGGAGCCGGGTGAGGAAACCGACCTGCCGCGGTCCCGGCCCGCCTCCGCCGCCGAGAAGGATTTGAGCAATCGAACCCATGTGCGTGCGCGCCACTGAAAGAACAAGCCCGACTGACGCAAAAAGGAGGAGGTGCAACACGAGGACTTCCCAGAGGTCACCCATCCCAAGATTACTCTCGCCCAAGCACGCTTAATCGCGGAGTTCGATGGGATCCGGTGCATTAGTGCCGGTATGATCGCACCGTCAAGTGTGGCGCGATCAATCGCTTTATGCCTTCGCGCGCCGCGCGCGCTTCAAACGATCATAACTTTCGTCCGGATGAATCTCGAGGCCCGGAGGCGCGCCGGAAAGCTCGTCCCGAGCCGCCGCCGTCCCAACCAGGGCTCGCCCGGCTGAGGTCGACTCGACCCCAAACCTGTTCCGGCCCGTTTCTGAGCTTTTGCAGCAACGCCAAGGATCGGAGCCGCCGGTGAGGAAACCGACCCGCCGCGGTCCCGGCCCGCCTCCGCCGCCGAGAAGGATTTGAGCAATCGAAACCATGTGCGTGCGCGCCACTGAAAGAACAAGCCCGACTGACGCAAAAAGGAGGAGGTGCAACACGAGGACTTCCCAGAGGTCACCCATCCCAAGCACTACTCGCCCAAGCACGCTTAATCGCGGAGTTCGATGGGATCCGGTGCATTAGTGCCGGTATGATCGCACCGTCAAGTGTGGCGCGATCAATCGCTTTATGCCTTCGCGCCGCGCGCGCGCTTCAAACGATCATAACTTTTCGTCCGGATGAATCTCGAGGCCCGGAGGCGCCGCCGGAAAGCTCGTCCCGAGCCCGCCGCTCGTCCCAACCAGGGCTCGCCCGGCTGAGGTCGACTCGACCCCGAAACCTGTTCCCGGGCCCGTTTCTGGAGCTTTTGCAAGAACGCCAAGGATCGGAGCCGCCGGGTGAGGAAACCGACCGCCGCGGTCCCGGCCCGCCTCCGCCGCCGAGAAGGATTTGAGCAATCGAAACCCATGCGCGTGCGCGCCACCAAAAGAACAAGCCCGACCGACGAAAAAGGAGGAGGTGCAACACGAGGACTTCCCAGAGGTCACCCATCCCAAGCACTACTCGCCCAAGCACGCTTAATCGCGGAGTTCGATGGGATCCGGTGCATTAGTGCCGGTATGATCGCACCGTCAAGTGTGGCGCGATCAATCGCTTTATGCCTTCGCGCCGCGCGCGCGCTTCAAACGATCATAACTTTCGTCCGGATGAATCTCGAGGCCCGGAGGCGCCTCGGAAAGCTCGTCCCGAGCCCGCCGCCGTCCCAACCAGGGCTCGCCCGGCTGAGGTCGACTCGACCCCGTAAACCTGTTCCGGGGCCCGTTGCTGAGCTTTTTGCAGCAACGCCAAGGATCGGAGCCGCGGTGAGGAAACCGACCCGCCGCGGTCCCGGCCCGCCTCCGCCGCCGAGAAGGATTTGAGCAATCGAAACCATGCGCGTGCGCGCCACCAAAAGAACAAGCCCGACTGACGCAAAAAGGAGGAGGTGCAACACGAGGACTTCCCAGAGGTCACCCATCCCGCACTACTCGCCCAAGCACGCTTAATCGCGGAGTTCGATGGGATCCGTGCATTAGTGCCGGTATGATCGCACCCGTCAAGTGTGGCGCGATCAACCGCTTTATGCCTTCGCCGCCGCGCGCGCTTCAAACGATCATAACTTTCTCGTCCGGATGAATCTCGAGGCCCGGAGGCGCCGCCGGAAAGCTCGCCCCGAGCCCGCCGCCGTCCCAACCAGGGCTCGCCCGGCTGAGGTCGACCTCGACCCCCAAACCTGTTCCGGGCCCGTTTCGGAGCTTTTGCAAAGAACGCCAAGGATCGGAGCCGCCGGTGAGGAAACCGACCGCCGCGGTCCCGGCCCGCCTCCGCCGCCGAGAAGGATTTGAGCAATCGAAACCATGCGCGTGCGCGCCACCAAAAGAACAAGCCCGACTGACGCAAAAAGGAGGAGGTGCAACACGAGGACTTCCCAGAGGTCACCCATCCCAAGCACTACTCTCGCCAAGCACGCTTAATCGCGGAGTTCGATGGGATCCGGTGCATTAGTGCCGGTATGATCGCACCCGTCAAGTGTGGCGCGATCAACCGCTTTATGCCTTCGCAAAGCCGCGCGCGCGCTTCAAACGATCATAACTTTCTCGTCCGGATGAATCTCGAGGCCCGGAGGCGCGCCGGAAAGCTCGTCCCGAGCCCGTCGCCGTCCCAACCAGGGCTCGCCCGGCTGAGGTCGACCTCGACCCCAGAAACCTGTTCCGGGCCCGCTGAGAGCTTTTGCAAAGCAACGCCAAGGATCGGAGCCGCCGGTGAGGAAACCGACCCGCCGCGGTCCCCCGGCCCTCCGCCGCCGAGAAGGATTTGAGCAATCGAAACCATGCGCGTGCGCGCCACCAAAAGAACAAGCCCGACTGACGCAAAAAGGAGGAGGTGCAACACGAGGACTTCCCAGAGGTCACCCATCCCAAGCACTACTTTCGCCCAAGCACGCTTAATCGCGGAGTTCGATGGGATCCGGTGCATTAGTGCCGGTATGATCGCACCGTCAAGTGTGGCGCGATCAATCGCTTTATGCCTTCGCAGTGCCGCGCGCGCTTCAAACGATCATAACTTTCTGTCCGGATGAATCTCGAGGCCCGGAGGCGCCGCCGGAAAGCTCGTCCCGAGCCCGCCGTCCCAACCAGGGCTCGCCCGGCTGAGGTCGACCGACCCCGTAAACCTGTTCCGGGGCCCGCTGGAGCTTTTGCAGCAACGCCAAGGATCGGAGCCGCCGGTGAGGAAACCGACCCGCCGCGGTCCCGGCCCGCCTCCGCCGCCGAGAAGGATTTGAGCAATCGAAACCATGCGCGTGCGCGCCACCAAAAGAACAAGCCCGACTGACGCAAAAAGGAGGAGGTGCAACACGAGGACTTCCCCAGAGGTCACCCATCCCAAGCACTACTTCGCCCAAGCACGCTTAATCGCGGAGTTCGATGGGATCCGTGCATTAGTGCCGGTATGATCGCACCGTCAAGTGTGGCGCGATCAATCGCTTTATGCCTTCGCCGCGCGCGCGCTTCAAACGATCATAACTTTCTGTCCGGATGAATCTCGAGGCCCGGAGGCGCCGCCGGAAAGCTCGTCCCGAGCCCGCCGCCGTCCAACCAGGGCTCGCCCGGCTGAGGTCGACCTCGACCCCAGAAACCTGTTCCGGGGCCCGCTGAGCTTTTGCAAAGAACGCCAAGGATCGGAGCCGCCGGTGAGGAAACCGACCCGCCGCGGTCCCGGCCCGCCTCCGCCGCCGAGAAGGATTTGAGCAATCGAAACCATGCGCGTGCGCGCCACCAAAAGAACAAGCCCGACTGACGCAAAAAGGAGGAGGTGCAACACGAGGACTTCCCAGAGGTCACCCATCCCAAGCACTACTTCGCCCAAGCACGCTTAATCGCGGAGTTCGATGGGATCCCGTGCATTAGTGCCGGTATGATCGCACCGTCAAGTGTGGCGCGATCAACCGCTTTATGCCTTCGCGCCGCCGCGCGCGCTTCAAACGATCATAACTTTCTGTCCGGATGAATCTCGAGGCCCGGAGGCGCCGCCGGAAAGCTCGTCCCGAGCCCCGCCGTCCCAACCAGGGCTCGCCCCTGTTGAGGTCGACTCGACCCCGAAACCTGTTCCGGGCCCTTTCGGAGCTTTTGCAAAGCAACGCCAAGGATCGGAGCCGCCGGTGAGGAAACCGACCCGCCGCGGTCCCGGCCCGCCTCCGCCGCCGAGAAGGATTTGAGCAATCGAAACCATGCGCGTGCGCGCCACCAAAAGAACAAGCCCGACTGACGCAAAAAGGAGGAGGTGCAACACGAGGACTTCCCAGAGGTCACCCATCCCAAGCACTACTCTCGCCCAAGCACGCTTAATCGCGGAGTTTCGATGGGATCCGGTGCATTAGTGCCGGTATGATCGCACCGTCAAGTGTGGCGCGATCAACCGCTTTATGCCTTCGCCGCCGCGCGCGCTTCAAACGATCATAACTTTCGTCCGGATGAATCTCGAGGCCCGGAGGCGCTCCGGAAAGCTCGTCCCGAGCCCGCGCCGTCCCAACCAGGGCTCGCCCGGTTGAGGTCGACTCGACCCCGTAAACCTGTTCGGGGCCCGTTTGAGCTTTTGCAAAGAACGCCAAGGATCGAGCCGCCGGTGAGGAAACCGACCCGCCGCGGTCCCGGCCCGCCTCCGCCGCCGAGAAGGATTTGAGCAATCGAAACCATGCGCGTGCGCGCCACCAAAAGAACAAGCCCGACTGACGCAAAAAGGAGGAGGTGCAACACGAGGACTTCCCAGAGGTCACCCATCCCAAGATTACTCGCCGCCCAAGCACGCTTAATCGCGGAGTTCGATGGGATCCGGTGCATTAGCCGGTATGATCGCACCGTCAAGTGTGGCGCGATCAACCGCTTTATGCCTTCGCAAGGCCGCCGCGCGCTTCAAACGATCATAACTTTCTGTCCGGATGAATCTCGAGGCCCGGAGGCGCTCGGAAAGCTCGTCCTGAGCCCGCCGTCCCAACCAGGGCTCGCCCGGTTGAGGTCGACCTCGACCCCAGAAACCTGTTCCGGGCCCGTTTCGGAGCTTTTGCAGCAACGCCAAGGATCGGAGCCGCCGGGTGAGGAAACCGACCTGCCGCGGTCCCGGCCCGCCTCCGCCGCCGAGAAGGATTTGAGCAATCGAAACCATGCGCGTGCGCGCCACCAAAAGAACAAGCCCGACTGACGCAAAAAGGAGGAGGTGCAACACGAGGACTTCCCAGAGGTCACCCATCCCAAGCACTACTCTCGCCCAAGCACGCTTAATCGCGGAGTTCGATGGGATCCGTGCATTAGTGCCGGTATGATCGCACCCGCCAAGTGTGGCGCGATCAACGCGCTTTATGCCTTCTTCAAGGCCGCGCCGCGCGCTTCAAACGATCATAACTTTCTCGTCCGGATGAATCTCGAGGCCCGGGAGGCGCCGCTGGAAAGCTCGTCCTGAGCCCGCCGCCGTCCCAACCAGGGCTCGCCCGGTTGAGGTCGACCTCGACCCCAGAAACCTGTTCCCGGCCCGTTTGGAGCTTTTGCAAAGAACGCCAAGGATCGGAGCCGCCGGTGAGGAAACCGACCGCCGCGGTCCCGGCCCGCCTCCGCCGCCGAGAAGGATTTGAGCATCGAAACCATGCGCGTGCGCGCCACCAAAAGAACAAGCCCGACTGACGCAAAAAGGAGGAGGTGCAACACGAGGACTTCCCAGAGGTCACCCATCCCGCACTACTCTCGCCCAAGCACGCTTAATCGCGGAGTTCTCGATGGGATCCGGTGCATTAGTGCCGGTATGATCGCACCGTCAAGTGTGGCGCGATCAATCGCTTTATGCCTTCGCTGCGCGCGCGCGCGCTTCAAACGATCATAACTTTTCGTCCGGATGAATCTCGAGGCCCGGAGGCGCGCCGGAAAGCTCGTCCCGAGCCGCCGCCGTCCCAACCAGGGCTCGCCCGGCTGAGGTCGACTCGACCCCGAAACCTGTTCCGGGGCCCGTTTCGGAGCTTTTGCAAAGAACGCCAAGGATCGGAGCCGCCGGTGAGGAAACCGACCGCCGCGGTCCCGGCCCGCCTCCGCCGCCGAGAAGGATTTGAGCAATCGAAACCATGCGCGTGCGCGCCACCAAAAGAACAAGCCCGACTGACGCAAAAAGGAGGAGGTGCAACACGAGGACTTCCCAGAGGTCACCCATCCCAAGCACTACTTCGCCCAAGCACGCTTAATCGCGGAGTTCTCGATGGGATCCGGTGCATTAGTGCCGGTATGATCGCACCCGTCAAGTGTGGCGCGATCAATCGCTTTATGCCTTCGCGCCGCGCGCGCTTCAAACGATCATAACTTTCGTCCGGATGAATCTCGAGGCCCGGAGGCGCCCGGAAAGCTCGTCCCGAGCCCGCCGCCGTCCCAACCAGGGCTCGCCCGGTTGAGGTCGACCCGACGACCCGTAAACCTGTTCCGGGGCCCGTTTCTGAGCTTTTGCAAGCAACGCCAAGGATCGGAGCCGCCGGTGAGGAAACCGACCGCCGCGGTCCCGGCCCGCCTCCGCCGCCGAGAAGGATTTGAGCAATCGAAACCATGCGCGTGCGCGCCACCAAAAGAACAAGCCCGACCGACGCAAAAGGAGGAGGTGCAACACGAGGACTTCCCAGAGGTCACCCATCCCAAGCACTACTTCGCCCAAGCACGCTTAATCGCGGAGTTCGATGGGATCCGGTGCATTAGTGCCGGTATGATCGCACCCGTCAAGTGTGGCGCGATCAATCGCTTTATGCCTTCGCCGCCGCGCGCGCGCTTCAAACGATCATAACTTTCTGTCCGGATGAATCTCGAGGCCCGGAGGCGCCGCCGGGAAAGCTCGTCCCGAGCCCGCCGCCGTCCCAACCAGGGCTCGCCCGGCTGAGGTCGACCTCGACCCCGAAACCTGTTCCGGCCCGTTTCTGAGCTTTTGCAAAGCAACGCCAAGGATCGGAGCCGCCGGGTGAGGAAACCGACCGCCGCGGTCCCGGCCCGCCTCCGCCGCCGAGAAGGATTTGAGCAATCGAAACCATGCGCGTGCGCGCCACCAAAAGAACAAGCCCGACTGACGCAAAAAGGAGGAGGTGCAACACGAGGACTTCCCAGAGGTCACCCATCCCAAGCACTACTCGCCCAAGCACGCTTAATCGCGGAGTTCGATGGGATCCGGTGCATTAGTGCCGGTATGATCGCACCGTCAAGTGTGGCGCGATCAACCGCTTTATGCCTTCGCTGCCGCCGCGCGCTTCAAACGATCATAACTTTCTCGTCCGGATGAATCTCGAGGCCCGGAGGCGCCGCCGGAAAGCTCGTCCCGAGCCCGCCGCCGTCCCAACCAGGGCTCGCCGGCTGAGGTCGACTCGACCCCGTAAACCTGTTCCGGGGCCCGCTTCGGGAGCTTTTGCAAAGCAACGCCAAGGATCGGAGCCGCCGGTGAGGAAACCGACCGCCGCGGTCCCGGCCCGCCCGCCGCCGAGAAGGATTTGAGCAATCGAAACCATGCGCGTGCGCGCCACCAAAAGAACAAGCCCGACTGACGCAAAAAGGAGGAGGTGCAACACGAGGACTTCCAGAGGTCACCCATCCCAAGACTACTCTCGCCCAAGCACGCTTAATCGCGGAGTTCGATGGGATCCGGTGCATTAGTGCCGGTATGATCGCACCCGTCAAGTGTGGCGCGATCAATCGCTTTATGCCTTCGCCGCGCCGCGCGCGCTTCAAACGATCATAACTTTCTCGTCCGGATGAATCTCGAGGCCCGGAGGGCGCGCCCGGAAAGCTCGTCCCGAGCCGCCGCCGTCCCAACCAGGGCTCGCCCGGTTGAGGTCGACTCGACCCCGCAAACCTGTTCCGGGGCCCGTTTTGAGCTTTTGCAAAGAACGCCAAGGATCGGAGCGCCGGTGAGGAAACCGACCGCCGCGGTCCCGGCCCGCCTCCGCCGCCGAGAAGGATTTGAGCAATCGAAACCATGCGCGTGCGCGCCACCAAAAGAACAAGCCCGACTGACGCAAAAAGGAGGAGGTGCAACACGAGGACTTCCCAGAGGTCACCCATCCCAAGATTACTCTCGCCCAAGCACGCTTAATCGCGGAGTTCGATGGGATCCGGTGCATTAGTGCGGTATGATCGCACCCGTCAAGTGTGGCGCGATCAATCGCTTTATGCCTTCGCCGCCGCGCGCGCTTCAAACGATCATAACTTTCTCGTCCGGATGAATCTCGAGGCCCGGAGGCGCCGCCGGAAAGCTCGCCCCGAGCCCGCCGCCGTCCCAACCAGGGCTCGCCCGGTTGAGGTCGACTCGACCCCAGAAACCTGTTCCGGCCTGCGCGGAGCTTTTGCAAAGAACGCCAAGGATCGGAGCCGCCGGTGAGGGAAACCGACCGCCGCGGTCCCGGCCCGCCTCCGCCGCCGAGAAGGATTTGAGCAATCGAAACCATGCGTGCGCGCCACCAAAAGAACAAGCCCGACCGACGCAAAAAGGAGGAGGTGCAACACGAGGACTTCCCAGAGGTCACCCATCCCGCACTACTCGCCCAAGCACGCTTAATCGCGGAGTTCGATGGGATCCGGTGCATTAGTGCCGGTATGATCGCACCGTCAAGTGTGGCGCGATCAATCGCTTTATGCCTTCGCAAGGCGCGCGCGCGCTTCAAACGATCATAACTTTCTCGTCCGGATGAATCTCGAGGCCCGGAGGCGCCGCCGGAAAGCTCGTCCCGAGCCCGCCGCGTCCCAACCAGGGCTCGCCCGTTGAGGTCGACCTCGACCCCGAAACCTGTTCCGGCCCTGCTGAGCTTTTGCAAAGAACGCCAAGGATCGGAGCCGCCGGTGAGGAAACCGACCGCCGCGGTCCCGGCCCGCCTCCGCCGCCGAGAAGGATTTGAGCAATCGAAACCATGCGCGTGCGCGCCACCAAAAGAACAAGCCCGACCGACGCAAAAAGGAGGAGGTGCAACACGAGGACTTCCCAGAGGTCACCCATCCCAAGCACTACTCTCGCCCAAGCACGCTTAATCGCGGAGTTCGATGGGATCCGGTGCATTAGTGCCGGTATGATCGCACCCGTCAAGTGTGGCGCGATCAATCGCTTTATGCCTTCGGCCGCGCGCGCGCTTCAAACGATCATAACTTTCTCGTCCGGATGAATCTCGAGGCCCGGAGGCGCCGCCGGAAAGCTCGTCCCGAGCCCGCCGCGTCCCAACCAGGGCTCGCCCGGCTGAGGTCGACCTCGACCCCGAAACCTGTTCCGGCCTGTTTGGAGCTTTTGCAAAGAACGCCAAGGATCGGAGCCGCCGGTGAGGAAACCGACCGCCGCGGTCCCGGCCCGCCTCCGCCGCCGAGAAGGATTTGAGCAATCGAAACCATGCGCGTGCGCGCCACCAAAAGAACAAGCCCGACTGACGCAAAAAGGAGGAGGTGCAACACGAGGACTTCCCAGGAGGTCACCCATCCCATTACTACTCTCGCCCAAGCACGCTTAATCGCGGAGTTCGATGGGATCCGGTGCATTAGTGCCGGTATGATCGCACCGCCAAGTGTGGCGCGATCAATCGCTTTATGCCTTCGCTGCCGCCGCGCGCGCTTCAAACGATCATAACTTTCTGTCCGGATGAATCTCGAGGCCCGGAGGCGCCGCCGGAAAGCTCGCCCCGAGCCCGCCGCCGTCCCAACCAGGGCTCGCCCGGCTGAGGTCGACTCGACCCTGCAAACCTGTTCCGGCCCGTTTCGGGAGCTTTTGCAAAGCAACGCCAAGGATCGGAGCCGCCGGTGAGGAAACCGACCGCCGCGGTCCCGGCCCGCCTCCGCCGCCGAGAAGGATTTGAGCAATCGAAACCATGCGCGTGCGCGCCACCAAAAGAACAAGCCCGACCGACAAAAAGGAGGAGGTGCAACACGAGGACTTCCCAGAGGTCACCCATCCCGCACTACTCTCGCCCAAGCACGCTTAATCGCGGAGTTCTCGATGGGATCCCGTGCATTAGTGCCGGTATGATCGCACCGTCAAGTGTGGCGCGATCAACCGCTTTATGCCTTCGCAGCCGCGCGCGCGCTTCAAACGATCATAACTTTCTGTCCGGATGAATCTCGAGGCCCGGAGGCGCCCGGAAAGCTCGTCCCGAGCCCGCCGCCGTCCCAACCAGGGCTCGCCCGGCTGAGGTCGACTCGACCCCGAAACCTGTTCCGGGGCCCGTTTGAGCTTTTGCAAGCAACGCCAAGGATCGGAGCCGCCGGTGAGGAAACCGACCGCCGCGGTCCCGGCCCGCCTCCGCCGCCGAGAAGGATTTGAGCAATCGAAACCATGCGCGTGCGCGCCACCAAAAGAACAAGCCCGACTGACGCAAAAAGGAGGAGGTGCAACACGAGGACTTCCCAGAGGTCACCCATCCCAAGCACTACTCTCGCCCAAGCACGCTTAATCGCGGAGTTTCGATGGGATCCGGTGCATTAGTGCCGGTATGATCGCACCCGTCAAGTGTGGCGCGATCAATCGCTTTATGCCTTTCGCCGCCGCGCGCGCTTCAAACGATCATAACTTTCTGTCCGGATGAATCTCGAGGCCCGGAGGCGCCGCCGGAAAGCTCGTCCCGAGCCCGCCGTCCCAACCAGGGCTCGCCCGGTTGAGGTCGACTCGACCCCGAAACCTGTTCCGGCCCGTTTGAGCTTTTGCAAAGAACGCCAAGGATCGGAGCCGCCGGTGAGGAAACCGACCGCCGCGGTCCCGGCCCGCCTCTCCGCCGCCGAGAAGGATTTGAGCAATCGAAACCATGCGCGTGCGCGCCACCAAAAGAACAAGCCCGACTGACGCAAAAAGGAGGAGGTGCAACACGAGGACTTCCCAGAGGTCACCCATCCCAAGATTACTCTCGCCCAAGCACGCTTAATCGCGGAGTTCGATGGGATCCGGTGCATTAGTGCCGGTATGATCGCACCGTCAAGTGTGGCGCGATCAATCGCTTTATGCCTTCGCAAGGCCGCGCGCGCGCTTCAAACGATCATAACTTTCTCGTCCGGATGAATCTCGAGGCCCGGAGGCGCCGCCGGAAAGCTCGTCCCGAGCCCGCCGCCCCAACCAGGGCTCGCCTGGCTGAGGTCGACTCGACCCCAAACCTGTTCCGGCCCGTTTCTGAGCTTTTGCAAAGAACGCCAAGGATCGGAGCCGCCGGGTGAGGAAACCGACCTGCCGCGGTCCCGGCCCGCCTCCGCCGCCGAGAAGGATTTGAGCAATCGAAACCATGCGCGTGCGCGCCACCAAAAGAACAAGCCCGACTGACGCAAAAAGGAGGAGGTGCAACACGAGGACTTCCCAGGAGGTCACCCATCCCAAGCACTACTACTCGCCCAAGCACGCTTAATCGCGGAGTTTCGATGGGATCCGTGCATTAGTGCCGGTATGATCGCACCCGTCAAGTGTGGCGCGATCAATCGCTTTATGCCTTCGCCGCGCGCGCTTCAAACGATCATAACTTTCTGTCCGGGATGAATCTCGAGGCCCGGGAGGCGCCGCTGGAAAGCTCGTCCTGAGCCCGCCGCCGTCCCAACCAGGGCTCGCCCGGTTGAGGTCGACCTCGACCCCAGAAACCTGTTCCGGGGCCCGCTGAGCTTTTGCAAAGAACGCCAAGGATCGGAGCCGCCGGTGAGGAAACCGACCCGCCGCGGTCCCGGCCCGCCCGCCGCCGAGAAGGATTTGAGCAATCGAAACCATGCGCGTGCGCGCCACCAAAAGAACAAGCCCGACTGACGCAAAAAGGAGGAGGTGCAACACGAGGACTTCCAGAGGTCACCCATCCCAAGCACTACTTCGCCCAAGCACGCTTAATCGCGGAGTTTCGATGGGATCCGGTGCATTAGTGCCGGTATGATCGCACCGTCAAGTGTGGCGCGATCAACCGCTTTATGCCTTCGCGCCGCGCGCGCGCTTCAAACGATCATAACTTTCGTCCGGATGAATCTCGAGGCCCGGAGGCGCCGCCGGAAAGCTCGTCCCGAGCCCGCCGCCGTCCCAACCAGGGCTCGCCCGGTTGAGGTCGACCTCGACCCCGAAACCTGTTCCGGCCCGTTCGGAGCTTTTGCAAAGAACGCCAAGGATCGGAGCGCGGTGAGGAAACCGACCGCCGCGGTCCCGGCCCGCCTCCGCCGCCGAGAAGGATTTGAGCAATCGAAACCATGCGCGTGCGCGCCACCAAAAGAACAAGCCCGACCGACGCAAAAGGAGGAGGTGCAACACGAGGACTTCCCAGAGGTCACCCATCCCAGCACTACTTCGCCCAAGCACGCTTAATCGCGGAGTTCGATGGGATCCGGTGCATTAGTGCCGGTATGATCGCACCCGTCAAGTGTGGCGCGATCAACCGCTTTATGCCTTCGCGGCCGCGCGCGCGCTTCAAACGATCATAACTTTCTCGTCCGGATGAATCTCGAGGCCCGGAGGCGCCGCCGGAAAGCTGCCCCGAGCCCGCCGTCCCAACCAGGGCTCGCCCGGCTGAGGTCGACTCGACCCCGTAAACCTGTTCCGGGGCCCGTTTCGGAGCTTTTGCAAAGCAACGCCAAGGATCGGAGCCGCCGGTGAGGAAACCGACCTGCCGCGGTCCCGGCCCGCCTCCGCCGCCGAGAAGGATTTGAGCAATCGAAACCATGCGCGTGCGCGCCACCAAAAGAACAAGCCCGACTGACGCAAAAAGGAGGAGGTGCAACACGAGGACTTCCCAGAGGTCACCCATCCCGCACTACTCGCCCAAGCACGCTTAATCGCGGAGTTCGATGGGATCCGGTGCATTAGTGCCGGTATGATCGCACCGTCAAGTGTGGCGCGATCAATCGCTTTATGCCTTTCGCCGCGCGCGCGCTTCAAACGATCATAACTTTCTCGTCCGGATGAATCTCGAGGCCCGGAGGCGCCGCTCGGGAAAGCTCGTCCCGAGCCCGCCGCCGTCCCAACCAGGGCTCGCCCGGTTGAGGTCGACTCGACCCCAGAAACCTGTTCCGGGGCCCGTTTGAGCTTTTGCAAAGAACGCCAAGGATCGGAGCCGCCGGTGAGGAAACCGACCCGCCGCGGTCCCGGCCCGCCTCCGCCGCCGAGAAGGATTTGAGCAATCGAAACCATGCGCGTGCGCGCCACCAAAAGAACAAGCCCGACTGACGCAAAAAGGAGGAGGTGCAACACGAGGACTTCCCAGAGGTCACCCATCCCGCACTACTCTCGCCCAAGCACGCTTAATCGCGGAGTTCGATGGGATCCGGTGCATTAGTGCCGGTATGATCGCACCGTCAAGTGTGGCGCGATCAATCGCTTTATGCCTTCGCCGCGCGCGCGCTTCAAACGATCATAACTTTCTCGTCCGGATGAATCTCGAGGCCCGGAGGCGCCGCCGGAAAGCTCGTCCCGAGCCGCCGCCGTCCCAACCAGGGCTCGCCCGGCGGTCGACTCGACCCCGAAACCTGTTCCGGCCCGTTTCGGAGCTTTTGCAAAGAACGCCAAGGATCGGAGCCGCCGGTGAGGAAACCGACCGCCGCGGTCCCGGCCCCCCTCCGCCGCCGAGAAGGATTTGAGCAATCGAAACCATGCGCGTGCGCGCCACCAAAAGAACAAGCCCGACTGACGCAAAAAGGAGGAGGTGCAACACGAGGACTTCCCAGAGGTCACCCATCCCAAGCACTACTTCGCCCAAGCACGCTTAATCGCGGAGTTCGATGGGATCCGTGCATTAGTGCCGGTATGATCGCACCGTCAAGTGTGGCGCGATCAACCGCTTTATGCCTTCGCCGCCGCGCGCGCTTCAAACGATCATAACTTTCGTCCGGATGAATCTCGAGGCCCGGAGGCGCCGCCGGAAAGCTCGTCCCGAGCCCGCCGCCGTCCCAACCAGGGCTCGCCCGGTTGAGGTCGACTCGACCCCGAAACCTGTTCCCGGCCCCGTTTCTGAGCTTTTGCAAGCAACGCCAAGGATCGGAGCCGCCGGTGAGGAAACCGACTGCCGCGGTCCCGGCCCGCCTCCGCCGCCGAGAAGGATTTGAGCAATCGAAACCATGCGCGTGCGCGCCACCAAAAGAACAAGCCCGACCGACGCAAAAGGAGGAGGTGCAACACGAGGACTTCCCAGAGGTCACCCATCCCAAGCACTACTCTCGCCCAAGCACGCTTAATCGCGGAGTTTCGATGGGATCCCGGCATTAGTGCCGGTATGATCGCACCGTCAAGTGTGGCGCGATCAACCGCTTTATGCCTTCGCAAGCCGCGCGCGCGCTTCAAACGATCATAACTTTCTGTCCGGATGAATCTCGAGGCCCGGAGGCGCCGCCGGAAAGCTCGTCCCGAGCCCGCCGCCGTCCCAACCAGGGCTCGCCCGGCTGAGGTCGACTCGACCCCGTAAACCTGTTCGGGGCCCGCGGAGCTTTTGCAAAAACGCCAAGGATCGGAGCCGCCGGTGAGGAAACCGACCGCCGCGGTCCCGGGCCCGCCTCCGCCGCCGAGAAGGATTTGAGCATCGAAACCATGCGCGTGCGCGCCACCAAAAGAACAAGCCCGACCGACGCAAAAGGAGGAGGTGCAACACGAGGACTTCCCAGAGGTCACCCATCCCAAGCACTACTCTCGCCCAAGCACGCTTAATCGCGGAGTTTCGATGGGATCCGTGCATTAGTGCCGGTATGATCGCACCCGTCAAGTGTGGCGCGATCAATCGCTTTATGCCTTCGCAAGGCCGCGCGCGCGCTTCAAACGATCATAACTTTCTCGTCCGGATGAATCTCGAGGCCCGGAGGCGCCGCCGGAAAGCTCGTCCCGAGCCCGCCGCCGTCCCAACCAGGGCTCGCCCTGGCTGAGGTCGACTCGACCCTAGAAACCTGTTCCGGGCCCGTTTCGGAGCTTTTGCAAAGAACGCCAAGGATCGGAGCCGCCGGTGAGGAAACCGACCGCCGCGGTCCCCGGCCCGCCTCCGCCGCCGAGAAGGATTTGAGCAATCGAAACCATGCGCGTGCGCGCCACCAAAAGAACAAGCCCGACTGACGCAAAAAGGAGGAGGTGCAACACGAGGACTTCCCAGAGGTCACCCATCCCAAGCACTACTCTCGCCCAAGCACGCTTAATCCGGAGTTTCGATGGGATCCGTGCATTAGTGCCGGTATGATCGCACCCGCCAAGTGTGGCGCGATCAATCGCTTTATGCCTTCAGCCGCCGCGCGCGCGCGCTTCAAACGATCATAACTTTCTCGTCCGGATGAATCTCGAGGCCCGGAGGCGCCGCCGGAAAGCTCGCCCCGAGCCCGCCGCCGTCCCAACCAGGGCTCGCCCGGTTGAGGTCGACTCGACCCCAGAAACCTGTTCCCGGCCCGTTTCGGAGCTTTTGCAAAGAACGCCAAGGATCGGAGCCGCCGGTGAGGAAACCGACCGCCGCGGTCCCGGCCCGCCTCCGCCGCCAGAAGGATTTGAGCAATCGAAACCATGCGCGTGCGCGCCACCAAAAGAACAAGCCCGACCGACGCAAAAAGGAGGAGGTGCAACACGAGGACTTCCCAGAGGTCACCCATCCCAAGCACTACTCTCGCCCAAGCACGCTTAATCGCGGAGTTTCGATGGGATCCGTGCATTAGTGCCGGTATGATCGCACCCGTCAAGTGTGGCGCGATCAACCGCTTTATGCCTTCGCCGCCGCGCGCGCTTCAAACGATCATAACTTTCTGTCCGGATGAATCTCGAGGCCCGGAGGCGCCGCCGGAAAGCTCGCCCCGAGCCCGCCGCCGTCCCAACCAGGGCTCGCCCGGTTGAGGTCGACTCGACCCCCGAAACCTGTTCCGGCCCGTTTCGGAGCTTTTGCAAAGAACGCCAAGGATCGGAGCCGCCGGTGAGGAAACCGACCGCCGCGGTCCCGGCCCGCCTCCGCCGCCGAGAAGGATTTGAGCAATCGAAACCATGCGCGTGCGCGCCACCAAAAGAACAAGCCCGACTGACGCAAGGAGGAGGTGCAACACGAGGACTTCCCAGAGGTCACCCATCCCAAGACTACTCTCGCCCAAGCACGCTTAATCGCGGAGTTCGATGGGATCCGGTGCATTAGTGCCGGTATGATCGCACCGTCAAGTGTGGCGCGATCAACCGCTTTATGCCTTCGCCAGCCGCCGCGCGCGCTTCAAACGATCATAACTTTCTCGTCCGGATGAATCTCGAGGCCCGGAGGCGCCGCGGAAAGCTCGTCCCGAGCCCGCCGTCCCAACCAGGGCTCGCCCGGCTGAGGTCGACCTCGACCCCGAAACCTGTTCCGGCCCGTTTGAGCTTTTGCAAAGCAACGCCAAGGATCGGAGCCGCCGGTGAGGAAACCGACCTGCCGCGGTCCCGGGCCCGCTCCGCCGCCGAGAAGGATTTGAGCAATCGAAACCATGCGCGTGCGCGCCACCAAAAGAACAAGCCCGACTGACGCAAAAAGGAGGAGGTGCAACACGAGGACTTCTCAGAGGTCACCCATCCCAAGCATTACTCTCGCCCAAGCACGCTTAATCGCGGAGTTCGATGGGATCCGTGCATTAGTGCCGGTATGATCGCACCCGTCAAGTGTGGCGCGATCAATCGCTTTATGCCTTCGCTGCCGCGCGCGCGCTTCAAACGATCATAACTTTTCGTCCGGATGAATCTCGAGGCCCGGAGGCGCCGCCGGAAAGCTCGCCCCGAGCCGCCGCCGCCCCAACCAGGGCTCGCCCGGTTGAGGTCGACCTCGACCCCAAAACCTGTTCCGGGGCCCGTTTGCTGAGCTTTTGCAAAGAACGCCAAGGATCGGAGCCGCCGGGTGAGGAAACCGACCTGCCGCGGTCCCGGCCCGCCTCCGCCGCCGAGAAGGATTTGAGCAATCGAAACCATGCGCGTGCGCGCCACCAAAAGAACAAGCCCGACTGACGCAAAAAGGAGGAGGTGCAACACGAGGACTTCCCAGAGGTCACCCATCCCGCACTACTCTCGCCCAAGCACGCTTAATCGCGGAGTTTCGATGGGATCCGTGCATTAGTGCCGGTATGATCGCACCCGTCAAGTGTGGCGCGATCAACCGCTTTATGCCTTCGCCGCCGCGCGCGCTTCAAACGATCATAACTTTCTGTCCGGATGAATCTCGAGGCCCGGAGGCGCCGCCGGAAAGCTCGCCCCGAGCCCGCCGCCGTCCCCAACCAGGGCTCGCCCGGCTGAGGTCGACCTCGACCCCGTAAACCTGTTCCGGCCCGTTTTGAGCTTTTGCAAAGAACGCCAAGGATCGGAGCCGCGGTGAGGAAACCGACCGCCGCGGTCCCGGCCCCCTCCGCCGCCGAGAAGGATTTGAGCAATCGAAACCATGCGCGTGCGCGCCACCAAAAGAACAAGCCCGACCGACGCAAAAAAGGAGGAGGTGCAACACGAGGACTTCCCAGAGGTCACCCATCCCGCATTACTCTCGCCCAAGCACGCTTAATCGCGGAGTTCGATGGGATCCGTGCATTAGTGCCGGTATGATCGCACCCGTCAAGTGTGGCGCGATCAACCGCTTTATGCCTTCGCCGCCGCGCGCGCTTCAAACGATCATAACTTTCGTCCGGATGAATCTCGAGGCCCGGAGGCGCCGCCGGAAAGCTCGTCCCGAGCCCGCCGCCGTCCCAACCAGGGCTCGCCCGGTTGAGGTCGACTCGACCCGAGAAACCTGTTCCGGCCCTTTGAGCTTTTGCAAAGAACGCCAAGGATCGGAGCCGCCGGTGAGGAAACCGACCGCCGCGGTCCCGGCCCGCTCCGCCGCCGAGAAGGATTTGAGCAATCGAAACCATGCGCGTGCGCGCCACCAAAAGAACAAGCCCGACTGACGCAAAAAGGAGGAGGTGCAACACGAGGACTTCCCAGAGGTCACCCATCCCAAGCACTACTCTCGCCCAAGCACGCTTAATCGCGGAGTTTCGATGGGATCCGTGCATTAGTGCCGGTATGATCGCACGTCAAGTGTGGCGCGATCAATCGCTTTATGCCTTCGCTTGCCGCGCGCGCGCTTCAAACGATCATAACTTTCTGTCCGGATGAATCTCGAGGCCCGGAGGCGCCGCCGGGAAAGCTCGTCCCGAGCCCGCCGCCGTCCCAACCAGGGCTCGCCCGGCTGAGGTCGACTCGACCCCGTAAACCCGTTCCGGGGCCCGTTTCGGAGCTTTTTGCAAAGAACGCCAAGGATCGGAGCCGCCGGTGAGGAAACCGACCTGCCGCGGTCCCGGGCCCGCCTCCGCCGCCGAGAAGGATTTGAGCAATCGAAACCATGTGCGTGCGCGCCACTGAAAGAACAAGCCCGACTGACGCAAAAAGGAGGAGGTGCAACACGAGGACTTCCCAGGAGGTCACCCATCCCAGTACTACTCTCGCCCAAGCACGCTTAACTGCGGAGTTCGATGGGATCCTGCATTAGTGCCGGTATGATCGCACCGTCAAGTGTGGCGCGATCAACCGCTTTATGCCTTCGCAGCGCGCGCGCGCTTCAAACGATCATAACTTTTCGTCCGGATGAATCTCGAGGCCCGGAGGCGCCGCCGGAAAGCTCGTCCCGAGCCCGCCGCCGTCCCAACCAGGGCTCGCCCGGCTGAGGTCGACTCGACCCCGTAAACCTGTTCCGGCCCGCGGAGCTTTTTTTGCAGCAACGCCAAGGATCGGAGCCGCCGGGTGAGGAAACCGACCTGCCGCGGTCCCGGCCCGCCTCCGCCGCCGAGAAGGATTTGAGCAATCGAAACCATGTGCGTGCGCGCCACTGAAAGAACAAGCCCGACTGACGCAAAAAGGAGGAGGTGCAACACGAGGACTTTCCAGAGGTCACCCATCCCAAGACTACTCTCGCCCAAGCACGCTTAATCGGAGTTTCGATGGGATCCGGTGCATTAGTGCCGGTATGATCGCACCGTCAAGTGTGGCGCGATCAATCGCTTTATGCCTTCGCGCCGCGCGCGCTTCAAACGATCATAACTTTCTGTCCGGATGAATCTCGAGGCCCGGAGGCGCCTCGGAAAGCTCGTCCCGAGCCCGCCGCCGTCCCAACCAGGGCTCGCCCGGTTGAGGTCGACTCGACCCCGAAACCTGTTCCGGGGCCCGCTGAGCTTTTGCAGCAACGCCAAGGATCGGAGCCGCCGGTGAGGAAACCGACCGCCGCGGTCCCGGCCCGCCTCCGCCGCCGAGAAGGATTTGAGCAATCGAAACCATGCGCGTGCGCGCCACCAAAAGAACAAGCCCGACCGACGCGAAAAAGGAGGAGGTGCAACACGAGGACTTCCCAGAGGTCACCCATCCCAAGCACTACTCTCGCCCAAGCACGCTTAATCGCGGAGTTCGATGGGATCCGGTGCATTAGTGCCGGTATGATCGCACCCGCCAAGTGTGGCGCGATCAACCGCTTTATGCCTTCGCTGCGCCGCGCGCGCTTCAAACGATCATAACTTTTCGTCCGGATGAATCTCGAGGCCCGGAGGCGCCGCCGGAAAGCTCGTCCCGAGCCGCCGCCGTCCCAACCAGGGCTCGCCCGGTTGAGGTCGACTCGACCCTTAGAAACCTGTTCCGGGGCCCGTTTGGAGCTTTTGCAAAGCAACGCCAAGGATCGGAGCCGCCGGTGAGGAAACCGACCGCCGCGGTCCCGGCCCGCCTCCGCCGCCGAGAAGGATTTGAGCAATCGAAACCATGCGCGTGCGCGCCACCAAAAGAACAAGCCCGACCGACGCAAAAAGGAGGAGGTGCAACACGAGGACTTCCAGAGGTCACCCATCCCGCACTACTCTCGCCCAAGCACGCTTAATCGCGGAGTTCGATGGGATCCGGTGCATTAGTGCCGGTATGATCGCACCCGTCAAGTGTGGCGCGATCAATCGCTTTATGCCTTCGCCAAGGCCGCGCGCGCGCTTCAAACGATCATAACTTTCTCGTCCGGATGAATCTCGAGGCCCGGAGGCGCCGCCGGAAAGCTCGTCCCGAGCCCGCCGCCGTCCCAACCAGGGCTCGCCGGCTGAGGTCGACTCGACCCCGAAACCCGTTCCGGGCCCGTTTCGGGAGCTTTTGCAAAGAACGCCAAGGATCGGAGCCGCCGGTGAGGAAACCGACCGCCGCGGTCCCGGCCCGCCTCCGCCGCCGAGAAGGATTTGAGCAATCGAAACCATGCGCGTGCGCGCCACCAAAAGAACAAGCCCGATCGACGCAAAGGAGGAGGTGCAACACGAGGACTTCCCAGAGGTCACCCATCCCAAGATTACTCTCGCCCAAGCACGCTTAACGCGGAGTTCTCGATGGGATCCGGTGCATTAGTGCCGGTATGATCGCACCGTCAAGTGTGGCGCGATCAACCGCTTTATGCTCTTCGCGCCGCGCGCGCTTCAAACGATCATAACTTTCTGTCCGGATGAATCTCGAGGCCCGGAGGCGCCTCCGGAAAGCTCGCCCCGAGCTCGCCGCCGTCCCAACCAGGGCTCGCCCGGTTGAGGTCGACTCGACCCCAGAAACCTGTTCCGGGGCCCGTTTTCGGAGCTTTTGCAAGAACGCCAAGGATCGGAGCCGCCGGTGAGGAAACCGACCGCCGCCGCGGTCCCGGCCCGCCTCCGCCGCCGAGAAGGATTTGAGCAATCGAAACCATGCGCGTGCGCGCCACCAAAAGAACAAGCCCGACCGACGCAAAAAGGAGGAGGTGCAACACGAGGACTTCTCCCAGAGGTCACCCATCCCAAGCACTACTCTCGCCCAAGCACGCTTAATCGCGGAGTTCGATGGGATCCGGTGCATTAGTGCCGGTATGATCGCACCGTCAAGTGTGGCGCGATCAACCGCTTTATGCCTTCGCCAGGCCGCGCGCGCGCTTCAAACGATCATAACTTTCTGTCCGGATGAATCTCGAGGCCCGGAGGCGCCGCCGGAAAGCTCGTCCCGAGCCCGCCGCCGTCCCAACCAGGGCTCGCCCGGCTGAGGTCGACCTCGACCCGAAACCTGTTCCGGGGCCCGCTCGGAGCTTTTGCAAAGAACGCCAAGGATCGGAGCGCCGGTGAGGAAACCGACCGCCGCGGTCCCGGCCCGCCTCCGCCGCCGAGAAGGATTTGAGCAATCGAAACCATGCGCGTGCGCGCCACCAAAAGAACAAGCCCGACTGACGCAAAAAGGAGGAGGTGCAACACGAGGACTTCCCAGAGGTCACCCATCCCAAGATTACACTCGCCCAAGCACGCTTAATCGCGGAGTTCGATGGGATCCGGTGCATTAGTGCCGGTATGATCGCACCGTCAAGTGTGGCGCGATCAATCGCTTTATGCCTTCGCAGGCCGCGCGCGCGCTTCAAACGATCATAACTTTCGTCCGGATGAATCTCGAGGCCCGGAGGCGCCGCCGGAAAGCTCGTCCCGAGCCCGCCCGTCCCAACCAGGGCTCGCCCGGTTGAGGTCGACTCGACCCCGAAACCTGTTCCGGGGCCCGCTGGAGCTTTTGCAGCAACGCCAAGGACGGAGCCGCCGGTGAGGAAACCGACCCGCCGCGGTCCCGGCCCGCCTCCGCCGCCGAGAAGGATTTGAGCAATCGAAACCATGCGCGTGCGCGCCACCAAAAGAACAAGCCCGACTGACGCAAGGAGGAGGTGCAACACGAGGACTTCCCAGAAGTCACCCATCCCAAGCACTACTCTCGCCCAAGCACGCTTAATCGCGGAGTTCGATGGGATCCGGCATTAGTGCCGGTATGATCGCACCGTCAAGTGTGGCGCGATCAACCGCTTTATGCCTTCGCCGCCGCGCGCGCTTCAAACGATCATAACTTTCTCGTCCGGATGAATCTCGAGGCCCGGAGGCGCGCTCGGAAAGCTCGTCCCGAGCCCGCCGCCGTCCCAACCAGGGCTCGCCGGTTGAGGTCGACTCGACCCCGAAACCTGTTCCGGCCTGCTGGAGCTTTTGCAAAGAACGCCAAGGATCGGAGCCGCCGGGTGAGGAAACCGACCGCCGCGTCCCCCGGCCCGCTCCGCCGCCGAGAAGGATTTGAGCAATCGAAACCATGCGCGTGCGCGCCACCAAAAGAACAAGCCCGACTGACGCAAGGAGGAGGTGCAACACGAGGACTTCCCAAGAAGTCACCCATCCCAAGATTACTCTCGCCCAAGCACGCTTAATCGCGGAGTTCGATGGGATCCGTGCATTAGTGCTGGTATGATCGCACCGCCAAGTGTGGCGCGATCAATCGCTTTATGCCTTCGCAGGCCGCCGCGCGCGCTTCAAACGATCATAACTTTCTGTCCGGATGAATCTCGAGGCCCGGAGGCGCCTCGGAAAGCTCGTCCCGAGCCCGCCGCCGTCCCAACCAGGGCTCGCCTGGCTGAGGTCGACTCGACCCCGAAACCTGTTCCGGCCCGTTTGGAGCTTTTGCAGCAACGCCAAGGACGGAGCCGCCGGTGAGGAAACCGACCTGCCGCGGTCCCGGGCCCGCCTCCGCCGCCGAGAAGGATTTGAGCAATCGAAACCATGCGCGTGCGCGCCACCAAAAGAACAAGCCCGACTGACGCAAGGAGGAGGTGCAACACGAGGACTTCCCAGAAGTCACCCATCCAAGCACTACTTCGCCCAAGCACGCTTAATCGCGGAGTTCGATGGGATCCGGTGCATTAGTGCCGGTATGATCGCACCTGTCAAGTGTGGCGCGATCAATCGCTTTATGCCTTCGCCGCCGCCGCGCGCGCTTCAAACGATCATAACTTTCTCGTCCGGGATGAATCTCGAGGCCCGGAGGCGCCGGAAAGCTCGTCCCGAGCCCGCTCGCCGTCCCAACCAGGGCTCGCCCGCTGAGGTCGACCTCGACGACCCGAAACCTGTTCCCGGCCCGTTTGAGCTTTTTGCAAGAACGCCAAGGATCGGAGCCGGGTGAGGAAACCGACCCGCCATGGTCCCGCTCCGCTCCGCCGAGAAGGATTTGAGCAATCGAAACCATGCGCGTGCGCGCCACCAAAAGAACAAGCCCGACTGACGCAAGGAGGAGGTGCAACACGAGGACTTCCCAGGAAGTCACCCATCGTTAATCAAGGAGTTCCCATGGGATCCGGCATTAGTGCTGGTATGATCGCACTGGCCAAGTGTGGCGCGATCAATCGCTGATGCCTTCACCCGCCGCTGCCGCTTCAAACGATCACAACTGTCCGGATGCACCCCGAGGCCAGAGGCGCCGAAAGTCGCCTGAGCTTTCCGGC
>JAMKYM010000544.1:5000-12500 GCA_026541065.1 Canavalia ensiformis
TTTTACCACATCAAGCACTAATCTTTTTTTAACGTACAATTAGATGAAGTAATCATTCAAATGAAAAATAAATGAAAGCTCGTTGCTTTTTGTTTCCCTATAATTGGAGCCGCCAAGCTCTATCCCTTTACTAATTCAACCCAACTGAATTTTTTTTTGCTTGGAAAAAAAATGAAATATTTTTAGAATTCGCCATTAAATTAATACGACATGCTACTTTTTCCATTCATTCCTTTCTGGATCAGTCGTGGTCTTACAAACTCTACCGATGGTATGGACGAACCAATCGCTTCATAGAAATGTGTAAAAAATGGAGTCGCTCTTAAAAGCCGAGTACTCTACCATTGAGTTAGCAACCCCAATAGAATAAAAAAAAAATAGGATAAGTGTGTATATCCAATCGCAAAATAAAAACATAAATAAAAATAAAAGATTGAATTGTCTACTATGTTATACATTATTATATATTATTTTATATTTTATTTTATATTTATTTAAATATATTTATATTTAATAAATAATATAAATAATATAATAAATAAATATTAATAAATATTTAATAAAATAAATTTCTTAAAATTAAAAAAAAAATTCATTTTAATATTATTAATATTAAATAAAATATTAATATAAATAATAATAAATATTAATAATATTATATTTATATTAGATTTTTTTTTATTAAATTTTCATATTTTTTTAGCTTTCAATCAAAAAAGAACTTCTTGTTTGTATCGCAGAAAATCTAACGAACCCATCATTTTAATGAAGTAAAAAAGTATATGTAACGTGAGTAAATTGATCCATTTATTCACAATCTAATTATACTTGTTTGATACACTGTTGTCAATATTAGTGGAAAGAATACAATCGAGAAAACAAACGAATTTTTATTTATTTTTTTTATCTAATATGCAGGTATATATAGATAACTATTTATCTGTTCTATTTTAACTATTTTCTATTTTAACTATTAAAATAAAAAAAATGATTAGATATTAAAATAAAATAAAATAGTAAAAAAAAAAAAAAAAAAAAATATATAATATATAATATAATAAATATAATATATTATATAATATAATAAATATAATAAAATATATAATAATATATATTATATATTATTATTATAATTATAATATAATAATAAATAATAAAATAATAAATAATAATAAATAATATATATAACTAACAATAAATATATAACTAAGAATAAGTATTTTATATAATAAGTATATAATAATATAATAAGTATATAATAAGATAAGAAAAAGTATTTGAAATATATATACAAAAAGAAGTATCTTTATATTCGGCTCAATCCTTTTAAGAAAAGATTGGGCCGAGTTTAATTGCAATTATTTAATTGCAATTAATAGAACAAATGATAATTACTGAATTACAAAGTATCCATTGCTGGGAATTCAAATTTTATCTCCTTCCATACTTCACAAGCAGCAGCTAATTCAGGACTCCATTTGCTAGCCTCACGAATAATTTCATTACCTTCACGAGCAAGATCACGTCCTTCATTACGAGCTTGTACACATGCTTCAAGAGCTACGCGATTAGCTACGGCACCGGGTGCATTTCCCCAAGGGTGTCCTAAAGTTCCTCCACCAAATTGGAGTACGGAATCATCTCCAAAGATTTCGGTCAGAGCAGGCATATGCCAAACGTGAATACCCCCCGAAGCAACAGGCAGAACACCTGGTAGAGAAACCCAATCCTGAGTGAAATAAATACCGCGACTTCGATCTTTTTCAATAAAATCATCACGCAGTAAATCCACAAAACCTAGAGTGATCTCCCTTTCCCCTTCAAGTTTACCTACTACGGTACCAGCATGAATATGATCCCCACCAGACAAACGTAACGCTTTAGCTAGTACACGAAAGTGCATACCATGATTCTTTTGTCTATCAATAACTGCATGCATTGCACGATGGATATGAAGAAGTAGACCATTATCTCGGCAATAATGAGCTAAGCTAGTATTTGCAGTGAATCCCCCTGTTAAGTAATCATGCATTACGATAGGAACGCCCAATTCTCTGGCAAATACAGCTCTTTTTATCATTTCTTCGCATGTACCTGCAGTAGCATTTAAGTAATGCCCTTTGATTTCACCCGTTTCAGCCTGTGCTTTATAAAGAGCTTCAGCACAAAAGCAGAAACGGTCTCTCCATCGCATAAATGGTTGGGAATTCACATTTTCATCATCTTTGGTAAAATCAAGCCCCCCACGTAGACATTCATAAACCGCTCTACCGTAATTCTTAGCAGATAACCCCAATTTAGGTTTAATAGTACATCCCAATAAAGGACGTCCATACTTGTTCAATTTATCTCTCTCAACTTGGATCCCATGAGGTGGACCTTGGAAAGTTTTAATATAAGAAATAGGGATTCGCAAATCCTCCAAACGTAGGGCGCGCAGAGCCTTGAACCCAAATACATTACCTACAATGGAAGTAAACATGTTAGTAACAGAACCTTCTTCAAAAAGGTCTAAGGGATAAGCTACATAAGCAATATATTGATTTTCTTCTCCAGCAACGGGTTCGATGTGGTAGCATCGTCCTTTGTAACGATCAAGACTAGTAAGCCCATCGGTCCACACAGTTGTCCATGTACCAGTAGAAGATTCGGCAGCTACTGCGGCACCTGCTTCTTCAGGCGGAACTCCGGGTTGAGGAGTTACTCGGAATGCTGCCAAGATATCAGTATCTTTGGTTTCATAGTCAGGAGTATAATAAGTCAATTTATAATCTTTAACACCAGCTTTGAACCCAACACTTGCTTTAGTCTCTGTTTGTGGTGACATAAATCCCTCCCTATAACTCATGAATTAAGAATTCTCGAAACAACAAGGTCTACTCGACATGACTTAGGAGTTAATGAAATCTTTCACAAATAATCAACTAATATTATCAATTAATCCGAAAGGTTCATTATTAAACCATGGTATTTGATTTGTCAAATACATCATTATTGTATACTCTTTGATATGTATGGCGCAACCCAATCTTTTTTTTTTTATCAAAATACCTAATCTAAATAATAAGAAATTCACTCTTGACCTTGACAATGATATATGTTGTATATGTAAATCCTTGATGTAAAAATAGGCAGACCTGCCCCTCGAAAAGAAAAAAATAGGTAAAAAAATATGCTAGGTATAAATTGTCTGTTGATGAAATAGGAAGGAAAGACAATGAGATAGAAAAAAAATGAATCGTAAATAAAATTAATGTTCGAATTCCAGACATAGCCATACATAGATGGTATTGTCTATAATGATAGACTTTCAAAAGATTTGATCTAATTTAAGTGAAATTTTCAAAATGACTTGGGGTGGACTAGAAAATGAAATCATTGAAATTGAATAAGTAAAAAGTAAACAATTAAATTGAATTGGTTGGATGGTACCAAGAAAATAGAGTACTAACTCCCATTTCTTACTTATTATTGTTATTGAATATTTTTGAATTAACCGATCAATTTGCTTTGTTATCAAACATTTATTTTTTGATTTCAAAATTGTTCCAAAAAAATGGATATATTTTTATATGATAATAAATCCTACTACTTCTGGTCCTGAGGTTTCTGCGCTTGAAAAAAAAAATCTGGGATGTATTACCCAAATAATTGGTCCAGTACTAGATGTAGTTTTTCCCCCAGGGAAGATGCCCAATATTTACAACGCTCTGGTAGTTAAGGGTCGAGATACTGTTGGTCAACAAATTAACGTGACTTGTGAAGTACAACAATTATTAGGAAATAATAGAGTTAGAGCTGTAGCTATGAGTGCTACAGATGGTCTAATGAGAGGAATGGAAGTGATTGACACGGGAGCTCCCCTAAGTGTTCCGGTTGGCGGAGCAACTCTAGGACGAATTTTCAACGTGCTTGGAGAGCCGATTGATAACTTAGGTCCTGTAGATACTCGCACAACATCTCCTATTCATAGATCTGCGCCTGCCTTTATACAATTAGATACAAAATTATCTATTTTTGAAACAGGAATAAAAGTAGTAGATCTTTTAGCTCCTTATCGTCGTGGAGGAAAAATAGGACTTTTCGGTGGAGCTGGAGTAGGTAAAACAGTACTCATTATGGAATTGATCAATAACATTGCCAAAGCTCATGGAGGTGTATCTGTATTTGGCGGAGTAGGTGAGCGTACTCGTGAGGGAAATGATCTTTACACGGAAATGAAAGAATCCGGAGTAATTAATGAACAAAATATTGCAGAATCAAAAGTAGCTCTAGTATACGGTCAAATGAACGAACCGCCCGGAGCTCGTATGAGAGTTGGTTTAACTGCTCTAACTATGGCAGAATATTTCCGAGATGTCAATAAACAAAACGTACTTCTATTTATCGACAATATCTTCCGTTTCGTCCAAGCAGGATCTGAAGTATCCGCCTTATTGGGTCGAATGCCCTCTGCTGTGGGTTATCAACCCACCCTTAGTACTGAAATGGGTTCTTTACAAGAAAGAATTACCTCTACAAAAGAAGGATCCATAACTTCTATTCAAGCAGTTTATGTACCTGCAGACGATTTGACCGATCCTGCCCCTGCCACGACATTTGCACATTTAGATGCTACCACTGTACTATCAAGAGGATTAGCAGCCAAAGGTATCTATCCAGCAGTAGATCCTTTAGATTCAACATCAACTATGCTCCAACGTCGAATCGTTGGTGACGAACATTATGAAACTGCGCAAAGAGTTAAACAAACTTTACAACGTTACAAAGAACTTCAGGACATTATAGCTGTCCTTGGGTTGGACGAATTATCCGAAGAGGATCGCTTAACCGTAGCAAGAGCACGAAAAATTGAGCGTTTCTTATCCCAGCCTTTTTTCGTAGCAGAAGTATTTACTGGTTCGTCGGGGAAATATGTTGGTCTAGCAGAAACAATTAGAGGCTTTAAATTGATTCTTTCTGGAGAATTAGATGGTCTTCCTGAACAAGCTTTTTACTTGGTAGGTAATATCGATGAAGCTACTGCGAAGGCTACAAACTTAGATTAGAAATGGAGAACAAATTAAAGAAATGACTTTAAATCTTTGTGTACTGACCCCCAATCGAATTGTTTGGGATTCAGAAGTGAAGGAAATCATTTTACCTACAAATAGCGGACAAATTGGAGTATTACCAAATCATGCGCCTATTGCCACAGCTATAGATATAGGTATTTTGAGAATACGCCTTAATGACCAGTGGTTAACGATGGCTCTGATGGGCGGTTTTGCTAGAATAGGCAATAATCAGATCACTGTTTTAGTAAGTGATGCGGAGAAGGGTAATGACATTGATCCACAAGAAGCACAGCAAACTCTTGAAATAGCAGAAGCTAATTTGAATAAAGCTGAAGGCAAGAGACAAACAATTGAGGCAAATCTAGCTCTCAGACGAGCTAGGACACGAGTAGAGGCTATCAATATGATTTCGTAAAAAGTTGGTGCGTCCGAATAATTCAAAAATTGAAAAAAAAAAGGTGAGTAGAAAAACTTATTAGATACCATTGACTCTGGTATCTAATAAGTTCGAACTATACCTTACCTACTATTGGATTTGAACCAATGACTCCCGCCGTATGAAAGCAATACTCTAACCACTGAGTTAAGTAGGTCATTTATCACCCCAATATCACCCCCAATAGAAAAATGATACCTATCTATCAGATCAATAGATTATAAATCTAATATTACTTATAAGCAATATCAACGCAATATCAATCCAAAGGATTGGATCATGTAATATTCATCTTGACAAGAAATGATCTACATAATATGATAAAATATATATCAAAAGCACAAGGGCTATAGCTCAGTTAGGTAGAGCACCTCGTTTACACACGCGCCAATGTTTTTTTTTCAGAGAAGTCCGTCTTAGAATAAAAAGAGTTTAAAAATCGGTGTCTTACTCCATTTTTAGGAACAACAAAACAAAAGAACAATAGCCTGACAAAGGATTTAGACATATAGAATCCATCATTGATTTGAGATATTGATAAGGTAAATACCCATTTCTCTTCAATGCTAGGCCTAATGGGTATAGGAACCTCAAAAAAATTCTCTTTTCTTCCTATCTTATGAACTTTAAGGTGTATGAAGTTTCATTTCCTATTTGATACTTTAATTTTAGTAGGTAGATAGAGAGTCCATTTAACTTAAGTTGATCGAGGCTAGAAGCAAACCTATGTCAGGATAACCCTTCTTTGAAACACTTTGGTAGTGCTCTTAGATTGTAATCTAAATAAAAAACATGAGCACAAGGAATCATATCTTGATTCTTTCTGTCAAGAAAAAAGATGGTGGACTAACTGAAATTTCTATCAGTTAATGAAAAAGCTCAATGCAAAAAAAAAAAGCGCACGTTGGGTTTTTAAAAACAATTCAAATCATTTCGATAATAATCAGTTTGATCTGTTTTACCGAGAAGGTCTACGGTTCGAATCCGTATAGCCCTAATATTTCTACAGACACTAATAATATTTAGTATCGAATACCTCTCATTACTAATCCTTATGCTAAATATTAGTATATAGTATTAGTAATAGAATAGAAGGAATTTGTAAATTTCTATGTCTATGTGAATTTCTATAAGAATATATTATAAGAATATATTACGATAAAAATAAAATAATACTAATATTAGTATATTCAGATATTAGTCTAATTTTTTTTTAGAAAGCATTTCTATTTAGATTATATTAATTTATATTATATATTCATTAATGAATGAATATTAAAAAATAAAGAAAAATAATAGAAATATAGTAATAATTCTCAATTCTCAAATTTTCATTCAAATCGACTAATAATTAATACTAATACAGTATATTTTCCACATTCATAGGAGTACGTTTATGTTTCTGCTTTATGAATATGATATTTTTTGGGCATTTCTAATAATATCAAGTTTTATTCCTATTTTGGCATTTCTAATTTCTGGATTTTTAGCCCCGATTAGCAAAAGACCAGAGAAACTTTCTAGTTATGAATCGGGAATAGAACCAATAGGCGATGCTTGGTTACAATTTCGAATCCGTTATTATATGTTTGCTCTCCTTTTTGTTGTTTTTGATGTTGAAACGGTTTTTCTTTATCCATGGGCAATGAGTTTCGATGTATTGGGGGTATCCGTATTTATTGAAGCTTTTATATTCGTGCTTATCCTAATTATTGGTTCAGTTTATGCATGGCGAAAGGGGGCATTAGAATGGTCTTAATTCTTGACTATTTAGATAATTAAAAAATAAAAAAAAAACATTGAAACAGTTATGAATTCCATTGAGTTTTCCTTACTTGATCGAACAACCAAAAATTCAGTTATTTCAACTACATTAAATGATCTTTCAAATTGGTCAAGACTATCCAGTTTATGGCCGCTTCTCTATGGTACTAGTTGTTGCTTCATTGAATTTGCTTCATTAATAGGATCACGATTCGACTTTGATCGTTATGGATTAGTACCACG
>JAMKYM010000544.1:17500-27500 GCA_026541065.1 Canavalia ensiformis
ATAGACATGGATATAGGAAGATTTTCATTCTTTGCTCATTTTTTTTCGCTATTTTCCGTATTACCTAAAAAATGAGGAATAGAGAATCCATATCAAAAAGTTGAAATTGAAATAATGGTATCCATTTTATTTGAAACATTGCGATGAGTAATATTGATGAATTTGATAAAGGTTCGGAAAGAGAGGGATTCGAACCCTCGGTAAACAAAAAGCTTACATAGCAGTTCCAATGCTACGCCTTGAACCACTCGGCCATCCCTCCTATATAATGATGCCCAGAGACCAGGTTAATAGTGAATCATTCATATTCTATTTTGGTAGTTCCATAAAACCAATTCGAACTAGAAAAATAGAAAAAAAAAACTCCTACGAAGCCATAGGATAAACAAATTTGATTAATGAGTCTGTTTTTACGTTATTTTGTACTGTATTGTACAATTTCTTTGTTTGTGGGATTATTTTTTTTATTTCTCACGCGATAAATAATGAAATTATAGAATGGATTTCCACCTATGCCTAGATCTCGAATAAATGAAAATTTTATTGATAAGACCTTTTCAATTGTAGCCAATATCTTATTACGAATAATTCCGACAACTTCAGGAGAAAAAAAGGCATTCACTTATTACAGAGATGGTGCGATTTGATTCTTTTTTTTTTCAATTTTTACCGAAATCCGTAAAAATTGAAAAAAAAAACCTACGCTTACTGAAGGTGAAATTTGTAAATAAAACAATTAATTCCTTCTGTCGTGTATCCCCGATTAACGCAGCCTCATATGCTTCAATTTTAGGTTTATAGTATTAAGCGAAAGGTTATACCTATACTATACTTATGGGGTTAGGTCAACCCTACTCTACTAGTACCAATAGGCGGCATGGGGGAAGAAGCACTACGCTTAGGAATCAACAACACGAGAACTTTGTAAAATAAAAATATCCTTCCTTGTGTTATCGGGATCGAGACTAACAAGAATGGTTGGGACAATAAATATCCATCTCGTTCGTATTTTGGATACCCGTATAACCATCGAAGATTGTTGAAGTGATTAATTCCGGGAAATTAAGCAGCGTTGAGGACAAAGAAATTGTTGGAATTACTGTTTTTTATCCAGTACCAACATATTTGATGTTAAGAAAAAATATTTTACAGGAAGGTTGGCTAGAGATTTGTTGTAAAAACACTAGCCCTGCTCAGTTGATAATGAGAATAATGCAATCTTTTTTGATTCTATGTATTTTTTTATCATTATACACATAAGGGAGGAGCCGTATGAGATGAAAATCTCACGTACGGTTCTGGAACGGAGATTCTTTGAACTGAATGACGACCGTAACGGATGTCGGCTCAATCTGAAGGAAATTATGCGGAAGCTTTACAGAATTATTATGAGGCTATGCGACTAGAAATTGATCCCTATGATCGAAGTTATATACTTTATAACATAGGCCTTATCCACACGAGTAACGGAGAACATACGAAAGCTTTGGAATATTATTTTCGGGCACTCGAACGAAACCCTTTTTTACCCCAAGCTTTTAATAATATGGCCGTGATCTGTCATTACGTGCGATTATCTCCACTATAGAAAGAAAAAAGAAAAGAACGAGCAAATCTACTAATCTAATAAATACTCGAAAAATAGGCTTTCTACATATATATATCGTGCAAAACAACGATTTTTATCAGCTGTAGCAAAGAAAGAAACTTCATAGAAGTCAAAATATGAAGAAATAGATATGCCTAGATACTTTTTTTTTCTATGGATAAAAGATCTAATTGATAGAGGAAGCACCGTAAGGATCAATTAACAAGGTTTTGAACCGATACAATAAGAACTGCTTATTTATATCATGATAGAAAAGTTAGGAATCTACTTATGTAATAAAGTCGATCCCCTGAGGTTTTGAGCAGCGGTGTAGTATCAGATCCCAAAGATAGTAAGTCTTTTCTTTCTTATAAAGAAAAGTCTTTTTCAAAGATTCTATAAAAATGAATATGATATTATAGGAAAGTATATGATATATGAAATTGAGATAGTTACCTTTCAGAAAATTATAATGAGAGTATTAATGCTGCTACTTTATTCATTCTTCTGAAGGTAGGAGAAAAGATAAAACTAAAAAAAAATGAAATTATTAGTCAAAATTCAAGTTTGAAACTCATGTAATTAACTTCTTTTTTTTTTTTCTTTTGATTAACTCCCCATAATGGAACACCAAAAGAATTGACTGCTGAGCCGTATGAGTCAGGAAACTCTCAAGTACGGTTCTAAGGGAAGGAATTTACTCACCTATTCCGACCGCGGAGAACAGGCCATTCGCCAGGGAGACTCTGAAATTGCGGAGTATTGGTTTAATCAAGCCGCTGAATATTGGAAACAAGCTATAGCCCTTACCCCTGGTAATTATATTGAAGCACAGAATTGGTTGAAGATCACAGGGCGTTTTGAATAAGAACACTCTGTTTTTTTTCTACTTTCATATTCGTATTTTTTCTTATTTAACTATACTATATATATTATTAAGAGTATATGTACTCTTAATAATATATATAGTATAGTTAGATACTTTATTATTTTTATTTGTATTTAGTTGCATTTTACTTTATTATAATATATTATAGTTATATACTTTATTATTATTTGTATTTAGATTTAGTTGTATTTAGATTAGAATTGATTTTTTATTTATTTATAATATTATTTTTTCGGTTTTATGTCTTTTTATCCATTATTATTTCATTATATACATATGTTTCATTTTTTATAATAATATAATATAATTTATTGTTTCTTGTCCCCATTAGTCAAATAAAACAAATCATGTCTATAGGAAATAGGAACAACTAATCACAGAATTTCATTATATCCCTTTTTTTTAATGATATCCCTTCTAAAATTGTTCTATTTGGTCTGGTATAAAGTCCGAAAAAGGTCTTAGAAGATTTAAAAAGGTCCGTTAAGCGCCTAACTGCTATGTTATAATAGATACGAACACTTGTCCCGGATTGACTTCGAGATCATAATTGTTCTAGTGAATAACTAAAAAAATAGATTAAATTAAATATAGATGGAAAATAGAAAAAAAAATGAAACTCAATATAAACATCTCTCATAAGTTCACTAATTATGTTTTATGTTGGCGAGTTTCTTTGTATATGTTGTCTGGAAAGAGGAGGACTCAATGATTATTCGTTCACCGGAACCAGAAGTTAAAATTTTGGTAGATAGGGATCCCATAAAAACTTCTTTCGAAGAATGGGCAAAACCCGGTCATTTCTCAAGAACAATAGCTAAAGGACCTGATACTACTACTTGGATCTGGAACCTACATGCTGATGCTCATGATTTCGATAGCCATACTAGTGATTTGGAGGAAATTTCCCGAAAAGTTTTTAGTGCCCATTTCGGCCAATTATCCATCATCTTTCTTTGGCTAAGTGGCATGTATTTCCATGGTGCTCGTTTTTCCAATTATGAGGCATGGTTAAGCGATCCTACTCACATTGGACCTAGCGCCCAAGTGGTTTGGCCAATAGTGGGCCAAGAAATATTGAATGGTGATGTAGGGGGGGGGTTCCGAGGAATACAAATAACCTCTGGTTTTTTTCAGATTTGGCGAGCATCTGGAATAACTAGTGAATTACAACTCTATTGTACCGCAATTGGTGCATTGGTCTTTGCAGCCTTAATGCTTTTTGCTGGTTGGTTTCATTATCACAAAGCTGCTCCAAAATTGGCTTGGTTCCAAGATGTAGAATCTATGTTGAATCACCATTTGACAGGACTCCTAGGACTTGGGTCTCTTTCTTGGGCAGGACATCAAATACACGTATCTTTACCAATTAACCAATTTCTAAATGCTGCAGTAGATCCCAAAGAGATCCCACTTCCTCATGAATTTATCCTGAATCAGGATCTTTTGACTCAACTTTATCCGAGTTTTGCCGAAGGAGCAACCCCTTTTTTCACCTTGAATTGGTCAAAATACGCAGAATTTCTTACCTTTCGTGGAGGATTAGATCCAATAACTGGAGGTCTATGGCTGACCGATATTGCACATCATCATTTAGCTATTGCAATTGTTTTTTTGATAGCGGGTCACATGTATAGGACTAATTGGGGTATTGGACACAGTATAAAAGATATTCTAGAGGCCCATAAAGGTCCATTTACAGGCAAGGGTCATAAAGGTCTATATGAGATCCTAACAACGTCATGGCATGCTCAATTATCTATTAACCTAGCTATGTTAGGCTCTTTGACCATTGTTGTAGCTCACCATATGTATTCTATGCCTCCTTATCCATACCTAGCTACTGACTATGCTACACAACTGTCATTGTTCACACATCACATGTGGATTGGTGGATTTCTCATAGTTGGTGCTGCTGCGCATGCAGCTATTTTTATGATAAGAGACTATGATCCAACTATTCGATACAATGATCTATTAGATCGTGTCCTTAGACATCGTGATGCAATCATATCACATCTTAACTGGGTATGTATATTTTTAGGCTTTCACAGTTTTGGTTTGTATATTCATAATGATACCATGAGCGCTTTAGGGCGCCCCCAAGATATGTTTTCAGATACCGCTATACAATTACAACCCGTTTTTGCTCAATGGATACAAAATACCCACGCTTTAGCACCAGGCATAACGGCCCCTGGTGCAACAGCAAGCACCAGTTTGACTTGGGGGGGTGATAATTTAGTGGCAGTGGGCGGTAAAGTTGCTTTGTTACCTATTCCATTAGGAACTGCGGATTTTTTGGTCCATCATATTCATGCATTTACAATTCATGTAACGGTATTGATACTCCTAAAAGGTGTTCTATTTGCTCGTAGCTCACGATTGATACCGGATAAAGCAAATCTAGGTTTTCGTTTCCCTTGTGATGGCCCTGGAAGAGGTGGGACATGCCAAGTATCCGCTTGGGATCATGTCTTCTTAGGACTATTTTGGATGTACAATTCAATTTCGGTAGTAATATTCCATTTCAGTTGGAAAATGCAGTCAGATGTTTGGGGTAGTATAAGCGATCAAGGGATAGTAACTCATATCACAGGAGGAAACTTTGCGCAGAGTTCCATTACCATTAATGGGTGGCTCCGCGATTTCTTATGGGCACAGGCATCCCAGGTAATTCAGTCTTATGGTTCTGCATTATCCGCATATGGTCTTTTTTTCTTGGGTGCCCATTTTATATGGGCTTTTAGTTTAATGTTTCTATTCAGCGGGCGTGGTTATTGGCAAGAACTTATTGAATCCATTGTTTGGGCTCATAATAAATTAAAAGTTGCTCCTGCTACTCAGCCTAGAGCCTTGAGCATTGTACAGGGACGTGCTGTAGGAGTAACCCATTACCTTCTAGGTGGAATTGCCACAACATGGGCATTCTTCTTAGCAAGAATTATTGCAGTAGGATAATAGCTAGGAGGATTTTAAAATCATTATGGCATTAAGATTTCCAAGGTTTAGTCAAGGCTTAGCTCAGGACCCCACTACTCGTCGTATTTGGTTTGGTATTGCTACCGCACATGACTTCGAGAGTCATGATGATATTACTGAGGAACGTCTTTATCAGAATATTTTTGCTTCTCATTTCGGACAATTAGCAATAATTTTTCTGTGGACTTCCGGGAATCTGTTTCATGTGGCTTGGCAAGGGAATTTTGAGACATGGGTACAGGATCCTTTACATATAAGACCTATTGCTCATGCAATTTGGGATCCTCATTTTGGTCAACCGGCTGTAGAAGCTTTTACTCGAGGGGGTGCTCTAAGCCCAGTGAATATAGCCTATTCTGGTGTTTATCAGTGGTGGTATACAATCGGTTTACGTACTAATGGGGATCTTTATACTGGAGCTCTTTTTCTATTATTTCTCTCTACCATATCTTTAATAGCGGGTTGGTTACATCTACAACCAAAATGGAAACCGAGCGTTTCATGGTTTAAAAATGCCGAATCCCGTCTCAATCATCATTTGTCAGGACTATTCGGAGTCAGTTCCTTGGCTTGGACAGGGCATTTAGTCCATGTCGCTATTCCGGGATCTAGGGGGGAATACGTTCGATGGAATAATTTCTTAGGTGTATTGCCACACCCACAAGGATTAGGTCCATTTTTTACAGGTCAGTGGAATCTTTATGCTCAAAACCCCGATTCCAGTAGTCATTTATTTGGTACCCCTCAAGGAGCAGGAACTGCTATTCTAACACTTCTAGGGGGATTCCATCCGCAAACCCAAAGTTTATGGCTGACCGATATTGCACATCATCATTTAGCTATTGCATTTATTTTTCTCGTTGCTGGTCATATGTATAGAACTAACTTCGGAATTGGGCACAGTATAAAAGATCTTTTAGAAGCACATATTCCTCCGGGGGGTAGATTGGGACGTGGACATAAAGGTCTTTATGACACAATCAATAATTCAATTCATTTTCAATTAGGCCTTGCTCTAGCTTCTTTAGGGGTTATTACTTCCTTGGTAGCTCAACACATGTACTCTTTACCTGCTTATGCGTTTATAGCGCAAGACTTTACTACTCAAGCTGCGTTATATACTCATCATCAATACATCGCAGGATTCATTATGACAGGTGCTTTTGCTCATGGAGCTATATTTTTTATTAGAGATTACAATCCCGAACAGAATGAGGATAATGTCTTGGCAAGAATGTTAGACCATAAAGAAGCTATCATATCTCACTTAAGTTGGGCTAGTCTCTTTCTCGGGTTCCATACTCTGGGACTTTATGTCCATAATGATGTCATGCTTGCTTTTGGCACTCCGGAGAAACAAATCTTGATCGAACCCATATTTGCCCAATGGATACAATCCGCTCATGGTAAAACTTCCTATGGGTTCGATGTACTTTTATCTTCAACGAACAGTCCGGCGTTCAATGCGGGGAAAAGCATATGGTTGCCTGGTTGGTTAAATGCTGTTAATGAGAATAGTAATTCTCTATTCTTAACAATAGGACCTGGAGACTTCTTGGTTCATCATGCTATTGCTCTTGGTTTACATACAACTACATTGATCTTAGTAAAAGGTGCTTTGGATGCACGTGGTTCCAAGTTAATGCCGGATAAAAAAGATTTTGGTTATAGTTTTCCTTGTGATGGTCCGGGACGAGGTGGTACTTGTGATATTTCGGCTTGGGACGCATTTTATTTGGCAGTTTTCTGGATGTTAAATACCATTGGATGGGTTACTTTTTATTGGCATTGGAAACACATTACACTATGGCAAGGTAATGTTTCACAGTTTAATGAATCTTCTACTTATTTGATGGGATGGCTAAGAGATTATCTATGGTTAAACTCGTCACAACTTATCAATGGATATAACCCTTTTGGTATGAATAGTTTATCAGTCTGGGCGTGGATGTTCTTATTTGGACATCTTGTTTGGGCTACTGGATTTATGTTCTTAATCTCCTGGCGTGGATATTGGCAAGAATTGATTGAAACTTTAGCATGGGCTCATGAACGCACACCTTTGGCTAATTTGATTCGATGGAAAGATAAACCAGTGGCTCTTTCCATTGTGCAAGCAAGATTGGTTGGACTAGCCCATTTTTCCGTAGGTTATATATTTACTTATGCAGCTTTCTTAATTGCCTCTACATCGGGCAAATTTGGTTAATTTAATTCTTTTTTATTGTATCCGCAAAAATTAAATTTCATTCCCTTCTATGGAGAAGGGAAGTCACCTTCTTATATTTCTACATCTAGGATCCGACTTCTATCATTGATACTAATTGATACTAATAGGAAATGAATCATTATGGCAAAGAAAAGTGTGATTCAGAGGGAGAGGAAGAGGCAAAAATTGGAACAAAAATATCATTTGATTCGCCGATCCTTAAAAAAAGAAATAAGAAAAGTTCCGTCGTTAAGTGATAAATGGGAAATTCATGGAAAGTTAGAATCACTACCACGTAATAGTGCACCTATACGTCTTCATCGACGTTGTTTTTTGACCGGAAGGGCGAGAGCTAATTATCGAGACTTTGGGCTATCTGGACACATACTTCGTGAAATGGTTCATGCATGTTTGTTGCCCGGTGCAACAAGATCAAGTTGGTAAGGATAAAATATTCTGTTTTTTTTATTCATTTTTATAATCAACGATCATGGAAGGTCCCTTTACCATTCTCTATAAATGGTTTATTCTATTCTCTATAAATGGTTTATTCTATTTGTACAGATATGGTAAAGGGGCATATTCAATCTTTGTTTTTGTCCATTAGTTATTAATTCTTCTCTTTATCGCGGAGTAGAGCAACTTGGTAGCTCGTAAGGCTCATAACCTTGAGGTTACGGGTTCAAATCCCGTCTCCGCACCTTTTTTGACAAAAACAGGGGTTCGAGAGGAAAAAAGGGGGGGGGTACTATACTATCACAGTAAATTCTACACAATTTTTTATACTATGACTACTACTAAGTACATAAATAAGCAGGGGCGGATAGCGGGAATCGAACCCGCGTCTTCTCCTTGGCAAAGAGAAATTTTACCATTCGACTATATCCGCATTTTTTTTAAGTTTTTAAGAAAAATATAGTTCTAATTAATAATTATCTAATTAATAATTAATTATTTAATTAAATTATTTAATTATTATAAATATAATTATTAATATTAATAATTATATTAATATATATATTATATTAATATATATAATTAATAATTATTAGAAGTATTAATATATAATATATAATTCTATTATATTATCAATCTATCTATCAATACGTCTATTTATTAATAATATTTAAAATTGAAATAAATATTAATTAATTAGAATAATTAGAATATAGAATATTCATATTAATATATATTCTATTTATTTTCTTATTTTATATTATTATATGTTTTATTGATTTTTATTGTCTTTTTAGTTTTACAATATACTACCATATTAAGTATAAGATATAAGATTTTTCCAATAGAAGAAGTTTGACCCCTCCCTATAATGTTTTATAATGTTTTTGTTTTCTTTATTTTTAGGTTAGGGGCATATATATATTTATTATTTTAATGTGCCTCAATGTGCCTCACAATCCGAAAGAATTCCGGGGGAGGGGTCTTTTCATTTTTCGATTTAGAATAAAAAAACTTCAAGAAATGAGAGAATTAAGAATACCTACTAGAAATACTAATCCAATCCATAATGATGTACCGGAAAATACAACATTTTTGTTACTCGACCAACCATCAGGAGAAGCAAATACAACAGGTACACTAATCAATAAAATTAATGAAGTAGCAATTAATGCAAAAACAGCTAATTGGAAAGCAATAGTCATGCTTCTAATCCTCCAATTTACCAACAAAAGAACTATACCATTTGATCGCGCCCCATCCCTTGATTCCTTTATCGACAAAAAATTTATAATGTAATATAATAAAAAAAACACATTATGGAGGGTTTTATCATGAATTCATTGATTTTTTATGATTTATTACCACCCCTTTATTTTGAGGCATGGATCGAGGGTAGTTTTTTTTTACTTCACAAACAAAAAGGCATGCTGGATTATGCATCTCTATCTATATATATATAGATAGAGAACTAGATCAATAGATTCACACCGGATATCTTTACTTAGATAGATAATAAAAGGATATGAATATATTATATATATATATGATCATGTTCCATTCAGTGGAATAAAGAAAAAATAGAAATTCGCTTTTGGAGAGGTGGCTGAGTGGTTGATAGCCCCGGTCTTGAAAACCGGTATAGTTCGAAACAAAGAACTATCGAGGGTTCGAATCCCTCTCTCTCCTTTTTTTCGGTGAATAAGTTTGTTTATTTTATTGGTTTTGATTGACTCAGTTTTTCGGGGCTCGGCTAAGTGATGATATAGCCGAGTCCCCCCCCCAAAAAAAATTAGTTATAAATGAGAAAAAAAGGAAAAGAAAATACTTTTTTGTATTTTTCACTATGACTTGCTCGACTCAACCCAATATGTAT
>JAMKYM010000544.1:30000-77796 GCA_026541065.1 Canavalia ensiformis
CATTTCCAAACACCTCATAGCATTCTTAGGGATGGAACCCTCGAGGTTTTTATCATTTTTTTTTTTTATTCATTTATATATATATTATAATAAATAAAAATAAATGATTTTCTCGTAGACTGTTCCTTCTTTTCTAATTGGTTTCGAATATAAAAATCAGTCATGGGTCTATTGATATGATACCTAGGCCAAATCCATGAACTCAATGTGGTTATTCCTTTCTATTCTTAAAAATCCCCTAAGCCATAAATAATGAATTGTCTTATGACTCAAAAATCCGATAGATAAATTTTTTTAAGAACTGTTCAAGAAACAGATGATCCCCTTTCTCGCTTTTTCTACCAGCGAGATCTCCAGACATACTCCTTTCTTTTCATCAAAAAATCTTATTCTTGAATCTTGTTCAAAAATTATATATTCTTCTAATTTCAATATCTAGGAAACTACTACAGGATCATATATTTTATTACTTTCTATTTTACATTTTTTTCTTTTATTGTCTTCTTTGTTCTATTTTTCTTTTTTCAGATTAAAAAAACTCCAACAAAGTATACACTTTTTTGCGGATCGAGGTAAGAAATTCGAGAATTTTGTCTATTTACTTTATTTCTTTTTTATTCGTCTATCAGATTATTAAATATTGTATTTGTATTATTGTAGTATTGAATTAATTTAATAATAAGAAACTGTAAGTGAAAGTTTTTTTCTCACATACATTAATTGCTGGAAAAATATCGTATGCATCGATATGAAAAGAAAATATTAAATACGTAAAGACATTATTTGATTTGATGGATTTTTTTTCTATTATTTCTACTCTATAAAACATATCTTATAGAAATAATAGAAATGTAAATAAATCTTTTCTTGTGTTCGGAAAAAAAAGATGTTTAAAAAAAAAAATGACTTGCTTGTTGGAACTTGGAATAAGCCCTTCCGTCTAAGGACATAGTAATTTATTCCTCTAGAACTTTAAGGAACAAAAGAAGATTTAATCAGAAATATCGACAGATTCTTACAGAGTCCAAACCAAAGAAGTATTAAAAAAAAAAGAGATCACTGTTCGAATTTCATCTCTATCAAATTTGAATATCAGAATAGTAGATATAGTTACGATTCAATGGGTTAGGTCCACTTACTTTTATTATTAAAAATAATGTTCTACTTTCTAACTATAATTACTTTACTATATTCGAATTCATTAGAATGATAACGATAACTTCTTAGAATTATAATTAGAATTCATAATTCTATTTTCTAATTAAATTCTATGATTCCTTAGTTTTTTTATTACAAATTTTAGTACAGATAGAAACTTATTACAAATATCAACAATATCTCTATTCTTCCTTAAAATATTAATATTATTGCTGACGTTTTCTGAAAAAAATCTGAAAAAAAAAAGTAAAAAGCCCCTTATCGGATTTGAACCGATGACTTACGCCTTACCATGGCGTTACTCTACCACTGAGTTAAAAGGGCCCCAATTACTAAATAAGAAACTAGCCAATATGACTAGTAAATCCATTTGTTACTGCATATACTTATTATATAAATGGGATTAGAATATATGTACATAGGTGTATATTTTATTCGCATAACGACTCATCAAGGAACAAAAAATTGTATTTACTTAGTAAATAGAGTATAGTTAAAAAATAGTTTAGTTTATAAATATTTGATTTTATCAATAACAATGGAATAATTTTTTTTTTAATTAACGATTGGAATAAACAATTTCGAAATCGAAATGATGAATAAAAGAATTCTATGGAATTTTGAAAGATGGAAAAATCCTTTTATTTTGATCGAATCATATCATTCCATTATATTGACAATTTCAAAAAACTGTTCATACTATGAATGTAGTATAATGGCGGTCGGGCAAGTATGCCCCCATCGTCTAGTGGTTCAGGACATCTCTCTTTCAAGGAGGCAGCGGGGATTCGACTTCCCCTGGGGGTAGGGTACTACGAAAAGCAGTTGATCATGGATTATCAATAAAGAAAGACTGAAATTGATTCTTCCTGTTCCTGGGTCGATGCCCGAGCGGTTAATGGGGACGGACTGTAAATTCGTTGGCAATATGTCTACGCTGGTTCAAATCCAGCTCGGCCCAAGAATTTCCCGATCCACCATGAAATGATATAACACCCATTTGTTGTTCTCCGGAAATAACTGATCTCCTCTGATACGGAAGAATCAAAGTATGAAACATGTCTAGCACTATTTCTTTTTTCCGTATTACATATTTTTTTTCGGATCTTGCTAATAATCTAGATTCGTATCAGGGTCTGTAAGTAGAAAGTCTTAGGAAAAGATTTAAATAAAAAAGAGTCTTTTTTATTTTTCATTGATTCATTTTTCAATCGACTTGGCAATAAAGAACGGATTAGGAGTAATCCGTATCGATCTCACTAAAGTGCATATCCATATAGATATCAATATATCTACAAAAGTCCGCTTCTTTCAGTTACAGTACAACGGTTCGAATCTAAAATAGAAAAAAAAAGAAAGGGTTTGAATGAAACCATAAGACTATGTATGCTGTACGCTTTTTTCCCTGGGATTGTAGTTCAATTGGTCAGAGCACCGCCCTGTCAAGGCGGAAGCTGCGGGTTCGAGCCCCGTCAGTCCCGATGGATACAAATCCAATAAAAATAAAAAATACATCAATTCATTTTGTGTGAAAGGGAATAAAAATAACAAACAAAATCTCATTTCTAATAGGGAATCCCTCTTGTTTTTTTTCCTTCGTCGGAATCTTTACCTTTTAAATTAAACGAATAAAGAAAGAATAAAAAAGGAAAAGGACTTATTGATTGCATCATAAATTAAATTTTTTCATTTGGTATGGATAAAAGATCTTCTTATGTTATACTATTTAATTCTCGACGATGAATCGATTTGATAATTCAGATATTGTTATTCGTGATATTGATTCGATTTGTCATCATCGAAATATATTTTATACCATTGAATTTACCGACGAAAGATTTATCATCTCTATGGGATTAAATCCCGAATTATTTATTGGAAATTTAAGAAAAATAAAACATAGAGATTATGGAAGTAAATATTCTCGCATTTATTGCTACTGCATTGTTCATTCTAGTTCCGACTGCCTTTTTACTTATAATTTACGTAAAAACGGTAAGTCAAAGTGACTAATTTCACTTAAACATGACTTCTTAATTTTTATCAATACAATGGATGATTGAAAAAAAAAATGAAAAAGATTTCAATTTTGGGTCTTAGTCTTAAATGAAATGATCGGACTAAAATCAGCAGAATTCTATGAAATACAGATAGTATAGTAGAAAGAAATCAAATCTATTTCTTTCTATTATATTATCATCTATTATTAACTATCTATTATTGTAGTATATTAAAGTTTTACTCTATAAAAAAAAAAAGGGATCAATCTACAATATGTATCTTTCTACTTTCTATTCATAATATATATAATCTAATTTCAATTACATACTATGTAATGTACATAAGGTCCAATTTTTTTTCTTTGTTTCATCTATTTGATTTGTATTGATTTCATTCAATCTGAAATAATTAAAAAGGAACTCTTATTCTTCCGATTCCAATTTAAATTAAAGTAATTTTTTTTTTTAGTATTACTATTACAAAGAAGTAATTGATTAAATAGTTGACAAATAATCCGGAGGTTCTATGATAAACCTTTTCGTATTTCGAAAAGATTGGTGAGAAAACCCAACCAATTTTTTACGGTTGAACCATGATATGAAATGAATTCCATAAAGTAGAAATTGAATTTCGAACCTAAAAAATATTATAATAATAATTAAGATAAGCAGAAAGTTAAATACGTATTGTAGTATTCGCTTAAAACAACAGCAATATCTTATTATGCGTAGTATCTCGTTAAACAATTCCAATGTCTATTTTGTTTCCTATATAAATTGTTTTTCTGGTTAATAGCTAATAACAGAAGTATTTTCCTTTCTCTTTGAAAAAAAAAAAAGAAAAAACTCGACTTGCTTTTGAGGATGTGGATTTAAAAGCAAGTCGATTTAAATTAACGAATAATTAAAAAGGGGGGGGGGGTAATCCTTATTATTCTAATATACAATTTGTATTCAAATATCATATACATCATGACTGGATATGTTCTGGGACGGGAGGATTCGAACCTCCGAATAGCGGGACCAAAACCCGTTGCCTTACCGCTTGGCCACGCCCCAATTTCGACTTGACACTAATAAACACTATTATTGATATTGGTTGTTTGTCAATTCCAGTTCCAAAATTTCTATAGAATAAATTGTTGCTAGGATTTTGTTATGCGTAAAGGAAATATAGAATAAAACTAAATTTATTGATCATTACATAGAATTCAATTAAGATATTGTATGAAAATATGATTTCTTCTATTTCTTCTATATATATATTATATATAATATATTATATATAATATAATAATAATATAATAATAATATATTTTTCAGAATGAAAAGATTTTGAATTGGATAAGTTCAACTCAAAGAAGGATTTTGGGGAGTCTGATCTTATTTGATTCATTTTTTTTTAGTTTTACTCATTAATTAATATTAATTTATTATATTATTATTTATATATTATATATACATTACATAATATAATATAAATTAAAACAAAAAAAAATGAAAATTATAATCTAATATCTAATAATAAAAAAGCAAAAATTTAATTTTAAAGAACAAAATGTTTGTTATGCTTAATATCTTTAGTTTGGTCTTTATTTGTATTCACTCTGTCCTTTATTCAAGTAGTTTTTTCTCGGCGAAATTACCTGAAGCCTACGCTTTTTTGAATCCAATTGTAGATATTATGCCAGTAATACCCGTACTCTTTTTTCTCTTAGCTTTTGTTTGGCAAGCTGCTGTAAGTTTTCGATGAGATCTTTAATTTGAATAATGTCCTAAAAAAATTCATTCAAAATTTATTCGAAAACAAAAATTCGAACATTTTAACAATTTATAAGATCAGATAAGTCTTACAGTGTGAATTCTCGATTCGAATATCCAAATTTTTTGATAGACACGAAAAATCCGGACCATCTCATCATCTACGGTTTTTCCATTTAGAAATCCTATTATTTAATTTGAGCCCACCACCAATATAATACCTAGATTGGGATATGAAAGAAGATTTTTGGTAATAGTAATTATTGATAATGGTAAGAAAAGGCTCGACTCTTACTACAAATCAAATCTATTTCCGAAATTTATATTTATATATATTATTTCCTCGAAATCACTTCATTTCTTAGAATCTTAACTAAATATTAAAAGAAACAAAATGTGTATGTAATATAAGAGAATCTATTCTCTTTTTTTTTCGTTTTTTTTTAATTATCTTGGAGATTCATTTTATAATGCTTACTTTAAAACTATTTGTTTACACGGTAGTGGTATTCTTTGTTTCTCTTTTCATCTTCGGATTCCTATCTAACGATCCAGCACGTAATCCAGGACGTGAAGAATAAAAAAATACCAAATCATCAACGGAAACGGAAAGAGAGGGATTCGAACCCTCGGTACAAAAACTTGTACAACGGATTAGCAATCCGACGCTTTAGTCCACTCAGCCATCTCTCCCCACCATCTCTCCCCCCCCAAAAAAAAATAGAATTACTATGTTTATGTTATATTGCATAAACAAAAGGAACGAAAAATGGGGCTTGAAAAAAAATCCATCTTTATATCTTATTTTCTATCTTATCTCTCTCTTTTTTTTCTACAGCCGGAGCCCGGCTAGTACCTAGCCGGGCTCCTTTTATTCCCATAAATATTGGATAACAATGATTTATTTTAATGTATTTTTTTTTTAACTTGTAATTTAAAATTTAAACACGATCAAACATAATATTATGTTCCTATTTCTTAATTACGTCTGATTACTTTGTTCGACAAAAAGTCCATTTATATACAATAATTGTATTGTAGCGGGTATAGTTTAGTGGTAAAAGTGCGATTCGTTCCATGGACCCCTTAATAGTTAAGGGATCCCTCGTTTGATTCATATCCCGATCAAAAACCTTATTTCTTACTTAAAGGAGTTTAATCCTTTATACCTCTCAACGAATGATTTGGGGTTGGGGTATAATATACATTATCGTAATTTGTATACAAGAAGAATCAATTTGAAATTGACAAATAAAGTTAGAAAATTATGAAACATAAGTTTTTGGAATTGGATCAATAATCCGAATTTTTTGAGTATACGTAAAGGATCCATGGAAAAAGATATAGAAAGCTTATTTCTAATCGTAACTAAATCTTCCATTTTTTTTTAGTAGAGATTGAAGCAAAATAGCTAAGAAACGATTATTTTAGTTTACTAGAAACATCAACATATTTTTTTAGCTCGACAGAAATATTATTCTTTTCCTAAAGATTCTCTCAAATAGAAATAGAGAACGAAGTAACTAGAAAAAAGACAGATTGTTATAATACTCCTCTTCTATAGGGATCATCTAAAAAGCAAGGTGTTTTAAATGTATCCATACAAAACAAAAAGGCTGACATAGATGTTATGGGTCAATTTTTTTTTGTTCATGTCTTCCATCTCTTAATTTCTTCCGTAAAGGAGCCGAATGAAACAAAAGTTTCACGTTCGGTTTTGAATTAGAGACGTTAAATCATAATGATGAATCAACGTCGACTATAACCCCTAGCCTTCCAAGCTAACGATGCGGGTTCGATTCCCGCTACCCGCTTATATCCTATTTCCCTAGTTATTCTATTCGAATCTATCTTTTTTTTTCTATTATAGAATGAATCTAAATTTATTAGTTAATTTGTTATGTTAATTAATTATTCATTTTAATTTCTTAATTTCGTTTTAGTTATTTATATTATTTCCATTTTTTTTTATTTTTTTTTTTCTATATATATATATCTATATATATAGAATAGAATTCTTTTTTTCTTTAACCTTAAAAAAAAAAGGTTAAAGAAAAAGAGAAGCGTCCATTGTCTAATGGATAGGACAGAGGTCTTCTAAACCTTAGGTATAGGTTCAAATCCTATTGGACGCAAATAATTTGAATATATATATATTTCATTTTTTTTCTCTATTTCTAAAAAAAAATATCTTGAATGATTTGAATTGAGCAAGAACCTCTAAAACTTTTTTCGAATATTTTGGAAATTTATAATTTATCTTATATTTATCTTATAATATTTAATTTAAAATTTATTTTAATATTTTTAATAAAAATATATTATAATATATAATATATATAATTATAATATCCACAAAATAATTCTATTCCACCTCTTAATATTTTTTGTTTGTATACAATCTTTAATAACCATGATGATGAATTGCTTATAATTAATATTATTATATTAATTATTATTCCATTTATGTTTGAATTATTCTATTGGAATGAATATTAGTAATTATAATATTCAAATTCAAAGAAAAAGATATTAAAAAAGAAAAATTTTTCTAATTTTTTTAAAGTTCAAGTAGAAAAAAATGAATTTAATCAATCAATTTTTTTCTACTTGTTCCTGGGGTAAAAAGAGTTTCATATGTTCTTGAATAGCTTCCTTCAAAATGACTTCTGCTTCTTCAGTTAATGTCTTGGTAGAAGATATGATTTCTTTGAATTGAGGTTTCTTCGTTTTTAAGTAAGCACGTAACTCATCAATAAATTTCCTTACCTGTACAATTTCTAATGAATCAAGATAACCATTCGTTCCAGTATAAATAGTTATTATCTGTTCTTCTACAGCGAGAGGTTCTGATTGGGATTGTTTAAGCAACTCGCGCAATCGTTTACCTCTTGCCAATTGATTTTGAGTACCTTTATCGAGATCAGAAGCGAATTGGGCAAAAGCTTCTAATTCTGATAATTGTGCCAATTCCAGTTTTAATTTACCAGCTACTTGTTTCATGGCTTTAATTTGAGCTGCCGATCCAACTCTGGAAACAGAAATACCGACACTAATTGCGGGTTTGATTCCAGCATTGAATAAATCGGCAGATAAGAATATTTGTCCATCCGTAATGGAAATTACATTAGTAGGAATATAAGCTGAAACATCTCCCGATTGTGTTTCAACTATTGGTAAAGCAGTCATACTTCCTTCGCCTAGCTGAGAACTTGATTTAGCGGCTCTTTCCAAAAGACGCGAATGCAAATAAAAAACATCCCCTGGGTAAGCTTCGCGACCTGGCGGTCTTCGCAATAAAAGGGACATTTGGCGATAAGCCTGTGCTTGTTTGGAGGGATCGTCATAAATAATTAAAGTGTGACGTTCACGATACATAAAATATTCAGCCAGAGCTGCTCCTGTATAAGGGGCGAGGTATTGTAATGTAGCTGGGGAATCCGCCATTTCAGCTACTACAATAGTGTATTCCATTGCTCCTTTTTCTTGTAAAGTAGTCACCACTTGAGCCACAGAAGATGCTTTTTGACCAACAGCTACATAAACACATATTACATTTTGTCCCTGTTGATTGAGAATTGTATCTGTGGCTACTGCTGTTTTACCCGTTTGTCTGTCTCCAATAATTAATTCTCGTTGGCCACGCCCTATGGGGATCATCGAATCAATAGCAATAAGTCCTGTTTGAAGAGGCTCATATACGGAACGTCTCGAAATAATACCGGGAGCGGGAGATTCGATTAACCGAGATTCTGAAGCTGAAATTTCTCCTCGACCGTCAATAGGTTTAGCCAGGGCATTTATAACACGACCCAAATAAGCCTCACTTACTGGTATCTGAGCAATTCTTCCTGTTGCTTTTACTGAACTTCCCTCTTGTATCATCAAACCATCACCCATTAATACAACACCAACATTTTTTGATTCCAAATTCAAAGCAATGCCTATAGTACCCTCTTCAAATTCCACTACTTCACCCGCCATTACTTCATCAAGGCCATAAATCCGAGCAATACCGTCGCCTACTTGAAATACGGTACCAGTATTTATAATTTTGACTTTGGTACTATATTGCTCAATACGTTCACGGATAATTTTACTAATTTCATCTGCACGAATGGTTACCATGAATATTTCTTAATTTGATTTTTTTTCTTCTAAAAAAAAAAATAATGCCTATACTCCACACTATATATATATACTTCATAATATACTCTATACTTCTATACTCTAGTAGAACGACTAATCAGCTTCCATCGCCTTAAACTTAAATATGAATATGCCGCTTTCTTCCATCACCTCAAATATGTCTTCTTCCATCGCCTCAAATATGCCTTCTTCCATCGCCTCAAATATGCCAATATTTGCATTGACAATACGTAAATGTAACTCGTTATTCAAGCAACTATTCAGAATTCCAAGAGCTCCCTGTAAGGCTTGTTGTAAAACCTGTTGTCGGACTTGATTAATCACCCTTTGTTGTTCAAAATTAATGGTTTCATTTTTGTTATTTTCTAATTGTTCTAAAGTCGTATAAATTGAATTAATGAAATTCAATTTATCTCGTTCTATGTCAGAATAGCCATTCACCCGAAACCGATCTGCTTCCGTTTCGACTTTCCTTAAGCGGGCCTGGGCTTTTTCCAGCTGTTCAACGGCTCCTTCCCGCAGTTCTTCTGAATTTCGAATAGTTCTCAAGATTCTCTGTTTTCGATTATCTAATAAATCATTTAATGAAAGTAGATTCTCTTTCCATTCATTTCAAAATGTCTATGATCTCTTCCCGAACCAAACATGAATCTTTCGATTCATTTGGCTCTCACACTCAATTACTTATGGGAAATTTTCGTAGCCTTTTTATGTAATGAGCCTATCCTCTCTTCTCTATTTATATATATATATAAATTAGATTACCAATACAAGACCAGAATATTCGGAGGACTCTTCTGACCAAAAAAAAATTGTCAGCAAAGTTGTTTCTTTTCTTCAAATCCAAAGAATTCTTATTAATTTTTATGCGTAGGTCATCGATTCCGCATTGTAAAACAAAGGGGAGGGGTCAAATTCACCGTTTTTTCCAATTTTTAACCTTAAAGAGGATTCAAGCCATTTTATCGACATGAGTGTTGTATATCGAAAAAAATTGTTAAAATTTTTTTTGAAACCATTTCATTTCTGTATTAACATAGTGGTAGAAAGAGTACTACACTGCGTCTAGACTTCAAACTGTTTACTTTAACCATAGTAATAGTCCAAAATGAATCTTTGGTTAATAGAGAATCAAAGTGGATTTACCAATGAATCACGAAATGCTATGGTTCTTAAATATTTTTTCTTAATTTATTCAAAAGTAATTCGCGGGATTATGCACATTTTCTTAGTTATAACGAAAAAAAGTACAATTGGTTGGATCCAATCTATTCTTTGAAATTAACAACTCGCACACACTCCCTTTCCAAAAAAAACCAATACACCTAACACTACGCTTAGATTTATTAGATTTGTTGCTAAAATATCGGTATTAAATCCGAAACTTCCGGCGGATGGCAAGTAGCCCAAGCAAAGAAAAGAATCGGTTATATTTTTCATATGATCTCATCTCCTTTTATGGATAGACTAATTATCCTTCTATTTCTATGATTTCTATTTTTAGGTTTTTTTTCTTTTTTCTTAGTTTGTTTTAGTTATTCTTTAGTTATTAATTTAATTATTTTATTAGTTATTAATTTAATTATTTTATATAATATTATTATAGATGTATTATGTATATTATAATAAAAATATGATTCCTTATCATTAATATTATGAATTAATAATAATTATTAGTAATTATAAGTTATGGGTAATAATAACTTATTCTTATTAATATAATAATAATAATTTTATAATATAATAATAATTTTCATTTTAATACATATATATATAGTTATATATATATATATATATTAATCATATATATGTGTATAAATTTTTTAATATTATTAATATTATTATTATATTATTATAATTATATTATTATATTATAATTATATTATTATATATATATATATATTATTTAAAATTAAATATTTATTATTAAATTAAACAAAAGGATTCGCAAATAAAAGCGCTAATGCTATAACCAACCCATAAATTGTTAAAGCTTCCATAAAAGCCAGACTAAGCAATAAAGTACCTCGTATTTTTCCCTCTGCTTCTGGTTGTCGCGCAATTCCTTCTACAGCTTGCCCTGCAGCAGTGCCTTGACCAATTCCAGGTCCAATAGAAGCAAGCCCGACGGCCAACCCAGCAGCTATAACGGAAGCGGCAGAAATCAATGGATTCATGATAAGTTCCTCGCAAAAAAAAGATTGAAATAGTTATTGAATTATACGATCGATCTACCTATGTAGTTTTTTTGTGAATCCGTTAATTTAATGTTTCACAATTAGAGATGAAACGGAAGGACTTTTTAAAATCCTTATCGAAATTTACAGTAATAGCAGGGCAATTTTAGATATATAGTTAGCTCATATATAACTAGTTCATATATAATATGACATATACATATGTTTCTTCCATGCCGTAAACCAATTATTTGTTTGTGTTTTAGTTGCAATCAGATTCGAGAATTATTCTTTGTGAAATATAAAAAAAAAAAAATATTTATTGGAGGAAAATGGAAATTGGTCAAACAAAAAGTATTTTTAGGAAAAATAGGAAAAAGATCTTTTAGATGGATCTCTTTCCTATTTTTTTTTTTTTACAATTCTCTATTTAATATTTTATTATTATTATTTATTTTATTATTTTAATTGTTAAATTATTATTAAATTAAAATTATTATTATTATCCAATTATTATCAAAAATATCTTTCTATTTCTATTAATATATAATGTTTTAATATATTTAATATTTATTTATGTTTTAATTTATTTATGTTCTCTAAATCGATCATCTTGAAAGTGTATGTGTGGTGGGATAAACGAAAAAAACCATTTTTTCAAAAACTAGTAACTAGTCAATGATGGCCTTCCATGGATTCACCTATATAAGCTGCAGCTAAAGTAGCAAAAATAAGAGCTTGAATACCGCTTGTAAATAATCCCAGGAACATGACAGGTATAGGAACTACTAAAGGTACTAAAGAAACAAGAACAACAACTACTAATTCATCAGCTAATATATTTCCGAAAAGTCGAAAACTAAGCGACAAGGGTTTTGTGAAATCTTCTAAGATGTTAATCGGTAAAAGAATTGGAGTTGGTTGAATGTATTTATTAAAATAAGCTAATCCTTTTTTTGAAAGACCCGCATAGAAATATGCTACTGACGTAAGTAAAGCTAATGCAACAGTAGTATTTATATCATTTGTGGGTGCAGCTAACTCCCCATGAGGTAACTGTATTATTTTCCAAGGCAAAAGAGCCCCCGACCAATTAGAAACAAAAATAAATAGAAACATAGTTCCAATAAATGGAACCCACGGACCATATTCTTCTCCAATCTGACTTTTGCTCACGTCTCGAATGAATTCAAGAACATATTCAAAGAAATTCTGACTAAAAGTGGGAATCGTTTGCAGATTTCGAACAACTAGAATAACTGAAACTAATAAAATAGCAATTACAACCCAAGAAGTAATAAGTACTTGGGCATGCACTTGGAAACCTCCTATTTGCCAATAGAAATGTTGACCTACTTCCATAGCAGATATATCGTATAATCTTTTTAATGTGTTGATGGAACATAATATAACATTCATATTGTCCTGCCCTCGAAAAGAAATAGAACTTGAAGGGGAATTATTTTAATTCAACCATCTCCTTTCCTTTTTGATTTGTCTACTTTCATTTTTTTTTAATACTGACTAATCACATAATATTTCCGTTTGTTCTTTTTATATTTTTATTTTTTGTACGATTTAGTAATCGTATAGTAACCGATTCCATAAATCTATGAATCTCCCCAACCAAATCATATTATTTATCTTATTATTAATCAAAAATTCCGTATATAGCTAGAACGACCCTCACAAATTGCAAATATTAATTTGTTAAGAATGAATCGGATTGAAGCTATAGTATCATCATTAGCTGGAATTGAAATATCGGCGAGGTCAGGGTCACAATTTGTATCGATTAAACAAATCGTTGGAATTTCCAACGTTATACATTCTTGAAGAGCCGTATATTCTTCTTGCTGATCGATGATTATTACAATATCGGGTAACCCTGTCATATATTTAATGCCGCCAAGATATGTTTCCAAATGAGATAACTGTCTCTTCAATATAGCCGCATCTCTTTTTGGAAAACAGTTGAGTCTCCCCGTCTTTTGTTGCGTTCTCAAGTCCCTGAACTTATGAAGTTTGGTTTCTGTAGTATACCAATTCGTTAACATACCGCCGAGCCATTTTTTATTAACATAATGACACCGAGCTCTTATTGCAGCTCGCGCTACTGAATCAGCTGCTTCTTTTTTGGTACCAACAATTAAGAATTGTTTTCCCCTACTTGCTGCATCAAAAACTAAATCACAAGCTTCTGATAAAAACCGAGCAGTTCTAGTAAGATTTGTAATATGAATACCCTTACGCTTTGCAGATATATAAGGTGCCATTTTAGGATTCCATTTTCTAGTATCGTGGCCAAGATGAACTGCTTCTTCTATCATCTCTTCCAAAATTATATTCCAACATCTTTTTGTCATTTCTATTTATCCCCACACTTTTTTTTTTTTTTTTAAAAAAGTGAAAAAAAAAAGACCAGGTATTCTGAAATAGAAATAAAAAATTGTTCCGATGGAACCTTCTCTTCTATCGAAGATTGGCCATTGATACATGATCAGGCCATTTTTTTTATCTTTTTCTTTTACTACCCCCACCCCAAAACCGCGTTTAAGGGGATGAATCCGCTCTTAGGAATCGTTTAATCCTAGATTGTTCTGATGTATCACATAAATTCTTTGAAATGAAAAAAAAGAATTCTCTATGGTGGAACAAAATATCTCTCATTTCGTCCTCGAATAAATTATTCTTTTTTGTTTCCAAGATTATCTTGTTATGTTGCCTTGTCTTTGAATGGTGCATTATTCTTTTTAATCCGGTACCAACGGGTATCATTCCTCCTAAAACAACATTCTCCTTCAGACCTTTCAACCAATCTATACGACCCCGGAGAGCGGCTTTTGCTAAAACTCTAGCAGTTTCTTGAAAACTTGCTTCAGATATGAAACTTTGAGTATTCAGAGATGTTTTTGTTATTCCCAATAATAGAGCTCGGTAGCAAATCGCTTCGTCCAGGGCACGGCCCGCTCGTTCGGCTCGCAACAATCCAATTAATTCGCCGGGTGAAAAAACATTAGACATTCCATCTTCTGAAACCAAGACTTTTGATGTTATTTGACGCACAATAATTTCTATATGTCTATTATGAATGTGAACTCCCTGGGATCGATAAACTTTTTGAATTTTATTAACCAAAGAAATACGACTTTGCGCTATAGTTAGTTCAGCACTAATCAAGAATCCCCAAGGAATGCCGAGAATTCTTGTTATATGCCCGTTCCAATTGTCAATTCTCTTTTCTAGGTTCATCGATATTGAATCAATCGAACGCACTTCTAATACCTGTTCTACTTTTGGAAGACCCTGTGTTATATCACCAGATCTCGATTTTTCATATATAAATGTAACTAATATATCTCCTTCATAAAGTATTTCTCCATAATGTCCATGAACAGTTGCTCCTGGAGTCGCCAAATAAGGGTTAGCCGATCTTATTCCTACAGAATCCATTTGAACAGTTAGAACTTGACCCGATTTTAAGTGTGGTGCATTTTTCATTTGCACTATACATCCATTTTCACAAATAAATTGCCCAAGACTAATTATTGTAAACGTTTTTTCACAATAATTATGATGTATAAAATGCCAATTCAAAAAAAATGGATTTAAAACGATAGTACTGCATATATCAGGTTTATAAATTCTCTCGTTTTCGTCCATTAAATAATATTTTAATACTTGAAAAGTTTCCTTTAATTTGTCAAGTTGGAAATTATTATTCATTTTACCGTTTAATAATTCATAATCAGATCTCGATGAATAATAATTTCCAACTTGAAGGGCTATTCCTAAAGGACCTAACGAATTCTTAATTGGAATTATAGGATCTATTTGAATTTGATTAATTCCTTCTTTTGTCCCATTGTAATATTTTCTATCGTTGAATGGTCCTATTTGAAAACAATTAGATGATGACAAAATTATCAAAGATCGGCATGTCTCATTTCTATTCAACAACATACGAATAGTTCCGTGATTTTGACTAAGTGATTGTTGAATTTTTGCCTTCGAAAAAATAGAAAAAAATGGATTAATATAGGTCTGATCCGACTCATTATCCGAGATCAATCTTGAACTGGACGGATTATTCCTTTTTCTGATATATGAAATATGAGATTTCATTAAGTCAATTCTTAGAAAACCTTTAATCAAACCATTTGTACTTACTTCAACAAGAGAAGCGTGGGCATTTTCGATAGAAGAACTTTCTTTGTCTTGATCCCAATTTAAGACTAAACAAGTCCGAACTAATTGAATACTTGTATTAGAAATTCCCTGAATTGATTTTGTATTTCCAGAAAGAATATAATTAATAACTTTTAGTTCCAGATCATTTTTTTCTTGTAACATATCTTGGGGAAAAAGTTTTATTAAATTGATACCATCCGCTATTTCATATAGAATTACGGGTCGAACCAAAACAAAATACTTTTTTTTGGTAATTGTAATCCATTGGACATAGATCCAATTTTTCATTTTTTTTGATTCCTTAGAATTCTTTTTTACCGTTCCGGGTGGTATCAAGATGGCACTGTGTCGGGATATCTTATTCATCTCTCCAGGAAAATAGATATCCCCAGAAAATATTTTTAATTCAATCTTTTTTTTTTTCTTCTCCACTCGGACCAATCCGCCTACTCGACTTCTTATATTTAAAGTGATTGGTGTATCTACTCCAACGATACTATTGTTCCGTATCATTATGGAAGAAGATTCAGGTAAAATATGCACTTCCTCGGGAATGAAAAAAAATCGATCTACTTTGATTTGGTATTTTGGCTTAAATTCTTTAACTCCTTGATACTCAAATAAAAAATCCTCTTTTTTCAAAATTGAATTTATGCTTATAGTCCTATATTTAGTAATTCCTGAACTCGGTGTTCGGTATTGAGGATCATCGAAATAAGCAAGAATAGTATTTCTACGAAAAATGCCATTGATTGGTATTTCAATCGCGATACCCGAAGAGAACATTAATTCTTTGTCTCGTTCTTGAATCGATTGGAATGGAAATGAAATGATGAATCTATTTCGTCGCCTTTTTGATAATAAATCCGAAGTATCAAGGAAAATAGCAGGATGTCTAAAATGACAATGATCCATACATATGATTTGATTAAATACTGAATAATCAGGGATCATTCCTTCTTTTTTACCAGAAGGATTGAAACTAAAGAATTTATGTCGTACTTGATCATTACTTATTAAAAGGTTACAAATATTTCTTTCTCCAGTAGAAAGAGAATGAATATTCATTTGATCTTGATCCTGGCGGAGTGAAAAAGAGACTGAACCGGCTCTGTACGACCTTCCTGATAATATCCATAAATGACTTGTTTTTGGTAAGATATGGACATTACTATATCGAAATTCTGATGCATGGTACACATCGGTACTCCAATGCATTTCTCCTTCTGAGTCAGAATAAACATATTTTCGAACCTTTTCTTTCAAATTCAAAGTGTATGTTCCTGCGCGAATCTCAGCAATCACTTGTTCTGATTTTACATATTGATCATTTTGAACTAATAGAAAACTTTTTGGTGGAATAGTCACATTATGTATAATATCGTCACTTTCAATAGTTACATACAAGTTTATATAACATAAAAAAGCAGGATGCCCATGACGTGTACGTGTAGGATGAACTAAATCCTCATTGAATTTTATTTTTCCATTAGAAGGCGCTCGCACATGTTCTGCAGTACCTCCTGTGAATACTCCGCCGGTATGAAAAGTTCTTAATGTTAGTTGAGTACCCGGTTCTCCAATTGATTGGCCCGCAATAATACCTACAGCTTCTCCTAATTCCACCAAGTGGCCATGAGTAGGACTTTGGCCATAACACAATCGGCAGATCCAAGATGTATTTCCACAGGTAAAGGGGGTTCGAATAGATATTCGTTGTGTTTGAAAAGTTTTGAATCGATTGATAAGTCCAATTCCAATATTTTGATTTCTAACGGCAATGCATCGTGAACCTCGGTATATATGGTCTGCTAATACACGACCAATTAATGTTTGTATCAAAATTCTTTCTGGCATCATTCCATTCTGGATATTCACCGAAATCCCTCGAATGCTACCGCAATCTGTTCGACGTACAACAATGTGTTGAACCACTTCAACAAGTCTGCGTGTAAGATATCCAGCATCTGATGTTCGTACAGCAGTATCTACAACCCCTTTACGGGCTCCGTAGCAAGAAATAATATATTCTGTTAAAGACAGTCCTTCGCGTAAATTGCTTTGAATAGGTAAATCAATCATTTGTCCTTGTGGATCCGACATTAATCCTCTCATACCTACTAATTGGTGTACTTGAGATGCATTTCCTCTAGCTCCCGAAAAAGACATTATATGGACTGGATTAAAGGGGTCGGTCATCCTAAAATTAGGATTCATTTCTTGTCTCAAATATTCACTTGTAGCATACCATATCTCAATGGATTGGCGTAATTTTTCTACCACGTGTACATTCCCATAATGATGATGTTTTTCCAAAATAATACTTTGTTGTTCAGCATCTTGTACTAGCCATCCTTTAGAAGGTATTGTTAAAAGATCATCAATTCCTAATGAAATGGATGTAGCCGTAGCTTGACGGAATCCCAGAGTCTTTACTTGATCCAGGATGTGTGATGTATATGCCATTCCGAAGTGGTTTATTAATCTGCTAATAAGTCGTTTGATGGCAGTTCCATCTATCACTTTATTGTGAAAGACTAGATTGGCCCGTTCTGCCATAAATACCTCCATATTCCACTTAGTGGGATTTGGTTCGACAATGGATTTGAGTTAATGATTGGAAAACTTCCTTTTCTTTATCTTGATTCGCGTAGAAATTTAAAAACTATGTGATCCTAGTTGAACCGTGGAGACCTGAATTCCACACTGGTATCATAAATTTGCTTATCTTAGATATCAAACATCTATATGATTAGATACCATATGAATAGGCCCGACAAAAACCTTGTATAGCTTCTTCGATTTCTCGATAAAAATAAATATGACCAACAGTGGTTCGAATGTATATACAACGAATTTTTTTTTTTTTACTTCTTACTACTAGATAATGTCCATAAATTTCATGATAAGTACCCAAAGATTCGTAGTGAACTTCGATCGGAACTTCTCTTGACGAAATAATGCGTTGATCTAGTCGCCACCGGAACCACAAAGGACTATCTAAATCTATTATTTTCTGTTGATAAGCTCCAATTGCATCATAAGAATTACAAAAAAAAGGTTCTTTTTTTTTCGTATACTTATAGTTATTATCTCGAATTCTTTCATTTTTCGAATTTCTGCAATTACACAGATTATACCTATTTGAACAAATACCTCGACGATTCCCGTTCGTTAATACGTAAAGCCCAATAAGCATATCTTGAGTTGGTACAGAAATGGGATCCCCAATAGCCGGAGACAAGAGGTTCATATGAGAAAACATAAGTAAACGAGCTTCTGCTTGAGCCTCCAAAGATAAAGGCACATGAATAGCCATTTGATCCCCATCAAAGTCTGCATTGAATCCCTTACAAACTAATGGATGTAAACAAATAGCGCGCCCTTCTACTAAAATGGGTTGGAATGCCTGTATACCTAATCTATGTAGAGTCGGCGCTCTATTCAGCAATATAGGATGCCCCTGTATAACTTCGTGAAGTATTTCCCATACAATCGGTTCTTTTTCCCGAATTTGACTCTTAGCAATTCCTATGTTCGAAGCAAAATGTTTTCGAATTAGACCACGAATTAGAAATGTCTGGAAAAGTTCTATTGCTATTTCGCAGGGCAATCCACATTGATGTAATGAAAGTGATGGACCTACGACAATTACAGAACGCCCCGAATAATCAACCCGTTTGCCAAGAAGAGTCTCACGAAATCTTCCCTCTTTGCCCTCAATTATATCAGAAAACGATTTGTAAACCTTATTATGACCATCCTTCATTGGTTGTCCGCGGATTCCATTATCAAGGAGTGTATCCACGGCTTCTTGTACCAATTTTTCCTGACACATTACTAATTCTCCTGGCATAGATCTACTTGTTGTTAATAGATCGATAAGAGTATTATTCCGATAGATAACTCTTCTATAGAGCTCATTAATATCCGAGCTCATTAGCTTACCCCCATCGATTTGAATAATCGGTCTTAATTCGGGAGGAAGAACTGGTAAGAGACATAAAACCATCCATTCTGGTTCTATATTTGTTCGGATAAAATGCTTAGCTAATTCTATGCGTCGAACCAAAAAATTTTTTCTTCTTCCAACTTTTCGATCTTCCCATTCATTTTCATTGTCCGTGGATCCATCTTCCCCTAATTCTTTCCATTCTATCAACGAAGAATCAATAAGAATTCTCAAATCCAGATCGGCTAATTGTTCTCGGATAGCCCCCGCTCCACTTGAAATTTCTCGATTTCGAAATATATCACTACCTTGGGTAGTAAAAAAAAGTGGTATGCTGTGTTTCCAGGATTGGATTTCATATTCGAATGAACCTCGTAATCGTAAGAAAGTCGGTTTTTTAACTACGGGCCTAGCAAAAGAAAAATTTGGATAGGGATCCAATGCAATAGGATCTCCCCCTTTCAAAATCGGACGTGAAGGTTTCCTCTCATCCGGCTCAAGTAGTTACACCAAATAAAGATAAAGCAAAGGGTTTCCACTTTTAAACTCTATAAAACCCCTAATCTAAAATAAAAGGTTTACTCTTTACTCAAGTTCTTAATAAATACTAATCAACATTTCATTAGATACATTTTTTTTATTATTTATCCAATTCTCAATTACGACAGAAAAAAAATGAAATGTAAAATTCTTGAGTAGTCTACCCCCCTTCGAATAGAGAATCTCCTAAAATTGAATCTAAAAAAGGAGTATCCTGGAATTCATAAGAGATTTCCTTGTCTATGTATCATTCCATTTGATCTTTTAGGTCCAGACGTCGCCTCGACGGTTATGCCATGATGTCCTTAAGCCTATATGCGATAGATAGGCTTCTGCAACCATGATATATTTGCTTATTTGAACATAATTTCAGTTCTTTCTAAAAAAGATGGAATAGTTAATTCCACAAAATAAAAAAAAGCATTTATTTCTTTCACGAGGTACGTACAGCTAGAAATTCATATTTATTTGTTATTGAGTCGACCATAGACCAATTGCCCCCCCTTTTTTGGGAGTATTCAATACATCCATAATTCTGAGCTTCATGTTACTCATGCCAAGAGACATGTCAGATTCAGGGCATCCCAATTCAATTGAATGGAATGACAGTTTCTCATTCGGAATCTGTACAATAATAATTTGGATCAAATCACACATCGCAATATACTAGACCTTCTAATTCTTTAAGAGGTTTATCTAAAAGATTCGCGATATAACTAGGAAGACGTTTCAAATACCACACATGAGTTACTAGGCATGCCAATTTTATATAGCCCATTTGATATCTACGTATCCGAGAATCAATAAATTCTACTCCGCATTGTTCACAAAATTTTTGGTCGTCCTTTTTATCTTTGATTACTCGATAATTTCCACAAGCACAAATTCCACTTTTTATAGGCCCAAAAATTCTTTCACAAAATAATCCATCTTTTTCAGGTTTATTGGTTTTGTAATGAAAAGTATAGGGTTTTGTTACCTCCCCAACTATATCTCCATTAGGTAGGATTTTTTTTGCCCAAGCACTTATTTGTTGAGGAGAAACTGATCCAATTCGGAGTTGTTGATGTTTATATTGATCAATCATAGAATCAAAATTCTGATTAAGTCCATCCAATTAAGCTTCCTTCCTATGAATCCGGAAGTTTTTCTCAGATACAAGGAAATGATTCAGTTCCATAACCAAAGATCGTAGTTCTCGAACGAGCAATCGAAAAGATTCTGGAGCATCCGTAGGTTTAGGTATTGTTCCTCCAATGATCATAGTTCCGAGTACTTCTTGGCGAGCTTTAATATGATCAGATTTATAAGTAAGCATCTCTTGTAAGATATGAGCAACACCAAATCCTTCTAGGGCCCAAACCTCCATTTCGCCTACTCGTTGTCCTCCCTGTTTGGCCCTTCCTCTAAGGGGTTGTTGTGTAACAAGTGCATAATATCCACTGGAACGCCCATGTATTTTATCATCAACTTGATGAATTAATTTCAAGATATAAGGTTTTCCCATTATAACAGGCTGTTTCAAAGAATTTCCTGTTCTTCCATCAAATATTCTGCTTTTTCCCGGATACTCGGGTTCAAATATCCATGGATTCGATGTTTGTTTACTGGCTTCATATAATTCAGAAAATACTAGTTTTCTCGAAGCCTCTTGTTCATATCTTTCATCAAAAGGTGCTATTCGATAATGTCTATTTAGTATACCTCCCGCTAATCCGAGTGAGCATTCAAATATTTGTCCTACATTCATTCGTGAAGGTACCCCTAATGGATTGAAGACCATATCAACGGGTGTTCCATCTTGCAAATAAGGCATATCCTGTCTAGGCAAAATCTTTGAAACGATACCTTTATTTCCATGTCTCCCGGCCACTTTATCGCCTACTTTAATTTCACGTTTCTGTAATATAAATATACGAATCGTTTCTGGATTATAACTGGAACCCCCTTTTTGGTGGATCCATCTCACATCAATAACTCGACCCCTACCGCCTATAGGTAGTTTTAGACAAGTTTCCTTTGAGGTGGATACCTGAATGCCAAGTATAGCTCGTAATAATCTATCTTCCGGGGAATACGAGGATTCTTTTGCCATTTGAGGCGTTAATTTACCCACTAAAATATCGCCCGTTTCTACCCAAGATCCCAGGATCACAATTCCATTTTTGTCTAAATTTCGGAGTAAATGAGCTTCTAGGTGCGGAATTTTATTAGTGATTCTTTCAGAACCATGGCTTGTCATATAAGTCTGAATTTCATATTTACGTATGTGAAAAGAAGTAAAAATATCTTCATAGACCAGACGCTCACTAATGAGTACAGCATCTTCAGAATTGTAACCTTCCCACGGCATATAAGCTACTAATACGTTTTTTCCCAAAGCAAGTTCGCCACCAACTGTAGCGGCACCGTCCGCTAAAATTTGTCCCCTTTTAATGTATTTACCTGGCTGAACTTGGTGTTTTTGATGCATGCAAGTATTTTTGTTGGAACGTTGATATAGAGTTAATGGAATGCTTAAAGTATCCCCATTTACAAATAAAATGATCTTGTCAGTATGGATAGAAATGATGTTTCCCTCGTGTTCCGCTATAGCGGAAACCCCTGAATCTAAAGCTACTTGGCGTTCCAATCCAGTTCCAACAATGCATTTTTCGGACCTAGAAAGCGGAACTGCTTGACGTTGCATATTAGAACTCATTAAAGCTCGATTCGCATCATTATGTTCGATAAAAGGAATGAGGGAAGCTCCAATAGAAAAATATTGGAAGGGAAAAATACTTCGAAGATGAACCTGCTCCCATGCAATAGTAAGAAATTCTTGACGGTATCGAGCTGGAACAATCTGTTCCTCCTGAATATCTCGATTGAGTGCCAAAGAATTTCCCGTTCCTACCATATAGTATTCATCTCGATTTGGTGATAAATAAAGCATGCGTATTCTTTTTGATCTCTCAGAGATTTCATAAAATGGACTTTCTATAGACCCCCAACTACCAATCCTCGCATGAATTGCTAGGGATCCAATAAGTCCAACATTGATTCCTTCAGACGTGTCAATTGGACAAATACGTCCATAGTAACTAGGGTGGATATCTCGTATCCGAAAACTAGCAGTTCGTCCCGTCAATCCTCCAGGGCCCAAATAACTAAATTTTCTCCCATGAACTATTTGAGTCAATGGATTGGTTTGATCCAAAACTTGAGATAATGGATGTAATCCAAAAAAAGATTCATAAGTAGTTGTTAATGGAGTTGAAGTTACCAAATTCTGAGGAGTCGGTATCAATTTATGTCTAATTGCTCCACATAGAGTTCCTCTAACCATATTTTCTAAACGAACCAGGGCCAATCCAAATTGATCTTGTAATAGATCTGCTACGGAACGAATACGTTTATTTTTCAAATGATTTATATCGTCAAGTGTACCCATTCCAAATTTCATTCCAATCAAATGATCTGCAGCTGTCAATATATCTCGCGGTAACAAAAATGTATTGTTCTGAGGTATATCAAGATTCAGCTTTTGGTTTATATTTCGTCGACCAATTCTTCCTAATTCACATCTTTGTTGAAAAAATTTTTTATGTAATTCTTTACATAAAGATTCAGAAAATACTGGATCTCCACCTACACAAGCAAATTGTCGATAAAACTCCAAAATGGCATTTTCTTTTGACCCAATTTTTTTTTTCTCTTTATCATTCAGGAAAGACAAAAAAATTTCAGGATAACAAACATTCTCTAGAATTTCGCTTAAATTCGAACCCATAGCTGATGATAGAACTAGAATAGATATTTTCTGTTTCCTACTCACACGAGCCCATATCCTTGCTTTTCTATCAATCTCTAATTCTAATCTCCCCCCCCAATCTGATATTATGGTGCCAGTATAGACTGAAATTCCGTTATGGTCTAATTCTGACCGGTAATAGATACCAGGGCTTTGCAATATTTGATTGATTACAATTCTGTATACTCCATTTACTATAGAAGTTCCCAGGGAATTCATTAGAGGAATGTTTCCAATAAAAATAGTTTGTTCTTGTATGTCCCTACTGCTTTTCAAAATGAATCCCGCGGATACATATAATTCAGAGGAATATGTAAGCGATTCATATACGGCATCTTTTTCGTTTATAAAGGGTTCTAACAATTGATATGTTTCCACAAATAATTGAAATTCTATTTCTTGATCTGTATCTTCAATTTTTGGAAACTTTAAAAGTCCTTCTGTTAAGCCCCGATCAATGAACCTACAAAACCCTTCAAATTGTATCTGATTTAACCCCGGTAGTGTAGACATTCCTTCATTTCTACCCCGAAGTATTTTCAACTTCCCCATGAATTTGATAGAAAAATATCCCATGATTTGCATTTGCTGTCATTCTTCATCAAATCACAAGAATAAGAATAGATTTAGCAATAATGGAATTTCTGTTCTTTTTACTGAATTACATGAAATTTTACCTAACCCTGTGTATGAAATACCTATTATGAAAAGAGAAATAAATAAAATAGAATTTTATACTCAACTAGGAATTTGCAACAAAACAAACAGATAGAATCGAAATTCTACTAATATTACTATTATACTAATATAATACTATTATACTAATATAATAAATAATATATATATATATATATATGTATAATATAAATAAATACATAAAAAATATAAAAATAGAAACGAATTGATGAATAATTCCACATTGATTTCAGGTTTTTTTAAGGAATATCAAAACAAAAAATAAATTCCATTTCTACCATTATATTATTATGATATTACATATTCGAATTCGATTGGATACTAGAAAAAAAAATGAATTCCGGATTTGCTCTGCTCGCTGAGATAAAGACCTAATTAAAGAATCAGAAACAATATAGAATTGATTTTTTTAGCACTTCACTTTTTCATTCAATTGTTCAAAAATTTGAATTCGCAAAGAAGAGAGATATTTTTATCTATTTTTTTTTAGAATTGGAGAGTACGATTAGAGTGCGTAAAATTAGAGTGTGTAATAAGGCTTGTATTTATTAAACATGCACAGATCTAACTCCAGCTATATATATATATATATATCTAGATGTAGATATATGTCTATTAGCAGTCATATTCGTTCGGGACAGCATATGACATGTCGTGTTAATTTGAAATTTTCTATTCAATCCATTTAATTTAATAAATAATTATCAAAAAAAGGGAAGGGGGAGAAGCACGAGAATTTCTTGCAAATTCCCTATAGTATAGGTATTATATATGGATAAAATGCCCAATTAGATAATATCTGTGTAACAATTTTAATTTGTGTTCTAGGGTTTACATATACTAGCAGTTGCTGTTATAATTGAAATGGATAAAGTTTTTTTTTTCAATAAAAAAAGAAGTTTAGAACCCCCCTTCCCTTGGGGGGGGGTATTCTCTCATATATATATTAGTTTTATATATTTATAATAATAGTTTATAATAGTTTTATAGTTTTGGCGGCATGGCCGAGTGGTAAGGCGGGGGACTGCAAATCCTTTTTTCCCCAGTTCAAATCCGGGTGTCGCCTGATAGACAAGAGATTTGAAATAGTGTATTACATTTTTTTGATAGAATTCTTTTTTTCCAGCAGAAGCAAGTGGGGGAAAAGGACTCTTGGGACTTGTTTGTGTTTGATTCTAAATTTTAAGCATCGGGAGGTTTGTTTGTTCTAAAAAAATGCTTTAAATCTTTTCGTCTCGGATTCAAGGAAAGATTCCACTAGTGAAAAGAAATCAATAAATCTTGAAATAATAATCCTTTCAATCCACAACTATTGTTGTGTCCGTCTACTGACTGAATCTTTAATTAGATTGAAAAAGAATTAAATAGTTAAAAAGAATTTAATAGGCAGGGCAGGCTATCTTCCGATTAACGAATCGAGAGACGTTAAGGATTAGATCAAATGGAAATAAGAGTATAAGTATGCAAAGTAATCTGTCTTGATTCTTTTTTTTTTTTTTACTTAATGAAATTACTTAACTTAAAAAAATGGGGGGATAAAACATAGGTCTTATTATTCCTACCTGTTATGTTAATAATATTAATTCCCTTAATTTAATACTTCCAAGGATGTTTCCGGATATTTTGTTTATGTTTATCCGATTTTTAAAAAAATCATATTATATTAAGTTAGAAATCATATCATATAAGAACTTGTTAGATGTTTTACTAGAATTGATTGGATTGTTTCGTCAATGGTGTTAGCCCGGAATCCTTTTTTTTTACTCTGTATCAGCAATTTCACTATTATTATAGTATTATTAGTGAATAATAAAAAATAAAAGAAAATAAGAAAAATTTGTGAACAAAAATGAAATAATTCCTTCATATTGATAGAGATAGGAGACAAAATTTACATGGATATAGTAAATCTTGCTTGGGCTGCTTTAATGGTAGTTTTTTCATTTTCTCTTTCCCTTGTAGTATGGGGAAGAAGTGGACTATAAGGATACTAATAATTGAGTTAAGGGATCAAAGTATCCATTTTTTTTTATAGTTGGGTTTTAAAATTTTTGTGAACTATATGAATTAAAGTATTTAATTCATACTAATTAATTGAATTCAAATATAAAATATATCTGCATTTCGCAGTTTTATTATATTTTAGTCGTATACTATATTTATTCTATGGATAAGGATAACATATAAATCAAAAATACTCTTTCAATCAAACAAATATTTGAATAATTCCCATAGTCGTATTTTGAAAATAAATAGATTATTATGTATCGATTGAATCAATGACTATTCACGATTTCATAATTGAATCAATTACATAGTATATCCAAGCTAAAGGAATGTTATGGTAAAACTTCGTTTGAAACGATGTGGTAAAAAGCAACGTGCGACTTGAAAGACATGATTCGATTGGGTGTGGATTCTTACATCCGCCATTTTATTCTAGTATATAGAAATTGAGATGCTCTTGACTCGACATCGTTTGTTTTGTTCCACTAGAACTTATTGTTTTGGGGACGGGAGAAGGATTGATGATGTAAATATTACATGATGGAGTTCATTTCTCAGGGGCAAGTGTCTAAGGTTAGTGAAAATTAATAAGTTAGAACAACTTCGTAAGTATCTTTTTGATAGAGAAATCGAAAGGATCCAATTCGAGCTTCGAACAAGGTTCAAATTTATTTGTTGGAATTGGTAAAACTATTTCGATCAAAAGTGTATCCGCGGGAATCAACCTTCTATTTGTATGATTTTTTCATAGAAAGAAAAAAAAATGGTATGTTGCTGCCATTTTTAAAACGATTAAGGATTCCCGAAGTAATGTCTAAACCCAATGATTCAAGAAAAAACTAAAAGATCCTGTAACAAGTAAATACCTTTTTTTTTTCAAATTGTCTCATCAATTCTATTAGAAATAGAAAAAAAAATTCTAAAGAAGCACAGGCAAGAAAAGGGGGTAGAGACCACTCAATAAATTCAATAAATGAAATACCTAAAGGCTTTGTTTTCCTTTGAGTTATCGGGTTGCAAATAAGAAAAAATATATATATATATTTAAACCATAGTTTAATTGATTTGATAATTTTATTGATATATTTAACATCAGAATTTTATACATAGACATAAATTTTTAATTTCCTCGAGCCGTACGAGGATAAAACTTCTTATACGTTTCTAGGGGGGGTGCATTGTTCATCTATATCTATCCCAATGAGCCGTTTATCGAATCGTTGCAATTGATGTTCGATCCCGAAGAGAGGGAAGAGATCTTCGAAAAGTGGGTTTTTATGATCCAATAAAGAATCAAACCTATTTTAATATTCCTGTTATTCTATATTTCCTTGAAAAAGGGGCTCAACTCACAGGAACTGTTCAGGATATTTCAAAAAAAGCAGGTGTTTTTATGGAACTTAGCTCTAATCAACAAACGAAATTAAATTAATGAAAAAAAAAAGAATTCCAGCACATATAGTGATATATATAGTCGATAGTAAATAAATGAAATAATAGAATATTCAAAACAAAATAAAATATTTCTATGATTTTTTATTGAATGGCTATCAAATGACTATTCATCTATTGTATTCTCATGTAAATAGAGAAAAAAAAAACACTATGGAAAAATGGTGGTTCAATTCCATGCTGTTTAATAGAGAGTTCGAATACAGGTGTGCATTAAGTAAATCAATGGATAGTTTTGGTCCTACTATTGAAAATACCAGTGTAAGTGAAGATCTCCAAATTTTAACTGATATAGATAAAAAAACTCATAGTTGGAATGATAGTGACAATTTTAGTTACAGTTTTTTTAATTATTTAGTAGGTGTCAGGAACATCCGGAATTTCCTATCTGATGAAACTTTTTTTGTTAGAGATAATGAGAAGAACGGTTATTCCATATATTTTGATATTGAAAATAAAATTATGGACATTAACAATGATCATTCTTTTCTAAATGAATCAGAATTTTTTTTTTCTAATTGTAACAATTCTAGCTATCTGAATAATGTCTTTAAGAGTGATGATGATCATTACATATATAATACTAAATTTAGTTGGAATAATAACATTAATAGTTGCATTGATAATTGCATTGATAGTTATCTTCGTTCTGAAATCTGTAGTGATAGTTACATTTTAGGTGATAGTGACAAATACAATGACAGTTATTCTTATAGTTCCATTTGTGGTAAGAGCAGAAATAGTAGTGAAAGCGAGAATTATAGTTCTAATTATAGTTCTAGTATAATAACTAGCACGAATGATACAAATGATAGTGATTCTGAAAGTTCGAATAATCTCGATGAAGTCAATGAAACTCAAAAATACAAGCATTTGTGGGTTCAATGCGAAAATTGTTATGGATTAAATTATAAAAGATTTTTAAAATCCAAAATGAATATTTGTGAATACTGTGGGTGTCATTTGAAAATGAGCAGTTCAGATAGAATCGAACTTTCGATTGATCCAGGTACTTGGAATCCTATGGATGAAGACATGGTCTCTCTGGATCCCATTGAATTTCATTCAGAAGAGGAACCTTATAAAGATCGTATTGATTCTTATCAAATAAAGACAGGATTAACTGAGGCTGTTCAAACAGGCACGGGTCAACTAAATGGTATTCCTGTAGCAATTGGAATTATGGATTTTCAGTTTATGGGGGGTAGTATGGGATCTGCAGTAGGTGAGAAAATTACCCGTTTGATCGAATATGCTACCAATAAACTTTTACCTCTTATTCTAGTATGTGCGTCCGGAGGAGCACGTATGCAAGAAGGAAGTTTGAGCTTGATGCAGATGGCTAAAATATCTTCTGTTTTATATAATTATCAAACAAATAAAAAGTTATTCTATGTATCGATCCTTACATCTCCTACTACTGGTGGGGTGACAGCTAGTTTTGGCATGTTGGGGGATATTATTATTGCCGAACCTGATGCTTACATTGCATTTGCGGGTAAAAGAGTAATTGAACAAACATTGAATAAGCCAGTACCCGAAGGTTCACAAGTGGCTGAATATTTATTCGATAAAGGCTTATTTGATTCAATCGTACCGCGTAATCCTTTAAAGGGAGTTCTGAGTGAGTTATTTCAGTTCCATGCTTTCTTTTCTTTGACTCAAAATGAAAAATAAGGTAGAGCAAAAAATTCTTTTTTTTTTCATTTTTCAACTTCAAATAAAATAAATTATGAGACAAAAATACAAAATTAGAACATACAACAGCAAAGTAATAAGATAATAATAAAAATAATAGAAGAATAGTCAGAAAAAAAAGGTGTATTATCATACATATGTTTGTTTTTTCTAGAAATAGAAGATGAAATCAATCAATTTATTTAGTTATACATTTTTTTTTTTTCGATTATATTTGTACTTTTGATTCTATTATATTATTTATTTATTATATTTATTGATTTTTTAAAATTTTGGATTTATTATATATTTATTATAATCTATATAAATAAGATATAAATAAGAATAAGAAAAATATTTAAAATATTAATATAACTTTTTCATTTTATATTAAATTAATATAACTAATATAAAAATAATATATATATATCACAGGTACAAATAGTAAATCGAGGTACCCATTCTATGATAAACTTACCTTCCTTTTTTGTGCCTTTAGTGGGCCTAACATTTCCGGCAATTACAATGGCTTCTTTATTTCTTCATGTTCAAAAAAACAAGATTTTTTAGATACGGGTAGTAGGGACAAATCTGATATATTTTTTTTAGATCTGGAAGCAATTAGATGAATTATTCCTAAAGCTTTACATTTAAATAGTGCTAGTGGATTAAAGTTACTTCAGAAACAAAGAAAAATAAAGTAAAATTCATTTGTGTTGGTTTTTTTTTCTTTCCTAATTGTAATATGTAATAAAATATAAATTGGATTTAATATAACATGAATATAATTTTGCGATTAGAACATATACGAGTAGACCCTATAATAGAGTCTCGAAAAATAAGCAATTTCTTCTGGGCCTTTATCGTTCTTTTAGGTTCATTAGGGTTGTTATTGGTTGCAATTTCCAGTTATCTTGGTATGGATTATTTAATTTTGTCTGAGAAAATTTATGATTTTCCATTTATTCCACAAGGGGCCACGATGTCTTTCTATGGAATTGCGGGTATCTTTATTTGTTTTTATTTGTGGTGCACAATTTTGTGGGATGTGGGTAGTGGTTATGATATCTTCAATAAAAAAGATAAAGTAGTATGTTTTTTTCGTTGGGGATTTCCTGGAAAAAATCGTTGTATTATTCTCCGAGTACCTATGAAAGAGATTCAGTCCATCAGAATAATAACAGGAGTTCAAGAAGGGGGTATTTTTACTCGTACCTTTACTTATTATAGTATCGTTTACATGGAAACCATGGAACAGGGGTTTATTCCCTTGACTCGTATTGAAGATAATTTGACTCCACTAGAAATTGCACAAAAAGCTGGAGAATTAGCCATATTCTTGGGTGTACCACTTTTGTATTGATGAGAATTTGACTCCACTAAAAATTGCACAAAAAGCTGGAGAATTAGCCTATTTTTTACGTGTACCGATTGAAATATTTATCGATGGGACATTCTTTGGTTTCGAAATACGACTATAATATTCATTACCCGAAGTGCTCTTTTGTGTATTCATCAAAAAGAATAATTGCGTCAAATCTTAACTTAGTAATTGATATCTATAATATTTATTTTTCTTCATTCGACTTTACATTTACAGTGGATTCCTTCGATTTCTGTATTCTTTCTAAATTCAACAAGGCAAGAACTAACTCCCGAATTGCAAATAAAAAACGCAGGAATAGATTATAGATTTATATATATAGATAGGTTCTATGACTTGTAATAAAACTTATACTTGATAGAAAGATTATTATCATATAGAGTTGACGAATGAGGTGAAGTTGAATTCATTAAAGATGAAAAATGGCAAAAAAGAAAGCATTCATTCCTCTTTTATATCTTGCATCTATAGTCTTTTTGCCCTGGTGTATCTCTTTCACATTTAAGAAAAGTCTGGAATCTTGGTTCACTAATTGGTGGAATACTAGACAATCTGAAATTTTCTTAAATGATATTCAAGAAAAGAGTATTCTAAAAAAATTCATAGAATTTGAGGAACTTTTTTTCTTGGATGAAATGCTAAAAGAGTACTCGGAAACACGTTTACAAAACCTTCGTACTGGAATCTACAAAGAAACAATCCAATTAATCAAAACGTACAACGAAGATCGTATCCATACAATTTTGCACTTATCGACAAATATAATCTGTTTCTTTATTATTAGTGGTTATTCTATTCTAGGTAATCAAGAACTATTTATTCTTAACTCTTGGGTTCAAGAATTTCTATATAATTTAAGTGACACAATAAAAGCTTTTTCTATTCTTCTATTAACTGATTTATGTATAGGATTCCATTCGACCCATGGTTGGGAACTAATGATTGGTTCTGTCTATAAAGATTTTGGATTTGCTCAGAATGATCAAATTATATCTAGTCTTGTTTCGACTTTTCCAGTCATTTTGGATACAATTTTTAAATATTGTATTTTCCGTTATTTAAATCGCGTATCTCCGTCACTTGTAGTGATTTATCATTCAATGACTGACTGAAAAAACGATCCATTGATCCAATTTTTAAGTTTGTTTTTTTTTGTATAAAAGCTAAACATTATACAAAAAAATGGACTTTTTCTTTTTCTTTCTTTTTACCTCCTATCAAGGGATTTTTTCTATATTCCAGGAAATTCATTTTAGTAAATAGCAGAATCATGGATAGGGAACTATGACAGTGACCTACCTAATCTTATTGTAGAAATTTTCAGGATCAATGATTAGACCATGCAAACTAGAAATGCTTTTTCTTGGATAAAGGAAGAGATTACTCGATCTATTTCCATATCGATTATGATATATATAATAACTCGAGTATCCATTTCAAATGCATATCCCATTTTTGCACAGCAGGGTTATGAAAATCCACGAGAAGCAACCGGCCGTATTGTATGTGCCAATTGCCATTTAGCTAATAAGCCCGTGGATATTGAGGTTCCACAAACGGTACTTCCTGATACTGTCTTTGAAGCAGTTGTTCGAATTCCTTATGATATGCAAGTGAAACAAGTTCTTGCTAATGGTAAAAAAGGGGCTTTGAATGTGGGGGCTGTTCTTATTTTACCGGGGGGGTTTGAATTGGCTCCTCCCGATCGTATTTCGCCTGAGATTAAAGAAAAGATAGGTAATCTGTCTTTTCAAAACTATCGCCCTACAAAAAAAAATATTATTGTGGTAGGTCCTGTTCCTGGTCAGAAATATAATGAAATCACCTTTCCTATTCTTTCCCCAGATCCCGCTACTAAGAGAGATGTTCATTTCTTAAAATATCCTATATACGTAGGCGGGAACAGGGGAAGGGGTCAGATTTATCTTGACGGGAGCAAGAGTAATAATAATGTTTATAATGCTACAGCAGCAGGTATAGTAAAAAAGATTATACGAAAAGAAAAAGGAGGATACGAAATAACTATAGTGGATGTATCGGATGGACGTGAAGTGATTGATATTATACCCCCAGGGCCAGAACTTCTTGTTTCAGAGGGTGAATCTATCAAACTTGATCAACCATTAACCAGTAATCCTAATGTGGGTGGATTTGGTCAAGGGGATGCGGAAATAGTACTTCAAGATCCGTTACGTGTCCAAGGTCTCTTGTTCTTCTTGGCATCCATTATTTTGGCACAAATCTTTTTAGTTCTTAAGAAGAAACAATTTGAGAAGGTTCAATTGTCCGAAATGAATTTCTAGGCTCTCGGATTTATCAACATATTTAGTTCGTAAAAAGAACGAAATTCTTGTTGATAATTTATGTAATTCTATTCTGTATAATATAAAAAATAAATATATATATATATAATAAAATATATATATATAATATAATAAAATAAAAAAGTATGGACAGATATTATCCAAGAAAAGATGTTTTGAATAAATTAATGAAGTTTATTTTTCAAAAACATCATTAAAAAAAGGAAGTTTTTTGAAACATCAGAAAAAGTTATCCATTGATTCATTTATACGAATAAAAAATATTATGATTATTAAGAACTCAACAGGACCCCCTCGAATTCGTTAAAGAAAGAGTGGATCCCTGTTGAGTTCTTACGCTTTTATTTCGAAAACTCAAATAATATGATTCCTACAGGGATGAGCCCAATCCGGAATATGAACCATAAAAGAAAATACCAATTAAACCGATCACAGGAATACCAGTTACAGTACCTATTATCCAAAGAGGAATTCTTCCAGTAGTATCGGCCATTTATCCCACTTTCCTCCACATTTGATCAAGTAGTCAGTCATGCTAAAGACATAAACAGTCATAGATAATTATGAAAAATGATATCCTTCCGAATGTGATAAAAGAATTCCTAATATATATATATATATATTATTTACTATTCCCTTTTCTTCTTTTTCTTCTATTAATTGAAGAAATAATTTGAAAATAAAACAGCAAGTACAAAAATGAGTAATAACCCCCAGTAGAGACTGGTACGATTCAATTCAACATTTTGTTCGTTTGGGTTTGATTGTGTCGTAGCTCTATAATTCGGATTAGGTTTATCGTTGGATGAACTGCATCGCTGATATTGATCCCAAAAAAGAAACGGTGGGTACCGCAAGTCCGTGAACAGCCAACCATCGTACTGTAAAAATTGGATAGGTCCTATCTATGGTCATTGGAGCCTCCTAAAAAGATCTACTAAATTCATCGAGTTGTTCTAAAGAATCAAAACGGCCAGTTATTAATGGAATTCCTTTTCGGCTCTCTGTAAAATACTCGTTTGGGCGGGGGCTTCCAAATACATCGTAAGCTAAACCCGTGCTGACAAATAACCAACCTGCAATGAATAGGGAAGGTATAGTAATACTATGAATAACCCAGTATCGAATACTGGTAATAATATCAGCAAAAGAACGTTCTCCTGTGCTTCCAGACATGTCGAACTCCACATATTCTTGTACAGTCAAAAGGGGGATCGATTCCATAAAAGACGAGATCAGTAAGTCGAAATTTACTGAAATATAATCCTTGTTAGATCGTCCATTTTGTACCAAGGGCGTCTTTTGAGTATACCGAATCAGTATAACTATCCTTATTATAACACAGCAACGAAATTTCACAATCAGTGTCGAAATCTAGTACTAGATAAGTTTTTTCTTCTTTTTTTATTGGTTGTCTCGATGTACTCAATAGAAAAATATAAAATTTCTCAAAGTTTGAGAATAAAAAAAATTATAGTTATAGTAAGAGTATAAAATGAGGGTTCTCCCTATTGCATTATTAGTTTCAGACTAGAAAACTAAAGATCAATTAAACACAATAAAATATGGAGAGAAAAAAACAATTGAATCCTAGTTTTGAGTTATCTGATACCCTTTTCCTTCTCGTTGTATATATTCAAATAGAAGAATGGAACTCACTACAAAAACAATAGAAAAAATTAGATACAAGAAAAAAAGGAGGTCAAAATAAAATAGATTTTTTTTCCTATTTTCTTTCATATTAATTCAAAGTTAAATAAATTTAAACAACAAAATTATCTTATTATTTTACTTTTTTGTTAAAATATTCTTTATTATTCTTTAATATATTAGATAAAGAATATTTTAATTTAATTAGATTAGCTTACTCAATTCATGAGTTGCTCAATAAATCTGTTGATTTGGAATCACAGAATGGGTAGATGTCACAGATGATTAATTGATTTCTTAACTATGTCACTATATTTATTTTTGTTCGTCTGTAATAGTTAATTGATGAATCTTAAATTTTCAAATTGTATCTTTCAAGTGAGATTTTTATTTATCTTCTTTTTTTTTCTCTCAAAAATGGAAATTTAGGGAAGTGCTTTATAAACATATGTATAAAAAGAACATATTTCATTTAGCTTTTTTATGTCCACTATAACTAGTTATTTCGGTTTTCTATTAGCGGTTTTAACTATAACCTCGGTTCTATTTATCGGTCTGAATAAGATACGACTTATTTGATTTGAAATTCTTAAATAAAATTCAATTCATTGGAAATTTCGGTATATTCAAAATATTTTATAGTTCCTTACCGTGTCAATTTACAATTTTTGGTCATTGAGATTCATGATCAATACAGATTATAATATTTAAGGATAGATATTACCTCCCCCTTTCCCTTTCGAACAAATAAAAATGATTGAAGTTTTTCTATTTGGAATCGTGTTGGGTTTAATTCCTATTACTTTGGCTGGCTTATTTGTAACTGCATATTTACAATACCGACGAGGTGATCAGTTGGACCTTTGATTAATTAATGTTTCGTTTGTTTATTGATCCCCTATTTATTTGTTTTAATCCTAATCCGCAATGGGTCAAAAAATTCAGACTTTATACTGCTGTTCAATTATTTTTATTTCAGTGTAATTCTCAATTTAACAATAATAGAGAATAGAGTCGCGCTCTATAGGATTTGAACTATCACGCTCTGTAGGATTTGAACCTACGACACCGGGTTTTGGAGACCCGCGTTCTACCGAACTGAACTAAGAGCGTTTTATTCTCATAATTTTTTTTTTATATGATTCCACTACATCTTGCATACATATATTTATATATGCAAGATGTAGTGGAATCAATCGGTCCCCTATTTATTGTTCGTTCAATTGTTCATATGATAAATAATATCAATATCATATGATAAGTAATAGTTAAGTATAGGGATGACAGGATTTGAACCCGTGACATTTTGTACCCAAAACAAACGCGCTACCAAGCTGCGCTACATCCCTTTCTATTGGTTTCCAGTGTCATTGTAAAGAATCTTTGTCTTGTTTTCCACATTTTTCTTTTTCGTTTTTTCCTATCCTATATTATAGGATAGGAAAGAATATTAAATAAAAATAAAAAATAATATTACAAATAGAAAATTAAATAATTTTTTAATTAAATAAAATAATTTAAAATATTCGTTAAAGAATAATTCATACGTAAGTTCGTACGTAATTAATAAAATTAATTTAAATTAATTTAAATTAATAATTAATATTATAATTTATAATTAAAAAAATATATAATATATATATAATATAGTATAGGTAATAATATAGTTAAATTAAATTTACATTTACGAAAAACAAAAAAATATAATATATTATATAATCAAAATAAATATAATAAATAATGGAATCAAATAAAAAAAAATACTTAAAAAAAAAGGAGGATTTGAAATGCGATATCTAAAAACATATCTTTCCGTGGCACCAGTAGTAAGTACTTTATGGTTCGGGGCTTTGGCGGGTCTCTTGATAGAGATCAATCGTTTTTTCCCAGATGCATTGATATTTCCCTTTTTTTCATTCTAGTTATTGGCACGGGAAGGGGTAAAGAAAATTATAGATCCAATTAAATATCTGTAATTAATCCCCTCTTCTTTATTTCTTCTTTTTTAGAATTAGAATAGAATAAGTTAAAAAAGATAAAGAATAAAGGTGGATTTGGCCTTAGTGAAACTCGGAATCTGGTTCAGGCTTTAATGGAATTGAATTCTTAATTCAATTCCATTTCTATTAATAATAGAGTGAGACCAGAAATCGAAACAGAATGGATAGAGCGGAGGCAACAATATCATACAAGATACTTAAATGAAAAGAAAATATTGTACTGTGATTCGAAACGAAATATAATTAAAAATCATTGTATTATATTACCTAATTATTACTGTACTATATTAATTGGAACGAAATCTTTTATAATTTTTTTTTGAATTATTCACTTTTACTTTTTTTCGTTCCTTTGTTCTTCGTTTCGAATCCAAAAATAGAAGAGTTAAGTGAATTAAAAACCCAAAGGAGGTTCATGGCCAAGGGTAAAGATATCAGAGTAACTGTTATTTTGGAATGTACCAGTTGTGATCAAAAGAGTGTTAATAAGGAATCAACGGGTATTTCCAGATATATTACTCAAAAAAATCGACATAATACACCTAGTCGATTGGAATTGAGAAAATTCTGTCCCTGTTGTTGCAAACATATGATTCACGCGGAAATAAAGAAATAGAGAAAATTGATCTCTTATGTGTTACCTTTCCAACTAAGGAGTATAACATTTAAAATGATCCATTTTTCATATATGTATTCATATATAATTTTCTTATTATATACATATATCATTAATATATATATATATAATTCTATTATATTTATTTCATTTATTTCACATTATAAATATATATATATAATATATATATATATATATGATATATGAAAAAGTAAGAATAGAAATAACAATTTTAAAGAAACGCGTTTTTGGGAATAGGAATAAGCAAACCATGGATAAATCTAAGCGACTCTTTCTTAAATCCAAGCGATCTTCAAAGCGATCTTTTCGTAGACGTTTGCCCCCGATCCAATCGAGGGACCAAATTGATTATAAAAACATGGGTTTACTTAGTCGATTTATTAGTGAACAAGGAAAAATATTATCTAGACGCGTGAATAGATTGACCTTAAAACAACAACGATTAATTACGATTGCTATAAAACAAGCTCGTATTTTATCTTCGTTACCTTTTCTTACTAATGAAAAAAAACCATTTGAAAAAAGCGAGTCGACCATTAGGACCACTACTGCGTTTAAAAAAAAAAAAAATAGGTTCAAATTTAAGAAATTTAAATTCAACTAAAGAGTAACTCTTTTTTTTTTGAGTGTGATTGTTTATTTTGATGACTTTATCATATTAATTCTCTTTTATCATACAAATTTCTATTCTATACCTTCCCGGAGTTCAGTCTCCGGGGAATTTTAGTTTTTATGATCTCGTTGGCAATCATAAAAAGACAATTTTCTTTAACTATAGCTATTTGTGCAACTATTTTACGATTAAGAAGCAATTGCCTCTTGTATAGATTATATATTAGATTATTATAAATATAGTATACTTTTTTTTTTTCGCTAATAACTGCATTTATTCGACTAATCCATAAACTGCGAAAATATCTTTTTTTCTTATCTCTATCTCGATGAGACGAAACCAAAGCTTTCATTTTCTGTTGAGAAATAGTTCGAGTAAGTTTTGAATGAGCCCCGCGAAAGCTTGATGTAAATAAACTATTTTTTGTTCTCCGTTTCCGAGCTATATATCCTCGTTTAGTTCTAGTCATTGAATAAATGAGATTTTGGCGAATAACTATTTCATTTTCATTTTTTTTTTCAGTTATTCTTTTTTTTTTTCTTGCTAGTTTATTAATAACAAAAATGGATTCTTCCTATATATAAAAAAAAAAATTCCAATGGCTTTTGCTACTATAACCTTCCCAACCACGATTTTTTTTCTAAGTATTTAACCTTGAAATAAGAAATTGTATTGATATGATACTAGGTATCAAAAAACATAGTAAATTAAATAGGACATAGATAAAAGAATGGGTTCCATCGTTTCTATGATTTTTTTTAAAACGGCTAGGTCCTCTCTATACACCGGAGCCCCTTCTTTCATTCAATCTTTATTTAATCAATGTTATTGTTAACTTGTACAGTTGGCACTCTTTGGCTCTACCCATGAAATATCTAGTAATAGGTTTTTCACAACGAAATCTAGTTATACAGTAACGGTATTTAAGTATGAAGATTAGCTGGGTAGCTGACCCTCTTATTTCGTTCTTGCAAAGTCAATTAAGGGTATAATTATCTTTTAATAGCTTTTTCTCCGCTTAATGGTAACCATTTGTTTCCAATGGGAAAGTCTTTATCATCTTAAATTGCAAATTGAGGTGATTGGGTTTCCACCAATCGAAACCATAAATTTCATACATGATATAAAAATGTTTATTATTTTTTTAATATTAATAGATTTTTTTTAGTTAAGATAGTGTGAATGGATTTCTTAGTATATGATCTAAACGAGTCGCACATACACCCTAGTACATGTCCCTCGGCGCTGAGGACATCCCCGAAGAGCGGGGGATTTTGTGACATTTCGAATTGGCTGTCTTGTGTTTCTAATAAGTTGTTTCATAGTTGGCATATGTTGTTGAGTCCTATATATATAATGAGCCGGTTTAGATCAATCCTAACCTGATGATTAGGAATTACTTATATTCTTTATTTATATTCTATATCTATATAATAGATTAATTATATTAACGTTATATTAAAAAAGTCATATGTTATATATATATATTAATTAATTTAATTAAATTCAAATTAAGAGAAATTATATTAAATTAAGAGTATTAAGAAGATAAAATGAAATTTCAAATTCTGTATTTGAGAAAAATCTTTGCTATTAATTTAATATTCAAGATCTATTATCCCATCAATAATCCCGAGGGCTTGGGCTTCTTCTGGTGTCATAAAACTATCCCTTTCCATACCTGTTAATATAGCCCGATAACTTTGGCCCGTTCTTCTTGCATAAGCCCTTATGACACTTTTACGTATTCTCCTTATTTCACCCGTATCCAAAAAATAATTTGCCAGCTCTCCCTCATAAAAAGAGGAAGCGGGTTGGTGGATCATTACCCTGATTATATAACTTAATAAAAAAATGTTTCCTTTATCTTGATAAATGATGAGGATTTCCCCTGGTAAATATTTTTCTTTATTCCTCAAACTAAGTTGAAAAGGATAAATACAAATAAGAAAATAAATGAACAAAGATAACATTCAATAACCGTACAAGCATTTTCTGTGTATTGATGCATACGGCTTTTCCATGTATGCAATTTCTTTTTTTTCTTCTATGGATAGAGTATTTTTTTTTGTCTATGAGTTTTTTTTTCTCCGTTTATGTTATGGATTTTTTTCTTCCATTGAGGAAAAAAAGTATAAAATCTACTGAGTCTTTTAGATCCAGATCCTTAAATGATAAAGGATACAATAAACCAACCTTTCTTTTTATTTTTGAATATTTTTTTATAAATTACTATGACGGTTCCGTTGCTTTCTTATTTCGTCTTGTTTGTTATTCAGCAATCCGAAAGTTTCTTTTTTTTTTATCATATATATATATATATTAATATTAATTAATTAATTAAAATTAATATTGTTAAAAGCTTTCTGGTATGAAAACTAAAAACAAAAAAGTCTGTGACACTAAAACTAAACTAGGTTCCTGTCTTGATATGATAGATCAAACAAAATCGTAAATGTCCTTTCTTTCATACTACTCTTTCTATATATAATCGAATGGTTTAAAAAACAAAAATTTGTATATCGAATTTGAAGTACCATGCTATTATTACTTAAGTATTTTTATGGCGAAGGTATAGTCTTTATATATATATTCTCAAATCAAAGAATCATTGGCGCCAAGCGTGAGGGAATGCTAGACGTTTGGTAATATCTCCTCCTGATAAAACAAAGGCTCCCATTGAAGCGCTATATCCCATAGCTATTGTGTATACGGCAGAATCTGACACTGTCATCATATCAAAAAGAGCTAGTCCAGGTAATACCCCCCCACCCAGACACTGTACAAACATAAAGATATCTTGGGTACTGTCCTCTATAGTGAGATATGCTATAATACCACAAAGTTGATTCGATATTTCAGTCTCAACCGCTTGACATAAAAAAAGTACTCTTAGTCGATAAAGTACATGGATTAGGATTCAATTTTATCCCTTAAGAGCCGTACATGCACCTTTTGATGCATACGGTTCATCAAAAATCATATAAACAAAAAAAGGAATCAATGTGTCGATTTCAACTCTTTTTCCCTTTTCATAATGGACTTTTTCGGACTTTTAACGAAAAAAATATACTAAATTTATTGAACTAACTTTTCATTGATGTATTGCTTTCATCGAGATAGAACTCCAATCACAATGTAATTTTCTTGTTTCTGAATGGACTTCTTCAATTCTTTTAGGTTTCGTTTCTGCTCTGAGTAAAGATCTGCCCGATTTTTATTTGCACATATAGGATAAATATTACAATACCATGTCTTTTTGTTATGACTTCTCTCTTTTCTTAATTTATTATTTCATGTTTTCTGTAAAATATATGATATAATAGAAGTAGTAATCGTAGATATATTATCAATTGGGTTTTTTTTCTAAACGGAGCCTGGGTATTTCGTTTTATTGGTCCAACCAAATTAACCATAAATTTTTTCTAAATTTTGACTCGAATAGTAATCTAGATAGCCCCCTCCCAAAAAACTAAAAAATCGATCGAATTGCACTTCGTTACACTTCACGCTCCAAATTTTTTATGATTCAATCATTCTTTCTTTTTGGGGGGTGAAAGAGAGGATATCTCGATCGGGAGAGAACGGGGAAATCCCATATGACTCAATATATCTTACAAGTCGCACTATAACTCAACCCAAGATCCATCCTGGTCGTCAGGAAAACAAAAAGGTATTTTTGGAACACCAACCGGCATAAAATAGAAAAAAAAAGTCGCTAACAGAATCCCTTTAGTGTGAAAACATAAGAATAGGTTTATTATATTTGCTAAAAACGATTTGCTTTTATCATATTGTATTTTTTATCATATTGCATTTTTTATAAATCATAAAAAGAGGAATACTAAATAAAGATAAACTAAAGTTGTTACGAATGGGTCTTTAGGGTGATAAACGAATATGCCTGCATTTCCTTATTTTTATTTTATTATTTCCTTTACTTATTATTTATTTAATTTAAATAAAATAAATACTCATAGGTAAAATTGTCGCCCCTACCATTGCGTATTGTTACTTATTAGGTATAAAATAGATCTGCTTCTTCTTGTTCTTACAAATATGATTGTTCCACTATTAATAAAAAAACTAGAACAAACATTAATCCTTTTTCCGAAATAATCTACTAAAAGGCGAGGGTCATAATATAGTTTTTTCCAATGCAATAAAATTACATAGTGTCTATTTTTTGTTGATATAAAAGGGGTATTTTCATGGGTTTACCTTGGTATCGTGTTCATACTGTTGTATTAAATGATCCGGGCCGTTTGCTTTCTGTCCATATAATGCATACAGCTCTGGTTGCTGGTTGGGCCGGTTCGATGGCTCTATATGAATTAGCAGTTTTTGATCCCTCTGACCCTGTTCTTGACCCAATGTGGAGACAGGGTATGTTTGTTATACCCTTCATGACTCGTTTAGGAGTAACCAATTCGTGGGGGGGTTGGAATATCACAGGGGGGACTATAACGAATCCGGGTATTTGGAGTTACGAAGGTGTGGCTGGGGCACATATTGTGTTTTCGGGCTTGTGCTTTTTAGCGGCTATCTGGCATTGGGTTTATTGGGATCTAGAAATTTTTTGTGATGAACGTACCGGAAAACCTTCTTTGGATTTGCCCAAAATTTTTGGAATTCATTTATTTCTTTCAGGGGTGGCTTGTTTTGGTTTTGGAGCATTTCATGTAACAGGATTGTATGGCCCTGGAATATGGGTATCCGATCCTTATGGACTAACTGGAAGGGTACAATCCGTAAATCCCGCGTGGGGTGTGGAAGGTTTCGATCCTTTTGTTCCGGGGGGAATAGCTTCTCATCATATTGCAGCAGGAACATTAGGCATATTAGCGGGTCTTTTCCATCTTAGTGTGCGTCCACCCCAACGTCTATACAAAGGATTGCGTATGGGAAATATTGAAACCGTACTTTCCAGCAGTATTGCTGCTGTCTTTTTTGCAGCTTTTGTTGTTGCTGGAACTATGTGGTATGGTTCAGCAACTACCCCTATTGAATTATTTGGTCCCACTCGTTATCAATGGGATCAGGGATACTTCCAGCAAGAAATATATCGAAGAGTTGGTGCTGTGCTAGCCGAAAATCAAAGTTTATCAGAAGCTTGGTCTAAAATTCCCGAAAAATTAGCTTTTTATGATTACATCGGCAATAATCCAGCAAAAGGGGGATTGTTTAGAGCGGGCTCAATGGACAATGGAGATGGAATAGCTGTCGGTTGGTTAGGGCATCCCATCTTTAGAGATAAAGAGGGGTGTGAACTTTTTGTACGTCGTATGCCTACTTTTTTTGAAACATTTCCAGTTGTTTTGGTAGACGGAGACGGAATTGTTAGAGCCGATGTTCCTTTTCGAAGGGCAGAATCGAAATATAGTGTCGAACAAGTAGGTGTAACTGTTGAGTTCTATGGTGGCGAACTCAATGGAGTCAGTTATAGTGATCCCGCTACTGTGAAAAAATATGCTAGACGTGCTCAATTGGGTGAAATTTTTGAATTAGATCGTGCTACTTTGAAATCGGATGGTGTTTTTCGTAGCAGTCCAAGGGGTTGGTTTACTTTTGGACATGCTTCGTTTGCTCTGCTCTTCTTTTTTGGACATATTTGGCACGGTGCTAGAACCCTGTTCCGAGATGTTTTTGCTGGTATCGACCCAGATTTGGATACTCAAGTAGAATTTGGAACATTCCAAAAACTTGGAGATCCAACTACAAGAAGACAGGTAGTCTAATAGAACATTCTTTTGTTCCTTTTCGACTTTTTTTTTTTGTTATGATTTGAAGTTGACATAGAAAATCAGAAAAATCTTGATTTGAATCATTGCACTTTGTTTTACTCTTGTTCTTTTTTTTTTTCTTTATCCAGGAGATGATGATGATCCCCAATAAAATAAACAATAAACAGGTATGAAAGCTATAATTGTAAACCACGATCAAATCTATGGAAGCATTGGTTTATACATTCCTTTTAGTCTCGACTTTAGGAATCATTTTTTTCGCTATCTTTTTTAGAGAACCCCCTAAAGTTCCAACTAAAAAGATGAAATGATTTTTCATTATTTCAATTGAAGTAATGAGCCCCAATATTGGGGGCTCATTACTTCAACTAGTCCCCATGTTCTTCGAATGGATCTCTTAGCTGTTGAGAGGGTTGCCCAAAAGCAGTATATAAGGCATACCCCGTAAAACTTACAAGTAAACCAGATATAGAGATGGCAACTAGGGTTGCTGTTTCCATTATTATAATTCTAAAATTTCAACATCACAATAGATCCATAGGATACGATCTTTTATTTACAGTGTAATGGTATACAAAGTCAACAGATCTCAATGAATAAAAAATAGGATTGATTTATGTCTACACAAACAGTTGAGGGTAGTTCTAGGTCTGGTCCAAGACGAACTGTTGTAGGGGATTTATTAAAACCATTAAATTCAGAATATGGTAAAGTAGCTCCAGGGTGGGGAACTACTCCTTTGATGGGTGTTGCAATGGCTCTATTTGCGATATTTCTATCTATTATTTTAGAGATTTATAATTCGTCCATTTTACTGGACGAAATTTCTATGAATTAGATTCACAAGAATCGAGTAACTAGCTTTTCAATAGAAAGTAAAGTTAAACATTTAGGTTTTTTATTGTTAGTCTATTCCATTTTAATTTGGGAGTTCGATCGTGGAACTTCTTTGTTTCTGTATTTCCGGAATATGAGTGTGTGACTTGTTATAATTGATCTTATTGACAGTACAGAACATAAAATGGATCTGTCATCTTGGTAGAGATGGTTTTACCCCGTCAGATATTTATTCTAGTATCTGGAGCACGGAATATAGAAAATAGATTCTAAAATATTTAGAACTATGATTCATACTAAATATTTAGACCTCGCAACTGGACTTAAAAAAAAACTTTTCAAAGAATTGGAAGAATAAATTGAAAAATTTTAATTCTTTCAAACTTCCGTCGCTTACCTTTATTTTGATCAAAGGACAAATGTTTCTTTGAATTTTTTCATCATATCTATTCATTGAATAAGTGATGATCCAACAGTTCCTACTCAGGGAATTTTTGGACTTCGATTAAAGGTTTTTTTTTGAATCATCGTGGTTATGATATGAATCTGATGTTTTTTTAATTGATTCATATGGTCTTAACAAGAGAATTCCTATCAATAATAATAAAGAAAACAGCAGTAAAATCACATTACACACAAATATAAAATTGAAGTAAATAATAGAATATTCAAGAGGCCTGTAAGTAAAGATTGAGATAAATACGAGTGAGCTGACTTGAGATTTTGGCATTATGACCACAAAGAATAGCTTTCGTATTTTTCTTTTTTCTTCAGAGAAGATTAGAATCATAGGATTAAGTTAAGAAATTTCAAACTTTCTATTATACATATCATATCTGTTTTCGTTAAAACTAGTATTTTGGTATTTTTGTTTGAGCCGTACGAGATGAAATTCTCATATACGGTTCTCGGGGGGGGGGTCCCTAACTTTACCTATCTCAATAAAGTCTATGATTGGTTCGAAGAACGTCTTGAGATTCAGGCGATTGTTGATGATATAACCAGTAAATACGTTCCTCCTCATGTGAATATATTTTATTGTTTAGGAGGAATTACACTTACTTGTTTTTTAGTCCAAGTAGCGACGGGATTTGCTATGACTTTTTATTATCGTCCGACCGTTACTGAAGCTTTTGCTTCAGTTCAATATATAATGACTGAGGCTAATTTTGGTTGGTTAATCCGATCTGTTCATCGATGGTCCGCAAGTATGATGGTCTTAATGATGATTCTGCACGTATTTCGCGTGTATCTCACAGGTGGTTTTAAAAAACCTCGCGAATTAACTTGGGTTACTGGTGTAGTTTTGGCTGTATTGACCGCATCTTTTGGTGTAACTGGTTATTCCTTACCTTGGGATCAAATTGGTTATTGGGCAGTCAAAATTGTAACAGGCGTACCCGAAGCTATTCCTGTAATAGGATCGTCTTTGGTAGAGTTATTACGCGGAAGTTCTAGTGTGGGACAATCTACCTTGACTCGTTTTTATAGTTTGCATACTTTTGTATTACCTCTTCTTACTGCCGTATTTATGTTAATGCACTTTCCAATGATACGTAAGCAAGGCATTTCTGGTCCTTTATAGTAAATATGGATCATAGATATTTATAATCAATTATTTATTATTTTGGGGGAGGAATATATTTCATTGCTACAAATATGGATTATTTAAAAGAATAAGACATGTATTTGGTTGGATATTTCTCTTCAATTTAACAAAATTGGATTTTTAAAAAATACATGAATAGTTGAGGGGAACTCTACGAATAAAAAATGGATTATGGGAGTGTGTGACTTGAACTATTAATTTGGCCACGCAGATATATGACCTTATTTTATCTGCCACATTTGAATTTACAATTAAATGTGTCTTTATTCCAACTACCATGCAAGGCCCCTACATAGGATAGGCTGGTTTTACTTGAAGAGAATCCTTTCTATGATCAGACTCGATCATATCCTGCATGAGCCGGCTCCGTAAGATCCAGTAAAAAAGAAGTGATGAGGTATAATTTGAATTAAATTTTATCTATTTAACTTAATAGTATGGAAATGCATTCATTTCCTATGCATTAACTCGATTTATGATACTATCGGAGTGAAACAAGTAGATCTAAAGAAGAACAGGGGTTAGATTATGTTAGTAACAAGTAAATCCTTTGTATGTGAAAAGTCCCAAGATTTTTTTTTGAGGGGTATGATAATTGCAAAGTTTGAGATCACCCAGAAAGCACTATCAACTTTGAAGCCTACTTGGGTATTGAGCGCTTACTTAAGTTTACTTAATAAAATGAAAACTTATTTTTTTTTTGCAATGAATAATTGTAATTCCGGAAAATAAAATTGGGTTTATTTTCTTACATAGAATCTTCATATATGTGTGGATAACATATACATTTTTTGTATGGATACATTCGAAATATTTGATTTGTGCTCGAGCCGGATGATGAAAAATTATCATGTCCGGTTCTTTCGGAGGATGGATCCATAAGAATTCACCTATCCCAATAACAAAAAAACCTGACTTGAATGATCCTGTATTAAGAGCTAAATTGGCTAAAGGAATGGGGCATAATTATTATGGAGAACCTGCATGGCCCAATGATCTTTTATATATATTTCCAGTAGTAATTCTGGGTACTATTGCCTGTAACGTAGGATTAGCGGTTCTAGAACCATCAATGATTGGGGAACCCGCGGATCCATTTGCAACTCCTTTGGAAATACTACCTGAATGGTATTTCTTTCCCGTATTTCAAATACTTCGTACAGTGCCCAATAAGTTATTGGGTGTTCTTTTAATGGTTTCGGTACCTACGGGATTATTAGCAGTACCTTTTTTGGAAAATGTTAATAAATTTCAAAACCCATTTCGCCGTCCAGTATCAACAACCATCTTTTTAATTGGTACCATAGTGGCCCTTTGGTTGGGTATTGGAGCAACATTACCTATTGAGAAATCCCTAATTTTAGGTCTTTTTTAAACTAAACTTATTATAATTAAATTGATTTAATTGTGAAATAAAATATCATACCATGTGTATTGTGTATCTA